>VWZS01004865.1:1524710-1962234 GCA_013397075.1 Rhabdornis inornatus
TTTGTTTGTTTGTTTTTTGTTTTCTGTTTCGTTCTGTTGTTGTTTCATTCATTGGAGAGGAGCCACAAAACTGAAAAGAGAAAATATAATCTGAAAACATAAAAATGAAACAATACTGTGAAAACTTTATATGTATTTAAAGAGAACTGGTTATGTTCTGACCTCACACTTGACTAGAATTTGAGCCACTGCATTAGTGAGGATGCAGAAGCAGGTTGGTCCTTTTGGAATGGAGTGCAAAATCAGCAAATGCCTGTCCAAGGGAAAAATGGGAGAGTTGTTATTTGAAAACTGTGAAAATTCATGCACATATTAGAGGAAATTAAATGACATTTGCTTGCACTCCCACAAATTACTTCAGTGTCATAAGAAGGTACTCAAGTAAGATTTAAATTAGAAAACTTTGATCACTGTAGATCATTCAGAGAAGTACAAAGATGCATTTTCTGTTTTTTAGTTTCCCTGATGCCCCACTGACATAGTTCTGCCTTTATGATTCAAAGTCAGCTGCCCCAAACTTGTCTAGGTTGGACTGCACTAGCCTTTCTGTAAACTGTGGTATGTCATAAGACCAAAATCACTGCAGGCTTTCAGTTTACCTTCAGAAATGAAGAACCTTGCTTGAAACTTAAAACTGCCTGGTAAATTCCAGATGTCACCACAAACTAGAATCAATGAATCCAATAATTCATTTATTATATATAAAAGGAAAATGTGTTTTTAAGAAATGCAGACATGCAAAGAAAGTGAGAACTGTGCATCACAGACTGCAAAGCAGTACTATTTATAGCCTACTTTGAGATCAAGAATATCAATTAAGAATGATAAGAAGCCAGTACTTTAATTTGAGCAAAATGTTAACTGAGGAAGCAGGATAGACATAAGAGGATTCCTTTTGAGCTATTAGCTGTCTGAATTGATTATTAAGAGTCTGGAGGGATGGTATCACTGCAAGCATGTTTTCAATCTCTAAACTCTCCCTGACCTCAATAGTGGCAACATGAGGCTCCAAGAGAAAATACCTGTAAGACTTGACCATGATTCACACTGAGGCAAGGCCTTTCCAGTGTTTTCATAAAGATATGAAGAAATACATGAAATACTTGTCTCTCTTTGCCTGTCAGGATGCTATAAATGAAACTGGCCACTAAATACCATGATTTATAGTGCATTACCCTAAAATGTAGTGGGTTACTTTGAATAATTGGTAGATGCAGCCACTCCTTTCACTTTCCAAGCTGTTTGATATTATCATTCATTTTTCTAGTGAAGAACATCAGTTGAATTTTAAAACCAGAGTGGGGTGAAGTGAGGTTAAAGCTGCCCACTGGTTGTTCTTTCTATGTTCTTCCTTTCAATAAAACAATAGCAGAGCTTTACACAATGGAATGCCTCTGGAAAAAGCAAGTGAGAAAAGCTTGGCTGGAGCTTACAGAACCACAGGGGGAATTTAGTTAATTATATGATAGAGCCATTTATATTTTATGTTTGACGTCATTCAGTAAAATAAACACTTCAGGAAGTTACCATTCCAAGCTTTAGTTTTTCTGAAAAGTGAAAATTCTGTAGGTAATGGGTCTGAAAAATAGACTATATTTGCTGACTCTTTAAAGTACTCTAGCACCAAATGAAATGAAATGCAAATTTGATCAGGAGAACAACTAGCTTTGCACATAAGACTATGTGCAAGTCTTTGCACATAAAACTTTGCACATAACTTTTCTACATAAGACTAAATGGTAATATGGAAGGTGGGGAATTTCAGGAAAAGGAAGATTTGGTTTATAGGGAAAAAAACAGACTTCCTTGTTAAAACCTCTGTGGTAACAACTGCATCGATTACAAAGATTGTGTTTCATGGATATTTTAGTATCTAGACACACTTAAAAGATATGTCTAGAACCTTATTGCTGTTGTATGTAACAACAATTGATTTGCACATAGACAGAGTAACGTGCACTGGAAAATGTGTGATACTTGATCAAGATGTGCTTCTGAACATTATTTTGTGTTTTTATTTTCTATGGCTAAAGGACTTTGTCACCTTTCTTTCCTTTTGTTTCCCCCATAGATACCAATAACTCAAATATGGATGCTCCAAAGGAGACAAACATTAGAGAGAGATATATATATGCATACACACATATATGCACATAGCTAGGAACTCAAAAGAGCTTGGCTATACACATCCAAAAGTGAATTTAGCTAATTGACTATAGTAATGAATTTGTTCCAGGCATCATACAATTTTCATTAGTTTCTATGCAACAAGTTCTATTGGGTAGAGCTTTAATTAAAATATTTTGAAAATGTTAATCACAATATTTCCAAAGACAATGTCATCAACATGCCAGTTTATTGATAATTTGATAAGGAAAATCACCCTGAGAACAGCAAACATTCCAACTCCTCCGGACTCCTACTTCCCTAGGTGCTGATACTACATACACATGTTCTTTGCCATAAACACATTAGCAAATGCTCTCTATCTTACTTAAATTCCATCATAATACTGAATATTTTCTCACTATGAACACTTGACATAATAAGAAATTGCTGCTATTGTCTCTTTTTTAAGTGAATGACAGAACATGTAAATTAAGTGGCTCTACAAAACTGTTTCACAACTATTTGTAACATCTAGTTTGTTAGTTTCAAAATCAAGAACTGGACATAATATTCTCATCCAAAAACTGTTGATTTCACCACAGAAAACCAAGGTAAGATTTTTTTTGTGTAGAACAGAGTTTATAGTACTGAAGCATTTTTACTCGAAAAAAATACTAACCATGATTTTAACAGCTTGGTAATCTAAACTCAGCTATTAATGCATCTGCTCTCAAAGCAGTAATTTGCTGCAAAACTCATCCTTTATAAATTTCAGGATTACAAATATTTTTGTACTCTGCTACAGAAACTAAGAAATTCACTATGCTTCTCTTGAATTTAAACTGGGAAAAGTTCCTTATGCTTGTGCAAACCTTTTTGGGTTGGTGACACATAAGCATAATCAGTTCCTAAGTAAAAATCTTTCTGCAAAACATTTGTCTTTCAACAAAATGACATTTTTTATGAACTTGAATTAACATACGGTTCCATGCTAGGTTTTTTCTATTAATTTTTATCTTTTATGACTTTGACTAAATGAATTTAATACATGAGGTGGCCTCCTTCACATATTTTATGAAAGTTATTGCATACCATTTAACCAACTTTTAAGTAGATTAGCATGGCCATGACAGAAGAAATTAATATTTTAACATGACAAATTTTTGGTTCAGAGAGGTAATAATTTGTTTCATAGATAACTCTAAACCTCTGGTTTAAATAGAAGGAGAGTGTTTATTGATTTCCAGCCTTTTGAACCTGAGAGATTTTATGAGTTCACTCTGTAATTCTAATGAGAGCTGTCTTACAGCTGGGTGTTTAAGTTAAACACCTAAAAGTTAGCACCCCAATAGAGCAGCTTTTCAGGCTGGAATACTAATCCACCTCCTGCTACCTGTGCTCTTCTGGCAGAGCTAAGAAAGTTTGCTCAAACTGCTGGCTGTGGGCAAGAGACACATTTCAAAAGACTTCTATTGGCTTCCAGTCTAGAATCAAGGTACGTTAAGAAGTTACTCAGAACTGACTTCATCAAAATGAAAATTCAAACCAAACTGAGGGCTGGGAGAAGAAGCTGTTTTTGTACAATCCATGTCCATGTTTGATCGGTCTGTGGCTACAACCATCTCACAACCGCCTCATTAGAAAGTATATTTTCTAAAATATTCTTTTAAATCAAAGGAACATACTTAATATGGCCCTATTATAAATACTATAAAATGAGATACCAGTAAGAAGTCTGCTTTACAAATCAGATTATGTGCTTTCAGTTCTCCTGAGCAATAGAAATAATCACAAGGATGATGTACCCACAAGTAAAGGCTGTTCTGTGCCAAGAACTTTAATCGACAAGCAGTAATGTCAAGACAGCAAGAGACAGCTGTGTAAGCTAAAAAAAAAAAAAAAAAAAAAAGAGATAGTTTTAATAGAAAAATAGCATGGAGTCATTCAGCAATTACAGCATTATTTTGTAGGTTGGCACACCAGTCAGTAATAGGATTTGAGCAGGTGAGGCAGAGCTCACAGTTGTTTGGGAGTTTCTATAGTTTATTTTCAGTTAAGCATGCAACCCTTCAAATATGTGTTGCTGACAGAAGTTAAATGATCAAGAGCTGTTTGGAGCACTGGTCCCCTTTTCTGAATTGGGCACTGAGACATAACCTTGAAAATGCCATTGCCCACCTCACTTGCAGGCAGATACGTCTGGAAGTCTTAGACTTGCTAACAGAAGACAGGGAAATCTACCCTCCAGTAAGAATTTGCTCTATGACCCAGCTAGATAACTCACAAAGGACACAAATGTCCAGACACCTCCTTCAGCAAGACATGCAAAATGTGAAATTAGGTCCCTGGAAAACAGCTGCAATTCTAAACTGAATCACAATAAAACCACTAAGTTGAAGCTGCCAGTCAAAGATGCTCTTTCGTGTAGTAATAACCGGGCTGCCTCCAGCAAGGCACTGGCTCTCTATCTGCCACTGCTTTTAAGGTATCACTCTGTGAGGACAGCACAGGACATTACACCCCTGGGTTTTGCTTTAAACACTGGTCACAAACACACAAAAGAAACCAATGAACTTTAGAGCAAGTTTCTGGCAACTCAGTGAAACACCACAACACTGAAATGCTTTAGTCTTCAAAATAAAGCAATCCACAGAGCTTTGTTCTCTGCCATATGTTTTTATTCACATCTTCTGAAACCAGTAAGTTCTCCTTGCTGTGGAGGGGAACAATTTCCCCGATGGACAAATTGCACTTGGACACCTCCTCATACCACACACAGCCATGATGCTCTGGGAAGAGCAGGTTCAGTCCAGCTGTTAGAAAGAAAGGCCCGAGAAAGGATGATCAGCAGTAGGTGGGAGACTTCTCTCACATGCATGAAAACGCTGTCCATCGTCTCATGAATTTTTTCTCCTGAGCAATTAGGAAACACACTACTGCAGGAGATAATTGAAAATTAATGGATACTTGCCCTATGTGTAACCCAATTGCTGATCTGCAAGTAAAATCCGCTTTCCTGAAGCAAGAGACACTTGACTTAATGTCTCTGGGGAACTGAGTAATTGCTAAGTTTGTTCTGGCCTGCTACATGTTGTCTTCAGTCAGCAGCACTATTTCTGATACAAGCCATTAACTTGTCCCTCTGTACACAGATTTCACTGGTATAGAAGCAGAATACCCTTGAGGAACTTGTTGTCCATCCCGTAGTAGAAAACGGGCATTCATTTCAACATATTTCATTGTAATTCTCCATCTAACCATACATCTCAGTTTGCTTGAGAGTGGTTATCAGCTGCTTGCTTCCTCTCTCTCCCTTTTCTAAGCATCCATTATGAAATTTAAGAAGACTTAGCATCATCTGAATTCATTTTTCAATCCCTGACATCTGTTTATGAGTATTGCTAGAGTGGAAAAGTGGCAATTCTCTTAAATTTCAAAGACAGTATCTGCTGCATCCAAATATCTGACTAAAGACCACTGTTTTATACCAAGGACAGCACATGTGGACTGGTTCATGCAACTCTGATTTAAAGCAGAGTAACACTAACACCACCAAAACACAGCATCTGAATGCCCTCTGTGTTGCCAGTTTTAAAGCTTGGTTACAGCCTCATTGTGCAATTTAGCAGCCTAGAAATTGTCTGCCAATCAGGGAAGCAAAGCTTCTTTCTCAAAGCCAAATACAAGCAACAAAACAGAGACACAAGAACATTTTGGGTATTTTTTGGTCCTCCTCTACCCTTATGCTGGACATCTTGTTAATGGCATTTATGTTTTAGCTTCTATATTTACTGAACTGAAACACAGGAATCTTAAAGCAAAAAGTTATTTTTTTATGGTGGCTACAGGCATAGCTTTTGCATATGCAAGTTACTGGTGCCCCTGCCGAGCAGCATGTTTTTCTCCTTCTGGTTTAGCTTTGTTTATCATGTGTGGGTGTGCAGAACACGGTTGCAGCAACTATATCTGTTTTCCTGTGTCTAAAGGAAATTCAAAATCTGAGCTTATATATATTTCTGCAACTCCAAAAAATTCCTAGGCACGACTACTGGGGAAATTGCCAATAAGTGTTTAAGGCAAACAGCATTCAAATTTCTAAATGTATCCTTAGTGTTCCTTGGCCCTTTGTTTAAGTCAGGATGATTTTTAGAGATGCTTTTGGATATGCTGCACTACTACATTAGTTTAATGACTTAAGAAAAAGAAGAAAAATATCAAGAAAATCAGAAACTTACCACAGATTCAAATATGATTTCTTATAGACTGGAAAAGCTGATTCATTAATTTACTATCAGAGGTGTTACCACACAAAACAGCATCTGGGTATCAAAACCTCAATGATGGGTATAAAGAGTCTATATAAGTGCTGTCTTCAATCAAGAAGCAACAGCTATTCATAAATCTGGTTTTGATTTGAAAGTAATTTTGAATCTCTACAACTTATTTCATATATAAATACTTAAATTTGATCCTTCTCCTATGTGGCTTCTTGTAAAGAATAACAGTATTTGGAAAAAATATGGAATACAGCCCATTTTCCAGCCAGTGGAAGATCGCTGTACTTCAGCACGCTACACTGGGCTTCACTCAGAATCACTTTAAAAGCACAAAACAATTTATATTTTTGCTAAGCAGACATTCCACAAGCAATATTATCACAGTGTAAGGATCTCACATGTTTGTATCTGCAATGTTCATTTACTCTGTATTTAACTCTACCTCTTTTTTCTGAGTTTACAGCAAAATAATTTGACCTTGGCCCTGGATAACTGCAACCAAACCAAGTCAATGGAGCCACAACAATTGATGGAAAGACCTCCTCCAGGTGTTTAAGCACTAAATTTTTCACTAAAGTCATGCTAAATTGCATACTTTTAGCAGAAATAAAGTCATGCTTAGAGCCTTAAAAATGCCATAGTTCAGCCCCTTCCAGTGTGGCAGTGTCTTTATTGTAGGATATTGTCCAGAACCCATTTCTGCCTCCCCCATAGTGATTTTTGCTTTTGCAATTATATGAATTTTCATTGTGGAAGTCTCTTCATATCTATGCTGTTTGACACATTCATGTCCATCTGGTGTACTCTGACATAACCCGATGTCTCTTAGTATTGCGTTCTCCACCAAATAATTTTTCTGTAGAGAACAATTTTGCTTCAGGATAGTTTCTCAGGTTTTGTTTGCTTACTCATTTTATAAAAGAATAAGCAAATTCTTTCCAAGCTTTCCTTTTTACCACGACATCTTTTCTTACATCATTGTCTAGACTGAGCTTTAGATTTGTAGGACTTTTGGGGCTGTTATTTACTGAGTAGCTCAGTCTTATTTCCAAGTAAGTAACAAAGATAACAAGTCTAACAAGTCCTAGCACTTGCACTTCCTACGTTCACTTGCCATTCTCTAAACGTATTTAACACAGTTTCAATTCTCATTATCATCATTTAGCCTTTTACCTAGGCTTCATCCTGCCTACATTTTTATCTAAATAAAGTGGAATTAACTTTTTGCATACACTGTCATAAAGTAGTTTCCAATGAAGTATCAAAGCTGTGTATTTCCAGCACATTGCTCTCAGTCATTATGTAAAAAAGCATTGTTTTCCAACTTCTCTCCATCCCTGGCACTCCCCCAGAAAAGTCTGTGCTCCAGTGATTTAGCTCAATGCAAGGAAGCACAAACACTAATGGTGGAAAAACTGAGCAATGGCTGCGGTAAGGAGAGGATGAGACCATCCCTTTCAGCAGGAGCAGGGATCAAAGGGATCATGCAGCTGGTAGGGGCACAGTTCCTACTGAAATACATTTGAAAAATCAAAACCAAAAGATTGGTTTTTCTTTTCCTTGTTTTTACATTGCACAAAAAGCTTTTTAGTGACTGAAGGGCTTAGCATGGTGAAAAACTCCCATGAGTATTGTAGCACTGGATGAGGCTGATGGCCCTTTTAGAGCACCATGTCTACTTGGCATTTATATAAAACCAAGTCTAAACTTGGAGCTTTACTTAGAGAAAAAAAAGGGTCATAAAAACTGGTTTCTTACATGTCTTCATTCAAACTGACTAAAGATAAGATTAACCCTTTGGCCAAGCTTCTCTCCCATTCCTGCACAAACCTTCTCCCCAATATTTATGATGACATAAATACCTTAGTGTCAGCTTTACGAAAAACATCTCTGGTTTTGATTAATATTAGTTTCACTGTCGCTTCTTTTAAGGAGTAAAAATTGAAAATTAAAGCCCTACAAAAAGCCAGAATTCATGGATCATGTTCTCCACAGACAAAGCATGTGAGAGTTCATATGCCAGAGAAATTTTTACATTTTCAAATGTAATTGGAATTGAGCAAAGCAAAGTGTTATATTTGCAGGCATGTGTCTCCAAGGCCTTCATAAAGTTAAGCACTTCGAGAAAGTGTAAAATATTTATAGAAATAAGAGATCCATCTTGTGCTTGGTCTAGTTTGTATTTGTCAGTCTATCATACTGCAGATTATCACATGCTGCTATTGATTATCTCACGTAGATCACAACACTGGCTGAGAGAAATTCCCCTCTCTAAGAAACTTGATGAAAGTGGGAAACAAAAGAGGTATTTTAAGTGGAAGCAGATGTCTGAAATTTCTTAGTAAGGCTGGTTCTTGGTTCATCTGCTCAGTTAAAAGGTTAAGAATTAGCAAGGGGGCCTGAAAAATGTAGGAATTAATTTTAGATGGATTGTCATTATTTCTTTGACTTCTCTGGAGCAGCTTTCAGACCTCTGAGTTTCGTTCTCACTTAATTCCTCTCTTGGACCAATACATCACATTCTTGGCTATTAATAACAACATTATTCTTCCCATGTTCAAGGCAGCTTAAACAGTGTTACAGAATTAATTTTTTCAATATCCTTTTCAAGCTCAGTTTTAAAAAAGGGTAGTCATCTTTCCTTGTAAAAATCTCTACTAAACTGAACAGAGAAAAATATCTCTTTTGCTGAGAGGTTTCTTATAGCAAGTGTGGGAGCACACACCAAATCAGTTTTTCACAGAAGATTATTTCTTGAAACAAAATTTTCTGCATGATTAACAGCATCTTCTCTCTTTTTGCACTTTTGTTACCTTCTTATACTTACATCATCAATGTACTTGTGGGGGTGAACTGGGAAAAACGAAATATTTCTGATATTTCTACATTATAGATGTTTCTACATTGATTTTATGTCTCTCAGCTGTTATGTCTTACTTCAGAATAAAGTTAGCATCAAATTATATCTTCCCATGGAGAAGTCTTTTGGTTTGTTTGACAAATTCTTCTGAAAATTAGTAATATTATCATCAAAACAAACAAATAGAAGTTGTAAAATCCTATTAACATGTGTGAAAATGGCAGTTTTCCTTCCCCCTGTTTCCAGTTTAACCTAAACAGGGCAAATTTCACTAGCACGATCAAAGGCACTTCACTATCAAATATCAGTGTATATCTCCACACTGCAGAGGATACATAGCTACTCAAATAACAAATGAAGAAAATAAACTGTCAAAACCACCTACTTTCCACCAATCTTCTTGGAAATGAATGAACCCTGTGTTTGTAGAAATTAAAATAACAAACAAACAAAATAATGAATCTAATCTGATGAAGGAACAATCAATGGAAAAATTGATCTGAAATTACTAAGATGATCAGACTGGGAATGAGTGAGAGAGTTAAGGGCAGAAAGCATGAGGCAGTGCTCACAGTCCCTCACATGCCTGCTCTCTCTTGCTGTTTCCCAGTAGCTTGGGAAGGTCAGTGCCTTCCCACTCTCCTGGTGGGCCAAAGTCACTGTCTGCTTTGCAGGGAAGAGGACATCCAGCCTGGCTTTGCTGCCTGACATAACTCACCTAAACATCTATCTCAGGAAGTCACAGGAATAACATAAAGCAAGAAGCACTCCAACTTATTTTTCAGAGAAATCAAAGAACATTTTCATAAGAGAAATCTAGAGAGTATATTTCGGAGTTGGAGAATATTTGGAATACATTTGCAAGTTTCAAGTGCCTTGACACTGGAAACAATGAAATAATTTTTTTTTGCTTTCCTGATTCTTCCATTGCTTACAGAAACCAGCCGTTAGACAACCTTTGTAAATAAGCAGGGTTGCATTAAAGAAACTAAACTTTATTACAAATTTTTCCTTCTTTCAGGGAAAACAACAGGACCTTCTGGAAATGCTCTCTGGGCAAAACTGGAAAACAGTGAAGTTTTTATATTAAAAGGCCTTTGGTTAATAAAACCCAAAGCCAAAACACTGGAAAAATGGAACTGCAATATTTTAGCCTGTGCTGATCGAAATGCCAAAAACAAGTCTCTGGAAAGTACTTATTTTGAGGGGGGGGAGAGGGGAAGAGTATTTTAAATATACTGTTATGTTAAAAAAGGAGTTAAGGTGAGATATACAGCCCTTATTATTATATAAAGAATAAACACCAGACAACTACAAGAAAGGGAATATATAAGATGCTGCTGAACCTGGGCCCAGCTTGTGATGTTTTAATTACAGTAATTATTCTGTCTTTTTACTCACAGGGTGTGCAAAATGTTTCTAAAGCATTCATCAGAAGAGGAGCAGAGACACTGCCCCTGTGCCTGCTATGGAGAGATCCACTCTACAGTTTCTGCTGGGATCACTCATACATTTTGCACGTTTCCAATGAATAATTATGTGAAATAACATACAGACTATGTACTGTGAGTGCCTCATAGCCAAAACACCAAGCAATTTTCCTTCCCTAATCATACCATTGTCCTAAAGACCTTTATTTAATTTGATAATGACAACATGCAGACTCTAGGGGTGTGTGTGGGGGGGCCCTGTCACTTGACCCTTTTCATCCTGAAACCTCCCCAACTATCATTATAACCCTGTTTCCACTGCACAGGCCCAATGCATCTTCAAGCATCTGCATAAATAAAAACCACTCCCCACATTTTGGAACTAATTTAGACATTACTGCACAATATACATTTTATTTTTTACTAAGAGCTCACCACATAAATATAGTTATAATGTTCCAGTCATGACTGGAACTTACCACAAAAAAATTTGATAGTTATATTTACATTTTCCATAGCTCAAAATGGCTTAAGTGTAGAAGTATATTATATTGATTATGTATCCATTGCTGGGTATTAGTTTTGTTTAAATCCCTTAAACTATGAATATTTATCTAAACTGGATGTGTGTTTTTCATTTTGTATCTTCAATAATGTATCATATTGCAGTTAAAATAGCCACTCCAACTTATTTGACAATTATAATTAATCTTTATATACAATTTTGCCCATTAGTTAACAAAATACTGCAGAGCCCTCTCTGAAAGGCCACCCATTCATGATTTATTCTTCTTATCTTCATTTATTTTGCTAGAAAACATCAGCTGGGTGAAATTAAAGAAGGAAAAGACAGTTTTAATTAATGTCTTCTTCAGAAAAGAGTTCCTAAAGTTGCTGAAGTGGTCTGTTTTGACAGTTTCAAAATAAAATAATCCCTTTTGTCTATGTGAAATGATTTTTTAATTTGAAATTTAAGACACAAAAAATATTGTGTCCAATGAAAATGAAATGTTTGAAAGGTAAAACATGCTTTCAGCAAAACGTTTTGCTGGCTTACTGAAATTGTACATTCTTGTGCTGATTTGAAACCTAATACAGATTTAAAAACTATTTTAATGCATATATACATATATATATAAAAAACCCCTTATCTCTCAGTATGCATATAGAAAGATAAGAACACATATGCAAATGCAAACTAAGATGGAGAAATAAATATAAAAAGATAAATGAGCACACAATTTATGCCCACCAGAGTCATCTTTGAAAACTAGTGGGCTGTTTGAGATGAAGACTGGCCATCAAACAGAATCTTAAAAATTTACATGTTTCCTGCACTCAGGTGCAACAACAATAAACTGCCAAATCAGTTGGGTACTATCTTAAAAAAATAAATCTATCAATGAATGCCTTTCTTTGAAGGATAAGAGGAAATAAAGGGAATTTAAAGCTTTATAAGGAATTGAAAGTGGACTCCCAGTATCCATCTCTGAGTTTATATTAAAATCTCATTACATGCTTAGGCCTCTGAAAGGGGTTTGACTCTAAACACACTTTTAGAGCAGCAGCCGAAAACTTCAAGGACTGCTGCTGGTATAAGAAAGAGCTGATAGATACTTTAAAGAGAAGCTCTGAAGTGCTGGTAAGTTAGTTGATAAAGACCCTAAAGTCTTTAGGGAAAAGCAGAGAAAGGTGCTGAACAGAAGATTTAGGGCTTTCTGCCAAATATCTTCCAAAACTTGAAAAACTTCTTACTTTCTAAATGTAATTAAAATTTTTAAAAACTGTGTTTTACTCCTGATTTTACTCAGCTCTCTTTAAATGTGTAACTGATAGTATTACTCTCACTGTACAGCTTTGCAGTAGGCTTATATTAGCCCAGCTTAAATATTTCACACAGCTGGAAGTTGTCAGCACGAGGAATAGGAACAAGGGAGCTGCAAACAGTCTCCTGCAACTACATGCTTGTTGGCACCCTTTCAGGTTTATTTGTTTTTAAGGTTGTGCTAAGGATGTTAGACTTTGATTCCATCATTTGTCCTGGCTTTTTCC
This sequence comes from Rhabdornis inornatus, assembly GCA_013397075.1. Taxonomy (NCBI): domain Eukaryota; kingdom Metazoa; phylum Chordata; class Aves; order Passeriformes; family Rhabdornithidae; genus Rhabdornis; species Rhabdornis inornatus. Next base: position 1,537,439 of record VWZS01004865.1, read on the forward strand.
CATTTACTGACAGTGGATGATTCAGATTTCAAATATACTGCCTTCAAAAGAAAAAAAACCCTACATTTATCTCTGTCTTAAAATTGGTATGCAGTGAAACCCTCCACATGCAAATCTCCCCCAGCGCCTGACATGAGCTTTTTAAAACAGTGAAAATTGAATAGATCTTGATCTTACAGACTGGTTGGGGGTAGGAGGGGTAAGGGAGAAGCAGAAAATAATTGCTAGAAAAATATTTCCTGAAAATCATCCCTTCCAATTTTCATTTCCCTGTTCTAACTTACAGATGTGTCTGGCCTAGAACACCAAGATAGTTCACCACCATCCAAATACTTTGAGAAAGTTTGGATTCAAATGTTAACATCAAATTTAAAATTTGAAATGAGTATCCAATAGTTCTTATTCAAATATAGTCCCAAAACTGGGAACGCATAAACGTAAAATCTAAAGAAAATTAAAATTCCTGCTTCTAAACAGCTCTGCAATATAAAAGTCTATAAGTAAAAAAAAAAATTGGGAAAATTCTTCCACAGGCAAGAAGCCTGCGGTATTTTGTAGCAATCTACCCAGTGAGAGTTTTGCAAATTATCATGGATTGAGGGATTAATGTTTGTGCAATTTGCATTTGGTCACATGCAACAACAAAGCACTCATGGACTTTATTCTCCTGCAGACAGAGGTCCCTTCCTACTGTTTTGGTACAAAATCAGAATATTCATGTAAATGACACATAGTCAAAAACGGGTCTGCAGGAAGTTCTGACATTTAAATTTCAACTGCTCATTGGAAACTATGCTCTTCCCACAGAAGCAAAGTTTGTAAAGACAGAGCTTTCCTTACAGCTACTCCACAGTCAGAAGAAGAAAAATAAGTTTTTCTCGTGTCTGATTAAGCAATCAACAAACAACAGTGTCCAAAATATTCAGGCTTTAATCTCAACTGAGAAGTGTTCATCCACCAATGCAGTTTTAATGAAGTGCTCTATTTCTCATCTCTTACCAGCTTCTGCACTAAGAGAAGAACAGCACCCATTTCACCAACAGCTGAGAGCAGTTCCAGGTCTCTGGCCCTGTGAGACACCAGAAGGATGTATCCCAGACAAAAAAGCACCCCAAGACATTCAGCGTCACTGATTCTAGAGAAAAATCAAATAAAAATCCAAGAAGTACTCCCTGACCACCATGCCTGGCTAGGAACTAATCAATCCAAGTTTTTAATATACAGTTATTGAAATTTAATGAATAAGCATGCAAGTTTAATGACACTGCAAAGTTTCTAACTTAGTCCAATTTGCTAGCTTTTATTTTAATGCTCTTTTCTCCTAGTAGAACAGCTAAAAGTTTGGTTTTTTAACCTAAAAAACTCTGAGAAAGTAAAAATAGTATTTTATAACATGTTATTGAAACAGTTTTATGCCAGGCATTTAATAATACTTATGTCAGTGTGTGATACAGAGGCAGAAGACAACACTGTCCTGTTTTCTTATGCCACTAGAGAATTAGGTGTAGAAAGTTCATCTGCCAGCAAGCCACGTTCTATTTATGCTTTGTCCCATCATCCCTCTAACACCTGTCTTTTTCCTCCTTTCTCTGCCTATCAGGCAACTATGAAATATATGCCTGTGTCATAATCATTCATGCCATCCTTGTTCAAATACTGACTTTTTCCCCCCCTATTTCCCTGAAAATGTTGAAATATGGGACTGTTCTATGGTTTTTTTACTGAATGAAAAGTAACAACATTCTCGATTAGCTACAGCAACTAATATTTAGATCAGAAAGAAAGATTCCTGCCTAAAATTTATATGCAAACCTGCGCAGGCCAGAACAGGATGTTTTAGGACATGGTTTTGTTTGTTCTTCATTTTAATAGTAAGCCGCAATGTACTCATTAAAAATTGGCAAGAACACATACAGATAAATTAAAAAAAGAAGAAAAGTTCTGGCTTAAATGAGATTTGTATAGTGGCCAAAAAAAAGAAAAAAAGGAAAAAAAAAAAGGAAAAAATTTAGAGGAAAGCTTAGGCCTATTTTACATTGCAAAGACAAGAAACCTGTGTAGAAACCAGGGGGAAAAGCCACAACATTACAAGAAGAGAAGAAAGTTAAATTTTAGAATAGAAAAAGCAAACCAGATTGCAGTTAGAAAGCACAATTATACCTTTTTTAGCAGGAAAAAAAATGTATATATTGTCAAAATTGTACATGGCTGCACATGACTGTAACTGTATTGATTTAATTTGATTTTTCTTCATTAAGCTACAGAGTTGAGGCTTCATTTCACCATACTCAGGGGTGTACATCTGTTGGACAACATGTTATTTTTCAAAATTGTGGGCATAGAACTAAAAATATAGCTGAGACTGAAAAAGAGGGAAGCTCTGTCCACGTTTGCATGGAAGTTGCTGTAGCAGTCGTGCTCTAAGCATACAAAAGGCATCCAAAGGTTGTAGGAAAGACTTTTCCTGCCTCTGATGCGGTGGGAAAAATGGAAAAGCTTTTGGAATCGGTTCATTCTTCCCGTCCATGACTCCCAAAAGTTTGTCTTTTTATCCCCTGATGTTGGGCTAATGTGCTTATGCTTTCCTCTTGTGCAACAGTAAAATAATATATGCGGTGTCTACCCACAAACCCCAACTTTCAATTTTTTCCCATTTTCCTGTGTACAGAACGTTCTTGAGAACACTTCAAATAATAGTATGAACTTATTTCACCTTCATAGAGGTATTTTACCTTTCAACTCCTTCGCTGAATGTGCCCAGGACCTTGTTTAATTAATTTCACCAAAGGCTCTATGATTCATAGAAGTAAAATTGTTTTCATACTAATGTTTCCTTGTTCACTGTTGCTCTCTTCCGGCTTCCTTTATGTCTGACCCCAGACAGTCTCATTTAGCAATCCCAAATCAGAATAGATTTGTTTTTCTAAAGCCATGGGCAGAGCTAATGGCACTCAGATTCCCATGAAGTGGGTGTTACAGAAATTGAATAAATAGCACCTGATTTCCACTGACCAAAGACAGGATCATTAAGGTGAAAAGAAAAAAAAACCTCCACAAACCTTTAAAAACAAAGCTCTTTAGATACCTTTAGAACAGTGGGAACTAGACAAGAATGTGATAATATATCTCACAACAGGGGGAAACTGAGCTGCAAATCCAGTCAGGAAAGTATACTCAACTTTGAACTTTGCTTTCAAAGGTGAGAGCTCTCACGCAGTGAGTTCATGTGAATGGGTGTGAATTCATGGGAAATAGCTTCTGAAGTGGTAGCCAGATTAAATTTAAAATCACTCTGCCAGTGTCTGAGGTGTAAATGCTGATCCAAAAAAATGGAAGTGTTTGGATAGAGCAATCTTCTTCTTATCTATCCTAAGATCTTAATATTGCTTTCTCTCCGGTATGTGAAATTCTGTAAAACCTCTCATTGCAAAGCAATAGTTATGAAAACAATACTAAAAGTCAAATTAGAAGAGATATTATGTATCTTCAGATTAATTTTCTTACATGGCTACATGAGACTGTTTTACCTTTCTAAGAACTCCTGACAGCTTAAACTCTTCAGCTCCTCAGTATTTTTCAGTTAACTTCTAAGTCAGCTCAAGTTTGGTTTAGAGAAGACAGCATTGCATTATTTAGGAGAAAAATGAGTCTGTAGACTGAGTATCAAGAAAATAAATAGTCCATCAAAAAACCTAGTAACTACTCACATATAGACATCATCCAATAAAATAGCAAAAACATTAATGCATCTCAAATTGAAAATTAAACCCCAGGTATCTTCATACTTGAAGATACCTGTGTTTATTTAAAATAGTACAAGTGTCTCCAGTGTCTATTAGCCACATTCATCAAACACAAGTTTCTAGAACACTGACTCAGATGAGAGGCCCAGATGTTCAAACTGAAATCCAAAATACTTCTTAGCAGTATTTCCATACTCCAGAAGGTGTTTAAACTTACTGCTCTCCTCCTGATTTGACCTGAAAGTTTCCTAGGTGTTTGCTTCATATGTGCTTAGAATTGCCCCAGTCTAAATAGCTCAAAGCTGATTTCTCACATCCCTCCCAAGATAGGATCTAGAAATTTGGCAAAGGAATGTTTAGGTCCCCTAAGGCATCCCAAACATTAATCATTTTGGAATAATACCCAGAGCACACTGACAAGATGAGGTTCCTTAGAAAATGCAGGTTTGCTCACTGTCTTTTAAAAGGCTGGGTGGGAATGTACACCTTTCACACAGCAGCTTAAGGCTGACAGGACTCGGCAGGTGAGGGTGCTGGATTCAACAGGCTCCTAAGCACACAGGCATTCAGAAGCCTCATTTCCCAGGAAAGCACCCTAACCACCAACCTTTGCTCCTGAACATCTCATGCCAAGCCGTTCTAGAGGAAGGAATCCACTACCAAATGGGTCAGCCAGAGTAAGCAAGGGACAGCACTGTCCCTTGTTCCACATTCCTGGTTCATGTGGGAGTCATGGGAATTTATGCATTTGCATCAAAGAGACAGAATTTAACCTCCAAGGAGACAGCTACTATGCAATTCAAGACCCTTCCTTCTCCTCCAGCTCTCAGAAGGAAGAAGAATGAGTGCTCTTTCCTCTGGCAGAATGAAGACCTCTGCTGAGGCCCAACACTGCTGTTCTGCAAACTGTGCTGCATTCAGAGATATTTAAGCCAGTTTTAAAGTTAGCTCAAGGGCTTCAAGGAATTATTTACAGCCATATCAACTCCTAAAGTGACATATTTACCCTGATAAAAGTTTGTCTGAAGTAGACTCACTGTACCAAAGAGTCTGAACTCTGTATGGGTGTGGCTTTCCAGTTATACTATTGCTCCAAGATCTTTATTGCTTTTTGTTGGTTGGTTTCATTGTTTTCTGGATTGCAGGTTTATTGGGGTATTTTTTGATAGCAGTATTACACTCCCTAATTAGACACCACCTTGTTTGGTTTCACCTTTGAGGCCCTGCCCTGTGTGAGGAACACGAGTGGAGAAATAAGAATTCACTATTTCCTCTCTAGAGACCAGAAAGCATACAAGTTTGAGGCACCAAGGTCACATATTAAGCCCAAACTTCCAGTTTTGTCACTGCTAAAAATCAGAGAGTACCCTAGATAAGGGTTTGATTAGAGCTAAAACCTCACCAGCAATACCATTACCCAAATTCACGATTAAGTGCATGGTGGGGCCTATTTAGGAGGCAGTGAATCCACACAGATGCCACCAAGCACAGAGCATGATGGCAGTAGAGCTGTATGGACATCATTAAAGGCACAAACAGTAACCTGCATCCTTATTGTTGATGTGCAAAATGAAAAATGTGATTGTCTTTCACTCTTCAAGCTGAAATTTCAGAATCAGTAACTTGAAAATGAGAAAAAAACCCATCTCAGTTTTGGGCTTACAAAATAACTATGGCATAGCAGAAACCTGTGAGACACAGCAGGCATGGAACATTATAAAAGCCATTTTGGCAAGCTGCAAATTAAAAGATATTTTTAAAATACACCTCTGGTTTATCTAGCTATACACACTAATGAGATATGAGGAAAGAGAAGTTTTCCTGACCCAGCATGAGTGCTCAGGTAAATTAAAACAATGTCAGCACTAATTCTTCCCTTAGGACTGCATTTGCAAATGTTAAATATAAATTAAATATATTACATTCGTACTTAAAACTTGATTACAAGTTTCATTTTCAATTCAAAGTAAGCGTTTTTAATGAACTTACAGGAAAAAAAATTAAAGCAAACAAAACCCACCCCAACACCAAATAGGAGAATATTTTCATTAGGCTATATATGAAATGACCGGTGCAGCTTCATAATACAGTGCTTTATTTAACTGTGTTGATTTGTTACAGCAAAACATCCTGATTCCTGGATGCAGATTAACTCTATCTCCTTTGGTCACCAGGAAAGACAACTGAAGTCCTTAAGAAAGTAATTTTTAGAACAATACATGCAATTTCCTGCATTTCCTTCCAGTAAAAACATATGTAATAGAAATTACTGGAATTAAATCTGTAATCAGTGTGATGGGTTCAGGTCAAAAGACTTGAAAACTTTTTGTTTTAGCTGTGCAAATTTTTTCTCTCTGAGGCTTACTCTCAGTGTGGGTTTTCCCTGACAAAATAAATGTTCCTCCAGCTGCCACATTTTACAAAATTCAGTGTAATAGACTGCTGCTGCGTTCTCTAAAGATCACCTCTGAAACCTTAGCATTTCTTCTGTCAAGTAACAAGTGATAGGACCAGAGGACATGGTCTCAAGTTGCACCAGGGAGGTTTAGGTTAGATATTAGAAAAAATTTCTTCCCCAAAAGGGTTGTCAAGCACTGGGACATGCTGCCCAGGGAAGAGGTGGGGTCCCCATTCATGGAGCAATTTAAAAGACATGGAGATGTGGCACTTAGGGACATGATTTAGCAGTGGTGTTCGCAGTGCTGGGTTAATGGTTGGACTTGCTGATCTTAGAAGTCTTTTCCAACAAAAATGATGCTGTTCTCAGCACTAAACAAACTGCCAGCAGCCCCAGAATCTCCCAAGCTGTGCTCTTACACTTGTGAGCTCAGTGCACTCAAAGGCAGAACTTGCCCAGCTATATCATGCAGAACAAGAAAGTCTAATGGAACTTTTTTTTTTCTGAAATAGTGAGCTTGACACCGTTCTGACGGACAGCAGACCTGCCTCACCTGTTTGTCTGTCCACTGTTCAGGAGGCTCTACCACAAGAGCCTGACCCCAGCCAAAATGAAGAGGGTTGTTTAAAGTCTCAGCACACTGATGGCAGGGCAAGACAGCTCCCTGGAAGGTCTTGGCTTTTGCTCAGGTGGGGAATGCCCCAGGAGAGCGTGGCGGGGAGCCCAGGAGACTTCTCTGCTCATACTTGATGCAAAAAGTTTTGTAAAGTTGAAAGGCCAGGAAGCAAGGCTGCTCTGCATGGCTCTTCTTCTAAGACTGGGGTATGGGGGAGAGATTTCTTTTCAGATTTTTGGAATATTTCTAGCTCAGGAGGTCAAAACTTGCCTTCTATAAAAAAATTGCCTCAGTCTGGGTAAGTTTTGCTCTAACGAAAATTAATTCCAGAGTCAGACAGGCTTCTAATGTCTTTTAGATCATCTAAAAGGAGATCTAGTTTTGCAGGAGAGTAGTTTTGCATAAAATTCAAATCATCTTCCAATCCATAAAGAGATTTGGAAACTGCTGGAGATTTTTAACATTTGAAAATAACCCATGATTTCATAAATCCAGTTTTGGAGCTGATTGTTCAGAATAACTTCAGTATAACTACAGTGAGGCAAGAAAATCTCATAAATCAACAGTCAATGCAGCAAAATTCTTCATTTCACCTTCTAATTTCAATTTCTAATTATTCAGGTTTCTGACTGGTTACTATAATACAGAACCATACACACACATACACACATATATATATATTTAAAATATGCTATCAAAGATGGTCTATCCCTAAAAATGAAATTATTCCATAAGTATCTGAAGTCCTACCCTAGTAATTTAATAAAATCTCTTGGGAAAATATCAAATTAAGATCTGACTTCCTTTATTATTTATCTCCTGCCCACATGGCCTTGTTGTCCTTTCTGAGTTACACTCAAGCCAGATGATGAAGAATCAGGGAAGTATAAAGTGATGGAATATAAGCATCCAGATAAGGTCATATCAGACAACCAATAACAAATCAAAATAAAATCAGGATATAAATTTTTTTGAAGTGCCATTAGTAAAAGCAATATAGAATAGAAGAATATATTGAAACACATGTACTGAATGAAAGATCTCAAATGAATCATTAGGGTTTCAATTTTCATCTAAAGTGCCAGGTTCTTTGCAAAGAGTTGGACAACAGGAAATTACTATATGCAGGCTCATTTATAGCAAGTGTCTCATCTTGATTCTCAAATCTTGATCCCTAAAGCAATAAAACTGGAGAGTAAAGGAAGAAAACCCTAAATACATAAACTAAGAAAAAATATTTGCTAGAGTTTCTTTCTCCTCTTTTCTCCAAGATTAAAATGGTGCCTCTGGGCCTGTTGTATCTGAGCAGACAAAATCTTTGGCAATGCACTTACATGCAACTGTAACACAGTCGTGTTCCTAAACAACTTACAATGAGTTCAAGGTAACTTAAAAAGTTCATGTGGAACTTCATGGGCATCAGTTTCTGCCCATTGCTTCATGCCCTATTGCTCAGCACACCGAGCAGAGCCTGGTCCATCCTCTGACACCTCCCTTCAGACACTGACAGACATTGGTGAGGTTCCCTCTTAGTCATCCCTTCCTGAGGTTCCAGGCCCAGCTCCCTCAGCCTAGCCTCATAACAGATCCTCCAGGCCCTTAATCATCTTCACTGCCCTCCACTGGACCTGCTTTAGGAGCTCCATGCCTCTCTTTTACTGAGGATCCCAGAATGGAACACAGCTCTCCAGATGTGCCTCACCAGGGCTAAGTAGAGGGGCAGGATCACCTCTCTCAACCTGCAGGCAGTGCTCTTCCTAATGCACCCCAGGATCCCATTGGCCTCCTTGGCCATAAGGGCACTGCTGGCTCATGGACAGCTTGTTGTACACCAGGACTCCCAGGTCCTTCTCCAAAGAGCTCTTTTCCAGCAGCTGAGCCCCCAGCCTGTGCTCATCCATGAGTTTATTATTCCTCAGGTGCAGGACCCTGCACTTCCTTTTGCTGAATTTCATTTCTTGCCCATCTCTCTAGCCCGTCCTTCTGAAGGGCTGCACAGCCCTCTATGGTATCATCCACTCCTCCCAGCTTTGTGCTGTCAGTGAACTTGCTGAGGAAGCACCTGCCCCTTCATCCAAGTCCTTGATGAAGAAGTTAAACAATACTGGGCCCAGTATTTACCCTTGGGGACACCGATAGTGACAGATGAATTAGACCCTGTGACACTGCTTACGACCCTCTGGGATTTTCCATCCAGCCAGTCCTCAACCCACCTCACTCATTCAACCCACACTTCCCGAATTTACCTACAAGGATGCTGTGAGAGACAGTGTCAAAAGCCTTGCTGAAGCAGTGATAGACAATATCCACCGCTCTCATCTCATCCATCCAACCTGCTCTATTTGCCCTAGCCTTGAGAAGAGGGGTTAGAGATTAGGCATCTCCAGAGGTGATTTCCAGTCTCAGGTACACACTGTGATTCTGTTGAACAACATCAGCAACACTACTGATCTGAAACAAGATACGTAATTTAACTTTTGCACAAACACCACCATAGCCCACGCTGCAGAATACATTGCAAAGCTAGAAATGCTTGGGATGAACAGAGAAAGAACAAAATTAATCTCATCTAGACTTTCTCTTTGCAAATTACTGTGGAATTTACTATGCTCCCTTCCAGATACATAGCTGCTCTATGAAGAGAGCTAGGTTTAGCATTCATTTCTTGAAACTATCACTATTTCAACACTGCTGCTGTGCTCTCAACTAATGAGCCACACAGCGAGTCAACAGACTGTTTACTTTTGCATTAATATTTAACTTCTATGAATTAATTGGAAGATTTCTTGATAAATTTTTGGAGTGGCTCATATGTACACAAGCTACAGCCAGCTGCCAGTGTAACTAAGTTAAATGATTGCCCTTAGCAACTTCTGAGCAAACACAGCACAGTCTTCCTCAGTTCAGTCTGATTAATAAGCAAAGACCTGGCTTCTTTTCCTCAAGACCATGAAAGCATAATATGAAGCAGTACATTTTCCTCTTCCAACCTGAAAGGTTTTTTCTTTTCATATCCCAGCTTCGTTAGTTCAAGTTCAGTAAATTTTTATGTGTTACTGCTTTTCTCTTTATCTATTCCTCTTACGGTCTGAGCCAAGATTTAGTCTCAAGTAGATTGCCCCCATTTATGAAAGAGAAGCAAACAGGAAGGACTAGATGTACAAAGGGGGCTCTGTAGATGTTTTCAGTAGAGGCTTATTTCATCGTTGTCCAGAACACTTCTATTGGCAACCAAAATAACAAAATATGTCAGCCCTCAAACCCTACTGATGGCATATCACTCACAGGGGTCTGGATCCAGCTCTGTTCCCCTGTATTTCCATTGAAATCAAGGCACACAGCCCGTGTGCACACAGCAGAAAAGGTTAACAGCATTAAGCTATCCAACATTCTTTGAGAAAATGTAGAATTCATTTCTGTATCATGGGTACGATTGATGTGCCTGAAAGCTGTGTCTGCAGCTGCCTTACAGTATCTAGGGGTTCTCCCTGGATATAGAGACAGGATAAAACTGAAGCATAGGCTCCCCTGCCTTCTGTGCATGAAACAGGGAGATCTTCAACACTGCTTCAACTCAGTTCCAGGAAAGGCTAAGAGGGCAAATCCAAAGCATTTCATGTTTGATACTGAATACGTGAACATTCAGTTCTTTGAAGTGGTGAAGATCACACAGTTATTTTAGACCTGTCAGTATCTAAAGCTGTTCCACTGCAGCCTCCTGATTTCACTTCCAGAGGAAGAACTGAGCAAGCAAAGTTGTAATTAATTGTAATTAATATGTAATTTCTTTGAACTAATACAAATGTGAGCATTTCATCATTCATGTAGAATCACATGCACATACCATATAAAAGGTGGGGAAAAACAATCCTCAGAGAGAAATTATCAAATAGTCTTAAAAATCTTTATCCACCTTATGGAATATTCTTACTTTTGACCAATATTTGACAAGGCTAGAAAATTGAACCTATAATTCAAAAAAAGGAGCTAAGGAGTGAATGATGGACAAAAGGGTTCATTTGCTTTAAGAAATGGTGTCACCACTAATAATTTTAACAAAAAGTTTTGTTTATGACTGCCTTCTCCTTCTTTGTACAAATGTGAGTGAATTTTGTTTGCATTTGAGAGCTGTTGGTTCCATGACAATACCTATACTGATCATCATAAAAGATATTGTATATGAAAATAAATGCTTCAAACCTGAAATCTAATTAGGTATTTTTTCATGTCATTACTAAGACAAGGAAAATACCTCCTTGATTGAGTGCTGAACTAACAGAATAAAGCTGTCTTAAGAAAGTAAACTTACTATGGGTTTAAAGAATGCATTCTTTTTTAAAAAAATTCCTACATAAATACATCTCAAGAGCTTTAAGTGGGACATGGTATAAAAGCATGGTAAGACTTCAGCTGCCAGTCCAAAAGAAATCAATAAAAATGATAAATTATTATTATCACAAAAAGCACACCCCATTTTGAAGACAAAATAGAAAGAAAATACAAAATAAATTTTTTGGGAATTGTAAAATTCAATTATTTTACCACAGACACCTTCCCTTCAGCTCAGAGGTTCTAGGACAAACCCACTCTAATCCCCTTCCATAACTGCAATGAGACCTTGTGATGCACATAGCTGAACTACTTTTTTCTTAGTCAAATATTTTTTTCTTTTAATAAGACAGAATATATTCATTATTTGAGAAAAAGTAGAAGAAACAAACTTAAATCCCATAATTCTGAGAAAATGTGCCATTATGACTGATACTGCAAAATGCTACCTTGATACCATGAAGTATCAGTGGCAAAATCCTTCCCTGAATCTTCAGAACTGCAATGCAACGTAGGGTCTTGTGGTAAGGGCAAAACAATTTTTCTTAACTTTCAGTATGATCCTTAGCAACTTTTCCACTGTGCATGGAATAATCCTAAAACCTGTAGGATTACAGGTGCTTCTCCAAGTGGAAAATAGAAATAGGATGTACCTGATCAGTACCACATCAGAGACACTAAATTTTTTGTAATCAATAAGAGAATGAGTGCGGATATTTTTTTGGTCTCTGGGGAGAAGAGACTGAAAAGAAATCATGCTCTGTCCTACCCTTCTCGATGTTTTACATTTCTTTAGTGCCCCATTACAAAAAGTAATGTTGCATGAACAAAGGCAGCCATGGCAAATGAGCAGGAACCATCTCTTGCACGGCTGTCACTGAGCCATAGCAATGAGCAGTTTAATCTTTGATAGAAAACAGTTGTTCAGCCCTTTCTGCTACACTGACCCACAGGATAGCATTACTTGGAAGAATTCATTCCTGTTTGTTTGTACCACTCTAACTGGATAACACTGGAAATTCACTGCAAACTCAGAGCTGATGTGACCATGACATTCTGGAATGCCAAGAATGGGGAGGTTGTATGTTCGAATAAAACAACACGCCCCAAAAAACAAACAAGTAAGCAAACAAAAATTAATGGTTCAATATTCAAAGTCTAAAAACATACAGGATGTACTTCCATTACTTTTAGGACACTTTCCCTTGCAACAGACAAAAACTATGTTTAAAAGTATTATTTTGGGAAATTCACATTTTCTGACTCTGATACTAGCTCCACCTCCATACAATGGCTCCTGCCTTTACATCCTTAATTGTCCATATCTTTCTCCAGTAGTATCAACTTCCTTATGGGCATGCTTATGTTTCCCTCTCATCCCCTGCCTGATTTATGCTCTTGATCTCTTCTCTGTGGTGACCAGTGACAAGACTTGAGGGACTGGTCTGAAGTTTAGGGAGGTTAGGAAAGTTTAGGGTGGATATCAGGAAAAGGTTCTTCACCCAGGGGATGTTTGGGCATTGGAACAGACTCCCCAGGGAAGTGGTCACAGCACCAAGTCTGGGAGAGTTCAAGATGCATTTGGACAATGCTCTCAGGCACATGGTGTGACTCTTGGGATGTCCCGTGCAGGGCCAGGAGTTCAACTGGATGATCCTTGTAGTGTCACTTCCAACACAACTCATGCTGTGATTCAGATTCAGCTCCTATTCTCTGAATACTGTCCCTTATTTAACTCAAATTGTGAGAAAACCATCACTGAACTTCGAATGTGAAAAGCATGTTTGGATTTCCTTCTAACCCTAAATATGAAATAAATTTATCGCTTTTATTTCCTGTAGGAAATATATTCAACTATATGATTCAAACACTGCAAAAATATCCATCAGTAAGACACCAGCAACCAAACAAGTAAAACACAGTCTTAATAAAACTCCCTTCTGTTCTTTGTATGTTTCTTTTTTTTCATTTCAGTTCTGTCATATCCCAGTTCCTAAACTGTCATCTATATTCAGCTGCAGAGTATATGATAGATTTGTTTGCAAACAGGAGCTGGTTAACATTTCCAGAATCTGCATATTTTAGACATTATAAATTCTGTTTGCCTCTTTCTTTTCAGAAAACTACAAAGACATGGCAAACAGCCACACCATGAGTAAAGCTGCATGTTGTTAACTGGATCAAAGGAATGCATCACAAAAAGGTTTGCAAAAAATACGCACTCTTGTTTGTACACCTATGTAAATCATTTTCTAGTGGTTTAAATACCAATGGTCACCTCAGCAAACATTTAGAGGTAACTTAATTTTTCATAGATGTACACATACTTCCAGTTAAATTGCTTCTTGATATAGAGGAACAAAAGATCACCATCACATACCCACAGTCATGTTTCATCATCTAATTCCTTACTAGCAATATATTTTGCTGTGGAAACTAATCTTACTAGGGCTCTGAAAAGCATATGTGCTCTATTGTATGTTTTATTATATCTTTTTATTTTTTTTTAATTGCTAATACTGTTACCTTAGTTATTTCTTCTCCACCATATTAAATGCAAATTTCATGATAGGACAACAATAAATAAATTTGTGGAAGTGTGCATATAGACAACGTACGAAGATTTAGAGACCATTAGTATGTTGCTATTCTCCTAATATAAGTGTAACAAACCAGAGCTGGACTTTATCCTCTTATATTTCATCAGTTAATTTATGTAGGTTCTTCTAATCCACTCCTGGAGATTCTCTCCCTTGACCAGAACACTAAAAATTCCTTTGTGTGTACTGCAAGTTAAATGCCCATACAGTGCTTTTTCTGGTCATCCTGTTTGCACCACAAACATCTGGACCCTCAAGCCCTCCCCCCCCCAGAACCCAGCCTTTGCTGACAGCCATTCTTCAGCTTTGGTCTCAAAGCTGTGAAACCCATTCTGAACACAGACAAAGAGAGACCCAGTTTAGTTTGTTTCCAAAACTTCTAAAAACTCTACAACAAGGAACCCAACGTGTTCAGGCATATTAGACATCTTCTCAAGGATTCAACCATCTCTGAAGAATGAGAAATCCAATACATTCCCAACCATGTAGTTGGAGAACCAGGTACACTCAGGTTCACACCTCCATTAGCTTTCTAGCAAAACCACAGAGAAAGAAGTACAAGAACAACACGCTGCTTTGAATCATACCCTGACTGGTTTTATGGATAAAATCCATAAACATAAGACAATATCATTATATCAATAAACAATAACACTCTATGCCTTAAAAAGATGGATGATGTTGTATAAATACACTAATATTTCAACACTAAATGTTACTTTGTCCATGGAGACAAAGGGGTCCAAATTGCACAGAGCCAATCTAACAGATTCCATTGTACTTATTACTTGAGTATGTGTTCTCAAGGGCACACTCTTTCCCTCATACACACAGTTCCACTGCAGTGATACAGCTACAACATTCTCTGCCTTTCATGGGACTCAAAGGGCAAAGGGTGGAAAATCAAATTGCGGTCTAAGAGAGACGAGGAAGGTTCTATCCCTGCTCCTGTGATGCTGCTGTGCTTACCTAGTTGGGGTGGAGAATTTGCCCATCTATGCTTAGTTTACATGAGACATGAGCTGTCGCTTTTAGTGAGCAAGGCCCCATTTGTTAAAATAATGTTTCCAGTTGGTTAGGGAACATTCTGCACACATTATGTGTACTCTGGAAAGAGAACCAAATATAATGATGAGTATTGAAAATAGTAAACAAACTTCCTGAAGGGAGGCTTTTGGTTTAAATGGATGAAAACAAGTTTATTATTATTAGTTTTAAAATGTATTGCAAATATTGTAAAAAATATAAAAACAAAATGTAGCATAGCACGTAGATTGCCCATCTAAAACATTTGCTGGTGGTTATGGGATCATAATCCTTACATGCTTTTGAGGTGTAGAGGAGAGTTTAGCAAATATGAGGTACATTCTGTGTCTGTTAATGTGTTGTTAGGACATATTTTTTTCTCTCCTTGCTAACCACGAGGCTGAGACAAATACTACAAATTAATCTGCAGGAAGAAGGAAAGCAGCGAATTTAGTCTGTTCTTGGTGCTGTTGTTAATGTGTATACACTTAGATCTAGCAAGAAAGTAATTTGGCCAGCACTTCAGATAACTGGAAACAAAACAGGCTTTTTTCTTGGATGTGTTAACTTTCATGTATTACAGAGTCCAGTCTAAGCAGCAGGCCTCTGCAGGGCTTGTCCTATGAAGCACAACACGTGGCTAACCCTGCCATGTCCACTCTGAATTGTCTGTGACCAGCTGGCAGCACAGGCTGAGCAGGCACAGACTGCTTCCACTCATTTTAGAGCAACAGGGATTCATGTTCCAGACTGCGTTGAGAAGGACAAAAGCCAGCAGTGGGCTTGGAGATTGACTAAAAACCAACCAAAGATGATATGATGGGAAGAAAACTGGTACTGGTGATTTAGCAAGTTATTTTCTTCTACTCTGAGGGAACATTTTAGCATCAAGTAATTCTA
The DNA here is from genome assembly GCA_013397075.1 of Rhabdornis inornatus. Taxonomy (NCBI): domain Eukaryota; kingdom Metazoa; phylum Chordata; class Aves; order Passeriformes; family Rhabdornithidae; genus Rhabdornis; species Rhabdornis inornatus. The sequence continues at coordinate 1,553,051 of VWZS01004865.1, forward strand.
CTCATCAGCAGTTATGAATTTTCTTTCAAGAAGACCATGTTACTACCAAAGGCTTGAGTAACTGACAGCTTTTGGGATTGCTGTTCTATTTTCCTATTTACATTTATTTTGTAATTTCAATTAGATTTTTTTTAAACTTGTACATCTTATTGTAGATATTATTGCTGTCCTCTCCTGTGAGCTGGCATAAGCCACAACAGGAGCAGTCTCATGTGCATGGCATTTGAAATCATTGCTATTGGGACAACTTGGATTACCAAGTCCAATGGGGTCAAAGAAAAGACTTATTTCAGAGGTCTCTGGATCTGTGCCTGCAAGGTTAACTGCCAATGTAAAGAGAGATGTAAAATATATGGTATCTTTTGGAATGGAAGATATTTCATAAATTCACATTACTGTAAAGTATTAATTTTTCTACTTTGGTGACATCACCACACATACAAGGTTTCTTAAGTAGTCCAGCTCCTCCCGTGTGCTCCAGGAGTGTTTGAAATGCCCACACCACTCAAGGAATACTGAAGAAGTTAAAAGGATTCTTCCTCCAAAGTTTTTGTAAATGGATGACCTGCCTAGCTGATGGAAGAATGTCATATGAGCACCTGCAGCCACTCATGCCTGAAACAACTCATGTATGAGTTATGGAAAATACATTCTTTTCTTCTTTAGGGCATGGAGTATTTGGACCAATGCTTAAAAAATCCTCAGATAGGAAAACTCTGCCTTAGCATTACTCTGTATATCAACTCAGAACAGGTCTGAAATGACAGCCAGAGAGCAATATAATTCACTCAGTTGAAGTCAATACCCTTGATCCATCACATTTGGGATCAAGGCCAGCACAGAAGACAGGACATAATTTAGAGAGATTGATGGAAGATCTACTTTCAGTGAGCAGATATCCATTCTCATCTTCCTGATCTTTTGGCATAATCTGACATCATCTGTCCCAGGGTATGGCAGAGATCCAAACTCAACGTGCTGAAATGATTTAAATCATTCCCTCCAAACAACAGTAACAGGAAACCACATCCATCCCCATACTCTTCATTTATACTGTCAAAAAGACCTGCTCTCCAGATATTTTCAACATTGATGTGAAGTAAGAAAGCACAGATGTGATGTGACAGGAGCATGAAGATGGCACCTACCTCTGCTTGTGTGCATTAAACCACACCGTTGAGTGATCAGTGTCTGAGTACAGTGTAGACTGCTGCAAAATGTCTTTTGTTACCAAACACTTGTACAGCCACACCTATTCTGTATATATTTATCATCTTCACACGAGAGAAAACACTTGCAACTTCTTCTTAGTTACATGAAGTATTGGTACCTCCTGTCTCCAACTTAACAAGGCATAAAGTGTCTCTCACTACAGCACTTCATCAACGTGGATTCCAACAAATCCATCACAACTTCTTCACACTCTACACTGGAAATCATCCTTGAAATCAAGTGAAGGTCTTTACTCGCAAAACACTGAGTGATGAGTGACAAAGATAATATGAGAGACCACCTACAGAAAGAGGAACATGCTTATGGCAAATATTAATGAATTTTCTATCATTGCATTTCTAAAGCAAAGGTACAGCTTGTTTGTGCTGAAAGTAGTTTTTTGGAGGCCAGTCCCAACCAGAAGAATGAGTTCCACCAGGAGCTATGACTCATCACAAGCATTTCCACCTCTCTCTCCAAATGTCTGACATCTTCCTTCTCCTGGACTTCTCAAACTTACAGCTTATCCATTTTTAAAACAGATTTATTGCTTAAAAAAAAAAAAAAATTCTACCAAAACCAAACTGTACTGTCCAGTCAATTTTCAGCTTAGAGACAACATGAAAGAAGGGCCAAAATACATATCATAGACACAACATTTAACAACCTGTCCAGAAAACAGTGAAAATTATATGGAAATGAAGGCAACATTGAAATATTTTGTAAAAGAAATATGTTAAGATCTTCCTTCTTTTGAAACATAGGTAAAGCAATTTAATTGCACAAAGTTATGCTTACCTCCTCAGTGACAGGCATTGCTGTATCCTTCTTACCTTCATCTTACTGATATATATTTTACTCACTACCTAAGAGATAATTCTGAATGACAGCAATTATTTAAAGAATATTACACTCACTTTGTGGCTAAAGTTTATTTTTATTTATTTATTGAAACTGAGCCGTGGCTTTTGCATCTGCTTTATAACTTTCCAAAACATGTTTTTCACAGAAATAAAATCATTATTTTGTGTCTTCAAATTCATTTTATATTTCAACAAGTCCATTTATTTATTTTTGAATATTTCAACACGATGATCATAAATTAGAAAACTATTTTCCTCTAAGAAAATGTCCCTCCCCATAAATACTAGCTAAAAATTAACACCAAATGTCTCATTTTTTTTGGTCATAACAGCCCAGTGGAATTTTCTGATATATTTTTATTTTATTAACACAAATAACCAAAAATATACTTACAAAGAATGAAACAAACAATGGCACATTATGCCATAGCATGGCCAATTAGACTTCCAGGGATGCTTTTTGAAAGGGTCATTTTTATACCCCAGCTTTTCATCGTATGTAAGTGCATAAATGGATTACTAAAACCAATAAAAACAAAAGACTGGGAGTAATACTGGAGAGAAAATAATTTTTCCCTGTGTAATATTGCTAAATTTATAAAAGCATGTCCTCTCAGGACCCTTTTTTCTGCATGTCCAAGCAGAAGGAGGTGATGGATATGGTCTTGTGGAAGAGATGCCAGCACTGTAACGGATAGCTAGACCTTGACATCTGAATTCTATACTGTCTTATGGTTTGAACTTCTTTCTAGTTTATTATATATTTATATACATAAATACATATTTTGAGGAAGAAAATATACAAGGCAGAAAAGTGGTGGCAAGCAGAAGAATGTCTGTCAATTTTGAATGAAGGGGGGCTCCATTAGCATCCAGGGGACATGTAATCTTTGTGCTGTTCTTTAGTGTGCTCTGCTGGAAGAGGATGAAAATGACTGAGTACCTCCATACAGAATCACAGAGACCACACTACTTGCACTTATCTCTAGTGTTTCTGGTCTGAGAAATATAAGAATGAAGTCTCTCATGTTTTTTCTGTAATTCAACAGCATGTCAGAATTTTCAAACACAGAACAATCTTTCTGAAATCAGAGAGACTGGTAAGAGATATAACCTTCAAAATATCAACATATCATTTTGCTGAACAATGTTTTCTGACTAATCCATCATGGTCAGTCTGCTCTGAGCTATCAGTAAAACAGGAAAACACACATAGGCAGCACTATGAAATGGATCACAGCAGAACACCACTACCAACAAATCAAACATATCAAAGCCACGCAAAAAAATAAAGTGCCTTCATAGCATATCTCTTTCTCTTTGAGAAGGTAAATAAAATTGCTCACCCATACATAACAGCCAAAAACAGAGCAGCTAACAGGGTAAAACTGTAGGAGTAAATCCCTAAGCATACACATCCAAGTAGAGAATTTTATCATAAATGCTTACATACTCCAGGAGCTGATCAAAGATTTACTGTCAGCTATCTACTCTGACTTGATACTTTATGAAAACTGCTCTATTTTAAGCAGGCTAAACTCCTTTATATTGACAGGCATTCTGTGTACTTCAGTCTAAGCTAGACTTGGTCTTTCAAAAGCCTTTGGGCTTTCTGATTTAGTAGCAAGTGGAATCCTTCACTGGTAATGAATGATAGTGTCTCCACTAAGAAAAGTGGGCCATAAAAATGCCCTGGCTGCTCATGTTGACATCTCAGAGGGGTTTCAAGGTTGACCTTTAACTACATAAAACTTAAATGCTGCTAAAGAGACAGGAATAAAAGCCACCTAAAAATATCTAAACTCCTGCAAGCTGATTTCTCTAAAGGTGAGCAAGATGAATAAAGCATTTTATAAGAAGCTAACATCCACCTCCAATATCAGGAAGACACTTATGCAGCTATCCTAATGTTAATTCATCTACCAACATTTCCAAGGAGAGCAAAAAAAGCTCGATAAACCAATTCCCAAATCTCCCACTGCCTCAAATGCACATTAGAAAATGCTTAAACAGTATGATGTTAACCAAGCTGCTTTCCAGGGGATTTAAATATGCCTTAGGACTATCTGCGGCCACAGAATATCTGAGTAAACTGAGCAGTCTATAAAGGTTCAGCTTCCATTTGCTGTCTGTAAAATGTGCTTCATGAATGCAGACGAGCACTTGCATATTTACACAAAGTACAAAAGCAACACAGCAATTTTAATCCGTTTCTCAGACTTGAGGTTACGTCTTCTACAGGTGGTTTTCTTTTTGAATGTAAAAACTAAAAATCACTCCTGATGAAGGAGTAGTTTGTTACCTCAAGCTCACAGAATTTTTCAAAGTCAGTTGTGGCCAAAAATACCTCACAATGCTGCTGCTGTCAAAATGAAATTATGGGTTATATGGACAGAAGGATTGCAACAGACAGTCAATTCCCAGTGATGACTGAGACTCGGTTTTATACTGTGCAGGCAAAGCAAGTGGGAGCAATAAACCTGCTCTGTGGGTGTCTCAAGTATTGAGCCTGGCTACATAAGACTGGATCCGTTGTTTACTAACCATGGGGAAAGAATGGGCAAAGTTTTGGCCTGTTACACAAAATGAAAATAAATTAACCTGAAACTAGCTGAATATGTGAAGATGAAAATTTCAGGAGAAATGTGAAAAGGTAGAGAGGGTCAAGAGGTTTCTATGCCACTGGATCTGCAGCTCTTTCATATACTCTGATCCTTGCATGATGCTCTGCTCTTTGCTTTTTCCATCATACTAAACGGGGCACATGGATCCACTTCTGTAAAGCATGATGTAAGCAGCTTTATTCCTGAGAATCTTCTCATTAACAGCAATGGGATTATTTATGTGATTATTTTCTAGCATACATCAGCAATTTTGCAGTCTCTCAGAACAATTCATGAATTTTCTGCCAACGTGTTTATTATAATTTACTAATCAGCAAGAGAGTGTAAATTCCATTTTATACTCACTTCCAGATTTAAAAAAAAAGCTGAAACCAGCCACATTTCTCTCTACATAGTGCAATCAGGTTTCTATTACCTTATAAGATGGTTCACATTAAAATGAATGGTTCATGTTCTAAGAGATTACAGGATAAATTTGTAAATTGGATTACAATGAAGAGACTTAACATTCTTGAGCAGTTTTACAAAATATAAAGGGACCATTGTAAGAGCCTATGGGTAAACTGTATGTTCACACAGAAATTCCCTGACCACCCAGAGAAACACCCTGAACAAACTGTTAATAAGTAACTTAAGAAATTTGACCTTTTTAAATGAGTGTTAACACTAAAATCATAAAATCAAAAATTTCATATTTTTCTAATACTGAAGTCATTATGGCAATAACATAACTTAATAGCCAAATCTGCTGACCTAGACAGCATATTTTTAAATCAGTAATTTAGTCAATCTGGTCAGTATTTACCCAGTACTTATCTGGAAGCTTTGGTCCATATTAATGATATGAATTGACTCATTCCCATGGAAGAGATCCCCTGGCACCACAGTTCATGAAAAATGCTATTGCCAAGAATTTATTCAAGAATACACAAACGTGGAGTGCCAAACTGGTTAACTTGACTCTGGCTCTGTGAAGATGTCACTTGTATGGGCTCTACAGAAATAGAGCTGTGTGCTCAAGTGGCTAAAAACATGCATTGTAGGAATATGTGACAGCCTTCTCAATAGTCTCAACCACTTAATATTTCTTATAGATGTTTTCCTAATGAATAAGAGAAGGTGCCCAATTGTGCTAACATTGAAACTTTCATACTCCTATGCTAAGGCCAGAGTATCTAAAGAAAAGGTATTTTTCTCTTGACAATGTTGAAAGCAGTTCTGAAGTGTTCTGAAAGCTGGTTTTGAATACTAGTTATTAACTTTCATTAGTAAGCAACAGCTAATGGTAATTAAACCTTATCTTTGTTTATTCTTTCATGCACAAATATTTACTTGCTAAATGCTTTCATAGGTCTTTTGTTTCACCTACTATATATTACACCGTTAGGATAAAAGATATTAGCATTTAAATCACATTAATTTAAAAGAGCCTGCATCACTTACTTATCTCTTTCTATGGCGTGAGGGTCAGTAAATAAAGTGTTACAATAGGTGGACTTTGACCTTGGAATTCTGAAGTTCTTGAATTTTTTTCCTGGTTTGTTACCAAATAAAATTAAGTGAAAACTTATTATATAGTTCCAGATTTGTAAGGAATTTACTGTATGAAACAAAAGATATATGTGCCCAAGTCTTTCATCCTTTGGAAGCAGTATACACAATCCAAAACTAATAAGAATTTTCATAACAGCCTTGCAAGGTCCTGACTGCACTCCATCTTTACAAAAGTGCAAGGGATAAGAGAGATTTAAGCATCTAGACATGTTTCTACATGAGATTAATTAAGAAAAGAAACAGAGGTGTTTAAGTGTAAGTAAATTTTTAATTTAAGGAAAAGCATCAAAATATTTGAGAGTCAGATTCGGATAAAATGCAGAGGTGAAAACTCTCATCTTTGAAGCTATAATACAGAAATAGAGCCTATAAAGCAAAAACTCCTCATGCACAAGTTACATGAAGCTCAGTAGGTGATAATGTTACACAGTTCAATTGACACAACAGAACTGAAGCCCCCTGTACCAATACAGGCTCTGCTCAATCCTTTGCTGCACTATACAAATAGCTTTATTCAAACTTTTATTTCTGCAGGAGTTGGAAAGGGCAAAAGTGAGGGGAGGTTGAGTTAAGGAATCAAATTAATAGCATGTCAATTCTCAGAATTCTACAAACCAATCAGTCTGTGAAAAAGAATTTGAATAAATTTAAAGGTGCTTTTGAGGGATAGTGTGGGCTACTTGTATTTACATCAAGTGCTAGCCTCTGAGAGTCCAAAGAATTTTTTCAGCAAGGGTAGGTACAGCTAAAGGCATTTGAATCTAAGACATGTTATGCAGCATTTGAAAGAAATAATCCGTTCTTCAAGAATTCAGTTGTATTGTAACTTCTCTTGTTGCCTTCTGTTTTATTTCTCTGTCTTTAATACATTTACAATGCAGACATGTTTTGGAGACTTCATTTACTCAGAGTTTTAAGCTGTGCTTTAGAAAGTAAACTTATCATATTCTGGGGATGTATATAACATATCAAGGCTAAATTTGTATTATGATAAGAGTCAGTATTTTGTGGATTGTTCTTGAGGAAAGTGTTATCCAGGCAACATAATTGCCCTTAGCAGAAGACTGTCTTAAAGCCTATCCTGCTACATGCTAAACACAGAGACAACCTTTAGTGATTCTTACTGTTAGACACGAGAAATTGTATTTACTTTCAGAAGTTTGAGTAAGAAATTATTACCAAAGTTCATCCCTTTGCACAAAACCTTACTGTTACCAGCTGTAGTCTCAGAGCATCCCTGCAGCTCAGTGGGTAACTGGAGTCACCTCATACTGGGTGCTGGATGCATAGACATGCTGGAATAGGAAACAGACTTATACATCTCAGCACTCTTTTTTGCTATTTGTTGCCAGATCGTTTATTAGTATCAGAACTAATTTCTATCTCAGCAGAATTTAGATTAATATAAATAATTTTTCCTGTAAGTAACAATGAGCAAAGAGGTTGAACAGCCAAATGAAATGGCATCAAGGTCATATACCTAATCAATAAACTTTTATAAGCTCTCATTAGAGCTCAAAGAAAAATAGCAGTAGCATAAAGAATGGAGATAAATTAGCCAGTTCTGCTTGGCTGAAAGAAAGGAAAAGAACAAAGTGCCAATGGAAAGAATTTCCTTCAGGGAATTAATCTTGCACATTTCAGTTATTTGAAAATCAGTAGACAAAACCATTTTAATTACATATCATTTGCTGCTTATTATTATTAAACTGTTAGTACTGTTTACCAAGAGAAATTATTTATGCTGCTTTTTGACTATCAGCAGCTTTTCAGCAAATTATGTGAGATGAGAACAAAAGACTGCAAAGAGTGAAACCAGCTTTGTGTGAAGGGCTGTCAAACCACACGGAGAATACACTGGGGAAAACAAAAAGAAAAAAATCCCTTTGTAACTTCTTTTAGTTGTAGTATTTTTATGTACTGTTGCAACTTCTTTGAAATATGAAATGAGAGGGAAGCGTGGTCTTTCAGTTATGGAATTCACTTTCAAATTTTCTGCACTCAGCCCTTGCTTGTGACAGGAGCCATCAAGCCTCTTGGCGTGGTCTGAACCCACCATGTGCGTTATATCACTGTGGTCCCCCTCTCAGCTCTGTTTGGGTAAGCCCTATAATATACCCGTTTGCCCAGCTGTATTATTTCTAATCTCACAAAATCCCACTTGGCAAACATCAGTGACAGAGAAAATGTAAACCTGTGGCAATCAGGGGAGACTTTAGTTACTGGTTAACCTTCAACCCTGTATATACAAACATGGCTTGATCTCCAATCATTGTTGAGAACTGGAAGTTTCATGGCATTATTTAACCAACTCTGTTTGCTTTAAAGGATTCCTTCATTCCCTCCTCCCTCCCTGCAGCAGCTGTACTCTGCTGAAAGCCTTCCCCATTGCAGCCTGCATAACCTTTCACCTTCCTTAAAATGCAACCTGGATGGATCCAGCCAGATGTCATCCGGGTCACAGCACATTGCAGGACATGGTTTTGTCTCTACCACAGCAGTTATTTGCCCTGCACTACTTAAGTGTTTCTGACCACAACCCAGGCTGCAAACTTGTTATCATTTAAACTCAGCTCAACAGTTTAATCTTGGCAAGGGACCAATCAGGAAAATAACCCCACAGCAAGTCTATCTTTTCTCCCACACTTGAACAAACTTAATCAACTGCCAGGAAAATGTTGCAATGAGCTGTGGTATTTTACACTTGAAATATTAACTAGTGCCTAAGAGCAGATATTGGCCAGGGACACCACAAAAACCCCTGGTTCTAAAAGCTTTTCCCATTTGTATTCATTTCCTGTATTAATTCCTCCCTATACAGTGAAAAAATCAGATGTCATCTCCTCTTCCACAGCAATTAAAGCTGCAGCTATTACCAATAGTTACTCAATGGCTGTTTCAGGTGGCTTGATCTGTGAGGTGATACCTGATTAAACAACCATTGATTTGATTCACTGATCCTAAGGGTCTTTGCCAAGAAAAGACCTTTAAGATCAGTGAAATTTCCAATTTAAATGATTCTACAAGAATATATTTTTATAAATGTTTAAGGCCAACATCTTCACAGAGTAATAGAACATTCTGAGTTGGAAAGGATGTACAAGGATCAGCAAGTCCAGCACTTAGATCTGCACAGGACACCCCAAGAGTCACACCATGTGACTCCATGCCTGAGAGCATTGTCAAACACTTCTTGAACTCTGTCTGGCTTGGTGCTGTGGCCACTTCCCTGGGGAGCCTGCTCCAGTGCCCAAACATCCTCTGAGTGAAGAACCTTTTTCTAATATCCCTGACACAACTTCAGGTCATTCACTTGGGTCTTGTCACTGGTCAATGTGTTTTTGGCCCTTCTATAGACCCTGTCCACAACATTTTTGTACAGTAAGGACTAAAAAAGAAGAGTTTTGGTTCCAGGTGTGGCCTGATAAGTGCTGACTAGAGTGGAGTAATGCCTTTACCTGCTGCTGATGCAACCCGGCATCCTCCAGGCTTTCTCTGCACACTGTTCACTCTTATTTTGCCATCCTATTTCAGAGATTTCAGTTTCACAATAATATTATCCTCTATCATGCTTTGCCATGCTCCTTTTGAACCACAAGCATAAGGCTTCAGATCAACTAACAGCTATGTGTTTTGTATAACAGAACAGTTATATTTGGATGGTAGTTGGCCATATCTTAAAAATACTCTTTCCTAGAAATTATTTATTGTATTTCTGACTAAAAGGATCTTTTGTGTAGTCAAAGCATCTTTTCCATGTAACTTCTTATTTTCACAAACACTCAAAACAACCATTTACTCAAAACATCCAAAAGCACCATATGGCTACTTGAACTTGAGTCCTGATTTAGTTTTGGATTGAAGCACACAATAAAGAGGAGTCTCTTAAACTAAACTCAAAAAAATCCCTTCTCCCACCCCTGTTGGAGAAACTAGCATTTATAGATACACATTTTTGCTTGTTATGTTTTTGTGGAATCCTATGTAATTATTGTGCATCTCACTGTTAATTTTTACATCATAAATTAAATTATAAACATCAGCGTCATGTTCTTTGAGAATCAGAGTGTATAATATCTATTTAAAAGAACTTACAGGCATTGGTAAGCTTGAATACTTTTTTCCAAACCTAACCTGTCATATTGGTGATTTCTACTGAAATTGTTTTAAAGAAATGCCCTTCCAAGCTGCATTTAACATATTTTTCTAATGATGTAAAATGTTATCCATTTGAAAATGTTTTTACAAGTGGCAGTATTCTATCTACTTTGTAACTGTTCGAATATTATAACCATTTGTTATTAATCATTCTTAACACTGATTTTCTAATTTCTCCCTCTCCAGTCTCTAAAAATCTGAACTGTATCCTGGGAACTATAAAAGTCAGCAACTGGCCAAAGTAAAACCCTATATTCTGACAAATTCTAAATTTGATTTTAATCCAAATCCTGCATGTGATCAAGTTCATTTTAGCCAATTTATTATTAAAAAATAATAAACCCATGTACAGTGCAAATTTGCAATTGTTAAAACACCAGGTAGAATCTTTATGATTTTCTAATCCAAAAAACAACTTTTAATATTTTTGGCAAATTTTGCCTGATAATGAACACAGGACCTGACCCATCAATTTGTCATCTTGTTTTAGTGATTCTCTCATTTTATCTTTTCCAGTGAGGTCTGGGTTATTGCACTGAATTAGTAAAATGCAGGGTTTTTTCTTTCAGATTTAGCTTTCTAGTATGATTCCTTGCAGATGTTTGGTGCAACAAACCAGGTAGTATCTGATTTTCGCTGCACAAAAATTAAATAGCAGAAGTTTGAATCCCCATCTAGAAAGTGTGAGAACCCACTTGTCATGCAAAGCTCCTGGGTAAACAGGCAAACTTGTCTCCTGCACAAAATCCTTTGGGCAAAGAAAGATTAATTAGAGCTGGGGCAAGAGGGAGTGAAATGAGAGAATCTTAAAACATTTAGGACTCTTCTTTTGCTCTTACATTGCTCAGCAACAACTGCATTTTATCTGCAAACTTGAATTTTAACAGTATCTGACTAAAATGCCAAGCTGTTACATATCAAAATTCAGCAGGGCCTGACCTATCTTGTCATTTCTGCTTATTTTCCAATAAATGAAGGGAAGCTCCATAAAGAGTTTCTGTCAATGGGGATCTCTTAACAGAGTTGCAGGCCCCCTAAAGGTTCACAAAAAGTTAACCACGGAAAGCTCTTCCTTCTCTGAGCTTTCCACCACAGACCTTATTTAGTAAAGCAATGCAAAAAAATAAAGTAATCTGCCTTTATAGGTATATAAAATTTTACAGTTACTGCTATCCAGTGTATATACATACAGTAAAAGCAGGGTTGGGAAGAATTCTGAGCTTCACACATTTAGGGCTATTTTGATTCAATAGAGCTCATCTTCAGAGGTTTGTTTTTTTTTTTGTGTAACGGAATATTTTTACTATTTTAAAAAAATACATGAGTGACCTTCCAAATTAAAGCATTTCTGCTCGGCTACAAAAGTGATTTTTTTTTTTAACTTGGAAAAGTCCATGGAACAAGAGGCTAATGCAAGAATATTTAGTAACTCTAGAAAATAACAACTTCCTATGTATTTTCCAAAGGCTTTGAACCACTAATACAAGCCTTGTGTCTGCTGCAATGGGCTGGAAATAAATGCTATCCAGAGCCATGGGTTCCTTTTCAGTGGAAGACATAAGAAGAGAGCAATTAGATTGTAAGTTTGCAAAGCTCTGCTGGCATGCAGGGCACGTTATGGGGATATTTGAGTGAGTGGTTGGCCTACCATCACAGTAGTGGGGGGAAGGAAAAATGGGTTCTATGCTGCCCTAAGAATCTGGCACATCACATTAGAACTGTCTGTCTGAGACCAGCCTGCAGCAGAGGCTGCAATGTTTTCATCTGGGGGTGCCCAGTGAACACAAAGTATGTACTGGGATGGCAGAGCCTTTTGATATCAAAAAGAGGTTCCCAGGATTCTTTTATGTTCTGGTGGGGAGTTTTTCATTGTCCCACTGAAAGTCCTGAAACTGTTCCCAATACTAAATAATTTTCAGACACAGTTAACCTTTTTTTTTTTAACTATTATTTTTGCTACTGCTTGGATTTATTTTATTTATTCATTTTTTTATTTACTACAAAGGATAAAACTAGAAATTAGGTTATTTCATAGGGAGAAATTTAATTGCCTAGAATGCTTCATTTTCAGGAAGGCTGAAGCCTCAATTTAATTCCAGCAACACACTTGGTCTCATTACACAGAAAAGGGAGATATTTTAATTTACTTAATATAGATCATAAAAGTATACAAATACCATTGGAAATTAATAAACATATTACTGTACAGTGGATAGAAATATTATTTTCTATTGAAAAGACAACTTATTAATCTTGAACATGAACAATAAAATAGGTGTTCTAGTCAAAATGTAAACAATAAGTGAATCAAAACATACCCAGAGACACTTACCTTTTTTTTTTCCAAATAGTTTGATCCTCAAAGCACAGAAAATATGGAATACAGAAGTAGCATTGAAAAATATCTTTCTAGTTTTGCCTTTGCGTTTTTTACTATGCATAATTTTGCTTATTGTTCCCTAAATGTGAAAAAATAGTTTACCAAATCAACAGTGTTCATCAAATAGTATCTGTGATTTAATCCTGCCAAGGATTAAAACACAAGCCAGAAAGATGTAGCTCCTTGATATAAAGCATCTACCACAAAGAGATGACAACTGAAGGAAGCAATACTTACAGCTCTGTGAAGATCCAAATCTCGTTACATTACAACACTAAAACCTACTGGTATTTTTCTAAGATGTATGTAATAAAATTTTGTAGAACACTTACCCTAAATCAATAATTGAAAACTTGAAAACAAATAGAATACTGGTGTTCTGTTATTGCCATTAATTTGTGATTTTTTTTCCATGTAATTCAACTACTTTTTACTTTTATTTTTTTTTTTAAACTTAAATGCAGTTGGGAGACAATATGGGAATTTCACAGGGGCCCCACCCTTCCTAGAGAAAAGAGTAACAACGTCTTTCAAGGTCTGGAAAAGCAACAAAATTAAAAGAAATCACCTTTCCTTCACCTCCATTTTGGGAATGGGGGTGGGCTTTTGTTTGGGGTTCTTTTAGAAAAACAATTATGAATTCAGTTTCAGGATTTTGGGAGATTAATCCATTCACTGATTCCTTGGGATTACCAATATCAATGACCACAATTAGGAATAATTACCTCTACTTCTCTATACCATCTACACTGTCTACAGAAACCAGCACTGGTTTCTTTGTAGAATAAGTCTGTCTTATGCCACATCCAGCTCACAACTAATAAGTTTTTCTTCAAGATTCCTCCACGCTTTCAGCTCTTTTATTCTTACTACAGATTTAACTTGATTTCATTTAAATTTCATCTTAATTGAAACTTTCCTATTCTGTAATTCCAGTTTCAGTATGGCCTTTCAGCTATTTATAGAGTCTTTGGACCACAGGCATTTCCATTATTTTTCCTCACATGCCAGGCTGATCTTGAAGTTGTCAAGACACCCTATTTCACAGCACCCAAAGGAGACCTATTCTGTTATAGCATCCATGTGTAAATACCTGTAATTAGAATCAAAAGTAGATGTTTCCACACAGTGAAACAATGGTAATACACAGACACACATATTAAGAATGCTATAGAATTATTTCACATATGGTAGCAACTAATTTTTATTATGACCTTGGCTGTTTTGCCATACTTTTAAAATATCCAATGGGCTTAGTGCCTTTTTTATGCTAATAATCAAAGAATTTTTATTTAAAGCTAACATTTTTCCTGTTTATTATGCTTAGAGGTCAAAAAGTGTCAGTGGTTGGCTTGGAGTGAGTATTTTAATCCTCTTCTGCCTCTTTAAGGGAAAACAATTTTTATGAGATAGTTTAGGGGAAATTTTCTCTTCTGCAAAATAAGCAGAATCAGCATATTTTTTTAATATCCAGTATAGTAAACTCCCCAAGAAAGGGTTTTGCTGGAATGCCTGGACAGACCTCACATCACAGAACTCTTGGAATTTGCAGCACTGTATGACTCTTAACACAAGGCTTCTTGTGGAAAATTGGAGTCTCCAGTTTCTACCTACCATAAAAATAGATTGTGTTTGGCTCTGTGCATATGACTTTAACATTCTGGTTCTGGTCAGTGCTGCTTTGGTAGCTGTGATGGAGACACACAGGACAATGGCTGAAATTGTTCTGGCAGATGAGCAAAATGTGGAGCTAGTGACAGGTAAGCATCATCACATCACTGTCCCCACCGTGGGCCCCCACTGCAGGACAGATGCTGATAAATGGGAATAATCTCAGTGGAGGCCACTACCATAGAGGGGGATGCAGCACTGGCCCTCTGAGGAGAGGCTGAAAGCATTGAACCTGGAGGTGTTGTTATAAAGTGACATAAACTATGTATTTGAGTGGATTTACCGAGTAAAGACTGAAGTCTTACCAGCTCCAGAGGTCTTCTACTTTTAAGTACTATGCAGCCCAGTAAATAGTACAATATACAAAGAGTACATTTAAGACTGAAAGACTAGAAGGAGCTCGATGGAATCAACAGCACATTTTATCCTCATCTAGGAATTCATCACCATTTGGAAAAGTAACTTGAGTGAAATGTGCAGCTCCAGCTTTAGACCTGACTTAACTTGATATAAATCTGATAATCTGAATGCACATGGAACAAGCCATTTTTTAAGATATAAGCAATGTGAAGTACTTTGAGACTTTCATTAACTCTAATCCACTGTTGTCTCTACAGTTTTCTAAGCTCAGAATCTAAAATACTATGTTGATCAGATAAAATCATGAATTTTCTATTTGGTTAGAAATCCTTCTGAGGGGTGAGGGATATTCTAATTATCTTCAGCAGGAAAAGTAAGTGGGTTTTTTGAGGATACAGTGCCACCATACTGTACTATCAGCTCTACTGTTGCTAGAAAATTAGACATTTGTAAAGTTTCAATTGATTCAATGACTTGAATCGTCAGAAAAATGTCCTCACGTCATGTCCGATTATTTTCTTAATTGAAAAGCAACGAAGCAAAACAAAGAACCCAGCCTCTTCCTCTCCATCTGTCCTTATGGGGCCCATCTTCTCAATCTGACAGAAATATTACTGAAAAATCAGTGGGCCAGAGGTTGCTCAGATTCCTCATGAGATTCTCCACCACCTGTACTGCTCTATAGCAATGAAAAGTTTGCCACATAGACTCTGGATTATGTTTAAGATCTCTTAGTTAGAAGAGATCAAGCTTAATTATAGTTAGAACAGTCAGCATTTCAAATAGTATTGACTTAACTGCAGGTGTTTTTTCATCCCAGACAAGGCCCATAAAATTTATGCTGCAGGTATATCACCTGTAAAATTAGCCTAAGAAGTATATATATACAGCCTGTAAAGCACTGTCTAAATTTTTCAGCATTTATATATTGTTACTTTCCTTTCTAATACCAGCATTATTTTACCACAGCTACATGCAAATAAAGAATAGATCCTGCATATCTTGATAATACACCCAGAGTACTTGGGATATGTATTCCTCTTATAACCAAAACCAACAAATATTTGGGCAAGTACCAAAATGGGACTGGAATAAGGGAAAACCAACAGCTATCTAGGAAGATTTGTAACATTTCCTCAGAATAAAAAATATTATGCACTCATCAATTTATATAACATTTTGGCAACTTTGGGGTGATTATAAAGAACTGTTCTTTAGCAGACTGGCAATTCTGCTAACCATCAAAAAATACTGAAGGAAAAAGTATTACCATTTAATGCTGCTTAGTCTGCTCAGATCAGTGACTGTGTGGGTGGTTCTTGGAATACGCATCTGCAAAAATATGTTTTGGATCAGTTGAGCTATAAGGAGATCAATCATATCCTCTTGTGGGTTTTCCACTTTTAATATTCATTCTTGTTCCTTAAAGTTCAGAAGTGCAGTACCTAAGAGATTGATGAAATAAATTTACTTGGTTAAGGTTATTCCTGTCATATACCTGCATAGTGAGGGGCAGATTCCAATGTCCTCATCCACAGTGGATGGGATATAGTATCTGTAGCAGTCAATGTACTTCTTTTGGACTGTGGGAGTTTTGGGGATGAAAAGAAAAATCATATTTTGGCTTCTGAATATGTCCAAGCTGCAAAATCCTAGTGTGGAACCAGAATCTGCAGCCCACCATATGTTATAAAAAGCCATGCTGCTTGATCATACAGTTCTGGTTTAGCTGAAAATAACTCAAAACGCTAAGTTGAGACCATAAGAAAGCTTTTGCTATGGATTAAAATTTGGTTTAAAGTGTTGTTTTTCACTTGAGCCTAACTGTGGTTCTCTAATATTTAGTTCATAAGTTGAAATAAGCACCTAAACAAAAATCCAAACTGGCCCATAAGCTAGAAAACTAATGTGCATATTAAATACAGAAGTTTCAAAATATTCACAGTAGCCATGTAAGACCTGGAGCATTAACAGTTTTTTACTAAACTGTTAATTTTCAAATGAAGCATGGGGGATCAGATGCCTCCCATTCCCAATCCTCCACCTCCCTTCCCCCCCAAAAGAAAATTAACATTGTTTGGCCTCTATAATTTTCTATATATTTCCTCCATCACTTCTTGTTCCTTTCTGCTCCCCAGCGTGATATTCCACTAAATTCCAGATACAGACTTCATGGATGCCTCTCCCTTTGTCTTCTTAATTATTGTTATTATCACCTTACCGAAGACAATATGGATTCTGACAGGTTGATAAGTAAAGCTGGCAATACCTAAATAAAGCTATTATGTGCAAGAGGAAAGTTTTCTTCCTGTTTCTTGATGAAAAGCAGAAGGAAACATCACAAAAAGAGGAGCTATTCATGTAATTGGCTTAAAGGAGTTCCAGTCCAGTCCCTGCTCATGCTGAAACACACTCAGTGTCCAGTTAGTTTTACATTTTCACATACCACTACTGTCTTTTTGCACTTTGGTTGAAAACACTGCATGAAAAGCATTGCTTGTGTGAAATTAGAAGGGGTCCTGCTCTCTAGTTTTGAAAAAAAAACACTTGTGTACAGGGTCAGATCAGCTCTCAGAGTAGGTCTGTCTTTTAAAGCTTATATTTACAGAGCAAAGTTAGTAAAAACCTTGCTTAGGGCATTCACCTCTGCTTGCTAGAGGGAAGCATGTCTAGAACTTGATCACAGCAAGATGTTCAATATACTTTTGATAAGAATCTCTGCAACTCATAAAATATAATTTTGCCTTTGAGATGCCCTTTGTAAATGCATCCAGAGGAGTACGAACACTACACAGTGGGAGATTTGAAATTAAACTATTTCTATCTAAATATTCCAGAAATTAGTAAAAGCCATATGTGGAAGTGTAAAATAATAATGTGAGAAGGTTTGAAGTCTAAATCCCAACTCTTTACTCATCTGAGGAAATGCAGAAGCAAATCTTAATTCTGTAGTTCAAGATCTATGTACCAGAGAAATACTCAAAATATGCAAAAAAACTTAAGCTGTCAACTAGGAACTGTTTACAGGTCTCTGTCATTTACTTCTACCTTTGCAATTAAATAAATTAGTGGGCCATAAAATTACCCTCAGTTTCCACAATGCCAGAATTTCATGCGTTTTTATCCTCTGCATTTTGTAAAACCTAATGGGTAACTGACGATGGGGTAGAGAGGGGAGGAACTGTACAGGATTCTAATATGCCATTCAAAAATCAGTATTAGAAAATCTTACACAAGGAGAGGACCTGGAGCCTCATGCAGGAAGTACAGAAGCAAATTCTCTATTATGCTGAGATGAAACACAATCTTACAAAAGCAACATCAGCAGGCAGTCATTCTTGTTTCTACTTTATCACACCACCAAACATGCAATTTTTTTTACCACTTAATCGCAGTAATTTTAGAGTGCCAAAACTGTACAGTTTTATGCCACCTTGCAACCAGTTTAAGCTCTCTAGGATAAAAACTTTCTAGTACCTTCACAGGAATTTGTATAAGCTTGTGAATCATGAATAAACTAACAGATTTATCCACGTGCCATGGCAAGTCCATTAAGTATCATGTACAGCTTGTTTTTCTTAGAAATGCAAGTCTTGCAATTGCTAGTCTTTGCTTTGGAAAAAGCATTTCAAATAGTTCTCTCAAATACTCAAATCCTGTTCTGCCTTGTCTAAGTTAAGCACAGGGTAGCAGTGAGCACCACAGCCTTTATACACCGATTTCGTTCAAATGTTGTAGTGTAAAAATCATGGAGAAGTGTGTCCGGGGCTACAGAATGAATGAACCTAGCCAGAGGCAAGGCAGGGCTTGGAATGAGTATAATTAAAGGGCAAATGTCTAACAGCCATAGGCATGTTAATTAATTAAAAAATGTCAATTTGAGACTGAGCACCCGAGCCATCGCAGCCCACTCCTAACATACACCTCTAAACTCTCAGGAGGTGACGAACAGAGTGGTCATTTTTAAATGTGAGCAGTTCTCTGGCAATGTTAATGGAACTTGATTTTAACCTAATTTCTTTAAACAACATCATCTTGTAGTAGTTTCATTGCTACGTGCAGCTAATACCTACTAAATTGTGGCGACAGTCACCAGGTGTAGTGACACAAACCTTTTTTTAATGATCCGCTTTTATTATGTGTCTGTTCGTAGCAGTCTGAGCAGAATCACACTCTTCAGGGATTTCCCCACTGCAGTATCCTGTTTACACAATGTACTTTTAATCATTTAAGAAGTATACTGCACACACCATTCTTTACCATGAGATTTATAGTTTATAAACAACTTTAAACTGCATTTGCCCTTGACAAGGTCAAGAAGGGCACACAAACCATCAGCCACACCTTCAACTATAAAGTAGCTCAGATCTGTCATCTGTGTCAACCAATAAATAATAAAGATTGATGAAAGTAGCTCTTAAACTACTTTCGAAAAGCATTCTATTTTCAGAATCACTAATGGCTGGCCATTAAGAAAGAAAACAAATGGAGTTTTTTTTCTTTTTTGTTAGAGTTGTGTATTCAGCTGAAATTTAGACTGCTTAATACTTTTTTCAAAGAAGTCTGCTGGCACAATGGAATCAATGTTGCCAAGAGCAGAGTTATGTGAAACTTGCTGAACAGCATGCTGAAGAGTAGTTATAGGAAATAGGATCATTAATTTGTGTTTTTAGAATATTTGTGGCTTCCTATTTGCCCCTTATCCTCATGCGCATGTCAGGAAACAGCCATCTCAGTGCGAAACTCTTCCTTCTCTCTCCTTCAATTAAAATTAAAACTTCACTGTGGGTTGGAAAACACACAGAAATCAGTAGTATTTAACTAGTAAAGCATGTTCTCAATTCCCAGGCCTAGATGGAACGTGGAGAAGGCTTGGGATAGAAAGTTTGCATTATTGCCAGACTACTCTATATAAACTATTTAAACCTCAGAGAGAACATTTATCCTTCAATGCTCCAGGCATGCTCTTGCCCATGAATTCAGATTACCACATGGTAGAACTACCACAAACTTCAGTCGTGCACCTTGAACATGGGCATTCAAGGGCTGCAATGAACATACCATTAAGCCACACGTATTTATCCGTGCAAATCACTGTGTGAAAAAATTATGGGTACAGGCTGGTTTTATGTGTAAAGTTCAGGAGTAAACAAGTGGAATTCAGGCTGGAATTCTACTTCATATGCAGCAACTTTGTTAATAAATATGCCCAGTCAAGTTAGGACACAACATTGTAATATCTGCTATACAACTTTCACTGAGAGCAAAATCTATGCCTCTGTGACTTGTATTACAGTGAAACTGAGCAGCTAGGGAAGCAGAAAAAAGAGTGAAAAATCCTGATTGCCCCTTAGAGTCCTGGACCAGAATATAAATTATAGTTATGAAGTACACAGTCTGGTTAGCAGATTGGAGAAACATAGGGGCCAGGATATGTTTAATATGAAAGGATCCTGCAGATGATGCTGCTGAATTCTATCAAACCTCAATATGATAGGTACGTATGTAAAATTGTAAGAAGCTTACAATTTGAACAAAACTCACTGGTTTTCTCACAGAATGACAAAAGACATTAATGACCACCAAATTCTGACTTTCCCATGCCTGCAAAAGCTCGAAGTTACTAGAACTTTTAAATACATTATCTACATATCTTTACACCTAGGTAAACTAGCCCCTCCTGGTACCTTCTTAGCAATGGCTGAACCATTTTTGCTCAGCATTTTCCAAAACAAGCCTGAAGCAGAAAATATTAACTGAAATTGCAACATTTTGGCAATATTATAAGCAAGTGAAGATAGACTATAATAAATATTAGGCAACTTTAATATATTTATTTCTACATGTGCTATCTGTACACCAAGTTAACTTAGACATTCTAAAGAGAATTTGAAGAAGATGTAATGCAATGAGATTCTTTTAATTGCTCAGAGAAAGATCTGTTTATGGAACAGAACACATCAATCATCATATTTTGTAATGGCTTTCTGCGCACATTAACAAATTCCAGATCTCTATCAGATCTAGACAAGGTTCAGAGCCAGGATCTGGAACAGGTCTGGGGAGTTCTGTGAGCAGTTCTTCCCTGCTTTGTCTTAGATGAAAATCTGGTAAAGCAGTCCAACCCAGAGGATCTACATTCATTAGTGTCAAACAAAGAGTGTCATTGAAATTGCTTTCATCACAGTTGCAACACTATAGCATCTCATCTGTTACTTATCAGGGAAGAGTGTTATTGTATTGCATATATTATATTGCCATATTATTTATAGGAGAGTAGATGGGTTGCTTTCTGTAAAAAAGACATTTTACCTTTCTCTCATTTATATAATCATCATAAGTATTATAATCCATGTAGGACCCACATAACTCATTAAAATTAATTCTAAATGATCACTGTATGTACTATTATCAGTCTATGAAATGCAGCACACACACACCACTGACACATGAAGGGAAATAGCCTAAATTTTAATTTCAGGAGTCCCCTGGAGCACCAGGTGGATGTAACATCAGATTGTAATTCTAGCTAGTGACATTCAGCTATATTTTCTAGTAATCTTGAGGCCCATTTGTCACTTGACTCTTCCACAAGTTTATATATATAGGGAGAGAGAGAGAGAACATCTATGTGCTTACATACATTCACCCCTGTGCAAAAATAATCATGACTTAATATTAGCATGATTCATATCAGTCCTTGAAATGTCACAAGCAAGGTTGCAGGTATATTTCCAGCTCTGTTATCTTCTATCAAGCAGATTCAATGACAACAAATCCTTCATGAGAAAAGCAGCGAGCTAAAAAAATCCTCCTGTGAGCCAGCAGCTGAACTGCAGTGGGTCAGCTAGCACAGGAGTACTCCTATGAAATCCAGCAAACAACAGCAACAAATAAATTCACTAACATTTTTGAATAGCTTATACTAACATGGTTCATTATTCCTATAAAAGCCATACAAACCCAGTTCAGAAATGAGACACATCATACATGTCATTTGAATAATTAACCTAGGGGCAATCATGTCAAAATTGCACTAAAGTTTGGTAAATTCAACACACTGTGAACATACTTCAATGATCCATCACTTGAAACATAAGAAAATTTCAGTCAGGCAGAAAATTTCAGTGATTTCAAGGAATTTGTACCTGAGTTCAAATATTCTGCTATGGATCAGAAAGTATTTTTTTAAATTGCTAATAATAGTTTCCTGTGAAGGTTTTCTGAAAGAGAAGTCCTTATTCACTCCTATAGACACGTAAGTTTTGTTTGAATATTCAGCCTAAAAGCCTAAAATTAAGATGGCACTTAACTACACCAGATGATGGAAAGCTTTCATTCCTAACTGCAGGTCCTAGAGCATGAGAGGGAGGAATTGTGAGAGGAAAATATCAAGAGGTATTATGTGTATGCACTACATAGGCCCAACAAAGAACTTATCTGTTCAGGAAAAGAAGTTTCCTCTGACTGTGACACAGTTAATGCTCCAAGGACAAATTGGAGAATCATTACAGGTTTACAGGAGTAACTCCTAGCCCAGTAATAAAGAACTGAACAAAGACCTCCCAGGTAAGCAGTAGGGTGGGAAACAAGCAGAAGCATGATTAACAAAATCTTCCAAAAGCAACAAATAATTTTGTGTTCCACAAAGTAAATTTACTTGTTAGCCACTATGAAAAGCTTGAGCTGTGCTACCCATGTCAAAGTTATTACAGCTTTTTACCCCTCACTTCTCTCTTGCCTCAACCTGTGCAGGTTTCCTGCAGAGACATCTCACCACACTGACTGTGCTTCCTCTCATGCCAGAAACAAACATAGATGAAATAAATTTGGACCTAGGAATATTTCCCAGTTAACGATTAGTTTTGAGACTGATCAATCCAGTTTTCAATGAAAGCTCTTATTGACAAATATAGATACCAAAGAGAGTGTGGCAATATTACAAGTGTAGAGATTACCAGAACAGAGGAAAAAACCCAATTATCATGTTAAATGTTTTCAAGTTGTTCTTCTAATGAATTTGATACTTGTGACACTGGTAAACTACTGAACTTATCTAAAAGGCTGTAATTATACTTTTTTTTTGTTTGTTTAGCCGGTTTTTTTAATATGCAATGGTATGGAGTGTGAACAAACCAGCCTTTGCAAATGCATTTCATTTTCACATGAAAAAAAGAGGCCTCTTTTCGATGACAGGAACATTCCTTTCCCCCACCCACCAGTTTGATTTATTACTCCTACTTAAATGTCAGCATTCAGTTGTTTCACCTGGCTTCTTTTTTTAGCTATGTAGCAAACTGAAATCAGTCCCTTGTCAAATTGCACAGCTTGGTACAGCTGGGCCAGAATTTTACTACAGGTGGGAAGTTATTTATATGATTACTGACATTTTAACCATCTAAACAGACTGTTGTTTTCCAAGACAGCAATGAAATTATCTGTACGGAGGGAAAATAAAGCATAAAACTTTTTTACACAGGCAAAAAAAAAATTAATATTCTGTCCATGACTGTGTCTCTGTTCTTTGGAGAAATGAGGCTACAAGCACCACATTTGGCATTCCCAAGGGACAACACTCAAAGCAATTGACAACTTACTGCCTTGAGAATCCAAATGACTGCACACTTATGATGTGATTTAATATGGATGATTTCCCACCAGAGAAAACATGGAAAACTATTTAATGACAACAAAGAAAGGAGTGTATTCATTATACACACCTCAGATCAGATCTGCAAACATGTTCCCATGAAGTTGTACTAGATAAAGAACACTTTCCCTCTCTCCCTTTATTTATCTATCTATCTATCTATCTATCTATATATATATATATATATATGACTAAAATTTGAAATAGCAGGTTTTTAAAACTGGTCTGACAGAAACTAAGTAAGGCTTCTCCATTTTTTCTCCTGTGAAGCCCCATAGCCACAGGGATGGTGGCTGCTGGGCCAACCATGCACAAACTTTCTCTCCCTCAAACATCCTTCTTCCACCACCTCTGTACTGATCTGCCCACAGAGGTAAAGATGTCACCTTGTCAGGTCTGTGCCTGAGGAAACACCACCAGCATCATCCACAGAAGTTGGGTCTAAGCAACTTTGAACTGTAGTTCACCAAAAGTAGGCTTTACCCTGCAGCCATAGTGGCCCAGCTGTGCCATCACACACTCTGTGCTAATGCCAACTCACTTTTGAAGAGAGAGAAAAGGAATATCTGGCTTCTGTCCCAGCTTTCAAATCCCAAAAATGAGCGGATAGACACATAGAAAGAAAACAAACAAAATTGTACCTGAAAAAATAAGAAATTTGCCTCAGTACAATTAACAATTTTGTATAAAAGTATATACTTTACAAAATCTGAAAATTGACAAAAATTTTTACTTGAGACAAGAGATTATAATTTTTAAACTTTTTTCCCACAGAATCACAGAATTAGCAAGGCTGGAAGGGACCGCAGCAAGTTATCTGGTCCAACGTCCCTTGCTCAAGCAGAGTCGTCCCTGAGCACAGGATTGTGTCCAGATGGTTTCTGAATGTCTCCAGTGAAGGAGACCACAACCCTTCTGGACAACATGTTCCATTGTTTAGTTACTGCACAGTAAAGAAGTTCTTCCTCATGTTCAGGTGGAACTTCCTGTGCATCAGTTTGTGCCCATTGCCTCATGTCCCATTTCCTGGCACCACTGAGCAGAGCCTGGCTCCATCCCCCGACACCTCCCCTCAGTCACTGATGGATTTTGGTGAGGTTCCCTCTCAGTTGCGTCTCCTCGAGGCTCAACAGCCCCAGCTCCCTCAGCCTTTGCTCCTAAGAGAGATGCTCCAGTCCATTAATCATCTCTGTTGCCCTCCACTGGACCTGCTCCAGGAGCTCCATGTCTCTCTTTTACTGAGGATCCCAGAACTGAACACAGGACTGCAAGTGGGGCCTCACCAGGGTTGAGCAGAGGGGCAGAATCACCTCCTCAGTCGTTCATGCATGTTTGTCCCCTGTTCACAAACAATAACTGACCACTCAAAAATAAATTGCTTACAATCCTCGCCTAAAATTCTAGATTAAACTCAACACTGGCTTTCAGTAACTGTTAATAAAGCCCTCTGCAGCCCTTCCTCATGATCAATAAATAGAAACTTCTAAATTTCAAAAAAGATAATAGTATTTTAAAAGCTTCTGGCACAGCTGAACTAGGAAGTGTTAGAAATTCCTTTATTTAATATGAGTTGTGCTTTCAATTAAAACCAAATTGCATTCAGGCCAGTAATCACACTTAAAAATGTTGGATATTCATTTATGCATTAGCAAAAAAAATTATTTTTAAATGACTAAAATAACCGTCATTTCCAAAGAGAGCTGCGCCATTTGCTCAGTTACCAGATCTGTGACAAATGAACTGTCACTGAAATGTGTAATATATGATCTGCCTCACTGAGCATTTCCCTTTCGTTTGAGAGGGTGCCTAAATAAATGTATTCTACTAAGTGCAGGGCCTGCACAGTGTCAAAGTCATGGCTGCAGTGGGCTCCTGCTGGAGACACTCCAAACCCATGGCTCCTCTTCCTCCATCAGTGTTCAGAGTACTTGCTATATTAATCATGACAACCTTTCATGAACTGGAACTACCCAGGCACCCAATGCAAAAGTGCTGTTGGATCATCATAGCTGAAGGAGGAAACTCCCCAGTTCCAACAGGCTTGCCACCATTAGAACTGCTCCCAAAGTGGTCACCTTTGGTGGATAATCTTAAATACTATCCCATGAGCAACATTTTACCATCCCCTTAACACAACTGTTCCAATTTGAGCAAGTGCAGGAAACAAAGAGAACAAATATGAGAAAAATCACTCAATAGCTAGTATGCCACTGCATTCAGCTTTTCAAGTTAATCACTGTGGACCAGCAACTAACGCTGAAGCTCAGCTGTTCTGTAGCTTGAGACACCAATCACCTGCAAAAGGGACAGCCACAGGAAACACAGAGATTGACTTTTCATTCAGAGCCCCATACAAGAGCAGAAGAGAATGGTGGCTGACAAATGATTACTTTCCCATGGATCATCTAGGAGAAGGGGGTTTCTCCTTTTTGCATTGCTCAGCTGAGCAGGCTTCAATCAGGCTTCAAAGAGCATGCTTCAGGTAATACAACACCAGAACTGAACCAGAACTCAGATCTTCTGGTTACACCTAGTCAAAACACAGCATTCAATCAGAGCAACTAATAACACTAAGGGCTAAATTCAAGCAGGTACTAAGAGCCAATAAACTAATGAATATACATGCCAGTCTGTATTTATGTTAGCAAATTTGCATGTGCAAATGGACAGCACTGTACATTTACCAATTATGTCCACACATGACTCTCTTTGGCTCCTTTTGAAAAGATACCTATATTTCTCATGATAAATCCTGGCCAAAGGCCTAGGTCAGTTCAAACTGCCTTAGCCAGAAGCTGTGGACATAAAATACTTTCCAGGTGGTACTCAGTTCCTTGCAGAACCAAGCCCCAAAACAGGGAGTTCTTGTTGGAGTGTCTACAGTGAAGCTACTGATGGTTATTATGATCAAGTAAGCAGTGCAGCCCAGTCTAAAGCTTGTTCACAAGCTTAAAGGAAAAGCACAGTAACTGCAAACTTTCACAGTATAACAACTTATTTAGCTTTCAGTAAATGAAGTGTTCTAATAGATTTTTTTTCCCTCCTCTGATTGGTAAATGCTTCCCCTATTACTGATGTGTGAAATGATCTAGAGTATTAGTGTTTGCATTATGCAGTTACAAGCACAGACCTTGGAAAAATGACGGCTTCTGGCAAAATTTACTGGAGAAAAAAATTTCCAGATAGGGATTGACTTAAGGCATCACTGTTCCATAAGGAGTGGTTTGGACAAGACCTTATTTCCACTTTTGCCTTGCAAAAAAACAGTCAACGACTAGTAAATGAGTTGGAAATTATTACTATAATTACTATGTCTTGAAAGCAGCCGTTGGAAATTGTGCATGCAGTAACAAACTAATGAAGTTCCAGTTGCACAAAAACAAAAGGTCACAACGACATGAGAGAAGCCACGGTAGAGCTGTTTTAAGAACTTTTCCCATATTGAAGGCAGTCTCTGAAGAAGACAGTGACAACGCCATCCTGCCCTGCATAGTTTCATTGTCTTGACAGTGAGTCTCACAGTAATGAATGCCTGGTGCTGTCAGCACACATGAGGCATTTGGAAGTCCTTGCAGAAAAAAAGAGAAAACAGGAGGCATGGGAAGGGGGGATTTTAGGATGAATCTGGAAAAGCGCAGCCAAAGTACATGGGTGAAATGAGGAGAGATTTGTTTGGCCAAATCTTGTTTATCGTGCAATCACTCGCCAGCATGCACTGGGCAGTTCAGCATCCATCCTTCTCAAATGATACGTGGTCAGTGCTACACTTTAGCTGCTCTTTCAAAAGTAAGGTATTCCTTTGGGTCTCTCAAGAGTACATCGTCAAATTGTTCCCGAACTTCAAATTCTCTGCTTTTGCAGACTAAGGCAAAAACATCTTTATACAGATTCTCCCTGTTTTATTTTTTATGAAAATCTGCATCAAATCAATATTAAAACTTTA
This sequence comes from Rhabdornis inornatus, assembly GCA_013397075.1. Classification (NCBI taxonomy): domain Eukaryota; kingdom Metazoa; phylum Chordata; class Aves; order Passeriformes; family Rhabdornithidae; genus Rhabdornis; species Rhabdornis inornatus. The sequence goes on from VWZS01004865.1 coordinate 1,580,466, forward strand.
AAGTGCATCCTTTCAAAATAAACAGCTAAAAAGAAATAATAGTTGGAAAAACAGCACAAGCATATTGTGTACAGGCTTTACACAAGCACCCACGCACATATTTCTGCCATGACACCCACTTTTCCACATCATTCCTAATTTACAATGTTCTTGTTGCTGTGCCTGATCCAAATCCCCCTGCAATGAACATACGTTTTTCAGCTGGTTTCAGATTGCCTGGGATTCAGTTGAGGCATTTGGGCTATAAAGAGCATATCAGGAATGCTGGCTCAGAAGAGGGAGAAGAATGTGAGTGGTACTTTCACAATGCTGATAAACAGCCAAGAGTACAAATGATACATAAAATTTCAAGTTGTATTGATGAGAAAGCAGGAACAATTTTTCTGACTGCTCTATGACAAAATGATAGCTAGCCCAAATTCGCCCTTAAAGCCTTCTGGGATAGAATTGTTTTGTTTCCTTTTGGTTTTGCTTGTTTTTATATATTTTTTTTTTTAATAATCCCAGAATCTATTCTATCATTCCTGACTTGTTGTTGCTCAGGCTGTGGGATGAATCCCATTGAGCAACACTGAAGTTCTTAAACGAAGCTTCCTGGGTACTAAGTAGTAACTTACTCAAAAGGTTCATTCAATGGGTGCTACTTACTGACCTCTGTTCTTTCTGCCTTAGAGTGAATATCTAATTAATACCCTTTCTTAAATCACCATCATTAGCAGTTAATGATAATAGACTAACAGAATTTATCACCCTCCCCGTCTACTGCTTTGGGTATGGAAAAACAAACAAAAAAACTACATCCCCTCCAGCTTTTTCAACAAATACTGAGGATGCAAGGGGAAGTCTGTATGATGCTTTTATTTTACCTCTTAATATCTAGTATTTGTTGCACTGAAAAAACACCAGATGTAATTTTGCATCTTTCTCTTACACCTTTAGTTATTTATCCCTGTGATCTGAGTATATTCATGGAATAGTCCATGAAAGTGATCCATTTGCATAAGGCTCAAATGATAGAACACGTACAGCCAGCTCCCCTGTAACAGATAGCATGCCATTTGTTAACTGCATTTCAAGTCTGCAGTGGTGCAGACTGTAATCTTCTTTAAAATATCTTGGAAGGTGCTTTTACAGGCTTGGAAAGATAAGGGAAAAATATTTCTTCCTTTGGAAGTAACACTGCATGTATCTTTCTTTTATGGCAGGCCATGGGGCAAGACAAGGTATACATAAAGCAGTGGATGTTTACAAAATTAACATCACCTCTTAAATCTTTGTGATGTCTGGAGCTGTGAAAACTTCCTAGTTTTCTAAAAAGCACCTCATATTCAAAATATTAACATGAAGAAACTGTTCTGACAAAAAAAAAAAATCAGACTTCTATACAAAAAATTATACTATCTCTGTAATGCCAGAATTATTTCTTTGCAAGTAAAAATGTGAAAATAGAAAAATGAAAAGTGATCAGGACTCAGGTAGCAAACTTTCACAAAATTTTGTAAATAGAACAGCAGGAACTCTTTCTGGACATCTCATCCTCCCACTCCAAAACCAAGCAAAACCAAAAGAAAAGTCCTAGAACATCCTTTCTAGGTTATTTAGAAATTTTACCATATATTTCATTTTAGGAAAAGATTTAGAGAATATAATTTAATTATTCAGTAAACTCTAGAAAGTAATCAGGAGAAAAAACTCACAGGACTGTCTCAAAAACTACTGGCTGTTTATTTAGGACAAGCAGCTCTCACGGCAGAGCAACAGAATGATCACACTGAATGTTTTCCAAGAAGGCATCTTCTCCCCCCAGTGAGAATCCAAAGACACCCAAGAAAGCAAATCTCTTAGAAATATCTAACAATACCTAACATATTCCTTTCCCCTCTTGCTATTTTATAAAGCAGAATGGACTAGGTTATGACATGATCCCTGATCCCTCCTATTCCCTGCAGACTCTACAAGTAATAGTCAAATGGAGATAGCTTGAGTCTTCCTGTCCCAGTCTGCTGCCATGCAGCAAAAGATCCCTGGCCCTGAAAAGCTTCAGTGGGAGAACGAGTCCGTCCCTCCCTCCTCCTCCTACCCCCATTTCCTCAGCTTGACTGCTAAGGGTCCTTTAGACTCACACAAGTCAAAAGACAAGAGTTTAATGATTGCAATATTATTATTATAAAAGCAGTTCAGGCATGCTTCACTTTCACTCAGCTTCATTGAAAGATGCTATATTTTACAGGCTATATTTTACATCACTTTTTTCATAAAATATCAGAGTTGAAAGTTACCTGAAGACCACACCATAAGTTTTAACTCTGTTTTTCTCATCTTGGCTCGGTTGAGAAGCATTCACACATCTCTAACTCCATTAACTGCATGGCTGGTAAAGAAGGAGAGGATTTGGGTTTATGTTAGAACATACACCCTTTCAGTTTTCCTTTACTCCATCAGAAAAGTTGAACAGTGCCAGCACCTTACAGCCTTATTGGGCAATATTGTAATTTGGACTGTTATCTTTCACTGAGAAAATATTCCACATTTTATTATGCTGTCCATTAAAAACTCTCTAGAACACTACAATGGTATTTAAGAGACATGAACCATTTTGATGAATAACAGTCACTGCTATTGAGTAACATTAAAGTTAATCTAGCATTCAAAGCACAAAAACTTCAGGGCTGATAGTTTTACCTCAATAGGATATCCATCTTAAAGAATTCCTTATGGGCAAAAGCTATGAGCGTGGATGCCAATGCTGACTCTCAGATTACCTTATTTTTAACAGGAAATTTAAGGAAATCATTAAGAAGTGATGATGTTATAACAGATGATTGCCTTGGTTGAGAATGCCAGAGATTTTACAGACTGTTTAAAATCTAGGTGGGAAATGTGTCAAAATTATTCTGCTCAATCTAATCACAAGATAAGCTGCAGAGGGCTGACTTCCTATGTCTTGTATCTAGTAGTACAGAGTACATGGGAGAGGGATAGGAGTAGGATTCCTCATCTCCTGTAGCCGGCAGGCTACAGTTGTGGCTGCAGTGGTTCTTTATTGTTCCACACCACAGGAAAGCTTTCATTTCCACGTTCCAGCTTCAGCAAACAAGTCATGCTTCTGTACATAACATATTTTAACTGACACCACTGAATCAAATCTTCAGGTATGTTAAAACGAGATTTGCAGTTTTTCAACTGAGGGTTGATTAATGAATATCTTCTGAATACAACTGTCTGGTAAAACATGAACAAAACCAAACCAAAATACTATGAAACCCTGCAAGACATTCTTATCTAAAAATCCTCCAATTCTACATAAGCATAATTTTCTTTTAATGTAGCTGAGCAAAATAAATAAATAAATAAAAGGAAAGCAAGCTGGTATGAAATGGGGGAAAATGTGCATCTACTGTTTTAGCATACTTTATTTATAAAGTGTTTATAGCTCAGGTCAGCTCAGAGGTGCACACAGAGATCAGTGTGAAACATGCAGAGGAATCTATTTTTAAAGCTGTTGGGGAACACAGAAATACCTTGCATGTTTCCATCTGGAATTGTTTTTAGAAATGCCATCTAGAGGGGCAATGCAGAAACCTGCTGTCAAAGAATAAACAGCATCTTTATGAAAGGCAATTAATTCTTCAAATGCAGTTCAATCTGTGAATGGCTGGTAAACAAATGGGGTGACTGCCAGTATAAATATTTATTTGGGAACAGAGGCAGCTCCAAAACAAGCAAAAGTTTGTCCCAAGCAATTGGTGCACACATGCTGCAGAGAAGCAGCATGAATGGCTCTAAGCGAATGCTCCTTGGAGTTCTACATGTGAATTCCAAATATACAGAAACATTTTAAAGACTTTAGTGTTATTAACAGTTCAGCGAATAGATCATCATGACTTCTTTTAATTCCTCTAGTGACAGTTGGTATAAGTTGTTATTAAAGTAAATAAAGCCCAGAAAGCCATTTGATCTTCATTACTTATACTAGAAGACCCACTAAATGAGGCTAGTACTTCATAGAGAGAATGTAGATGCTAGTTACCAACTAGCAGCTACAGACATTTCACATTTTACAAACCTTAACTTTTTAAAAAGTTTTGGTTTTTTAAAAGGGGAAGATCTAAGGAAATAATTAAATTTTCTTTGTTTATGGGACAACTTTAGAATGAGTTAAAGTTTTATTAGAAAAATATTGCCATCATTTTGAAATTGTAAATCCAAGAAGGAGAACATAAGAATGGTTCTTCCTCTGTTTATTCAAGCACAATTTAATGGCTTTGATTACAGGTTATAAATTCAGTTATGGGATATACAAAAAATGGTCAAATCTAGCCTTCTGAAAGGAAATAAGCTGGACTATGAATGGGGATTTATTTTTTTTTTTTCCCCCCATATGGCCTGTTCTGGACCTACTGACAAGCAAAATAAGATGCAATCTGACTATGGAATAGCAGGGAGCTCTCACCCTGAGTGTTACTGAAACTACCTTTCCCCTGAAGCATTAGAAATCATATGGTTTCAAAGCTGAAATGTTCAACTGGCCCATATTCAGTACCTGTGGTCACAGCACACTGACTGACAGCAGTGATATTCATTGCACCACTGGATACTCACATTTGGTAAGAAGTTACGCCAAGACACAAAAGTATCTTATTAAAGAGCTTGATATTGGGAGGTGCTGAATCTACTGATTGAGCAGAATATGCTCTGCTGTTACAGCTGAGGCCAAAACCCATAATATTTTCCCCAGATTCTGAAACAACTACTGAATCTTTTGAACACATAAAACTTGCTGAGAAACAAGTCTGCTCCACAAAATCTGAATGCAGTATCAGAATAAATTAGTATTAGACAGACATAAAGTTAGCTACTTCAAAATACAAGGACGAATATGGAGGACATAACCTTCAAGCACTTCAGTCTCTGGCTATGTGACATATTTTTTCAATCTCTTCACAATATTTTATTTCTCATGCAAATGAGATCCAGCTATTATCTGGAATTTACCTACTTCTCAGAGTTATTGTTTCACTTGCAAGCTTTCTGTCTCAGAATACTTGAAAGAGAAGATAATTATCACAGAAGATAACAAAAATTAATGACCTTTCAAAAGGAATAGGATTTTTGAAGCAGGTTTTACTGTGATGAGAGACTCTGAAGTAAGGGCTACATCCATCTGATATGTCTGCTGCTATCTACTATGCCTGATGATTCAGTTATTTGTTGCTGACACGATATACAACCTTGGCTTTCCTATTGTAGGATTCTGAATTCTCAAAAACAGCCCCAAAAGAGAACCATGTCTCTAAATGCATGACATTCACAGATATCAGGTTCAGTCCCAGTAGGTTTATTTTCTATGAGAGTCAAAACCAAAGAGAGTTAGTTTCTTTTCTTATTGTTTAAATACGTGACATTTTACAACATCCTGGGCCTAAGAAATTAATGCCTAAGTAGCAAAAATTTGCAATTCTCTACAGCAAAAATCTCAAATGGTTATTTGCAGCTTTCCAAAACAGGGATAAAAAGAAAAAAGGCAACAAAAACTTTTCCAGGACAAGGAGATATTCTGCTGTGGACTGAATCTGGGTGTTGGTTGTCACTGAACCTGACCTTCAAACATATGTGCAGCACATATCTGCACCTTGACTTGTTTCAGCCTGTTCCATTCCATGCACTGACTCTCCCAAGTGACTGATAGGAGAAGGCAATAGGTGTCCTTGGTAAATATTGGTGGTTAAGCATCTAAAGGAAAACTCTAAAAGAGTTAAGTCTCTTTAGCTGAGAGACACTCTGAACTGACAAGGTATTTCCATTCAATCATTTAATAGGTGTGAGATGCAACTGTAAACAATTTCAAAAGGAATAAGTACTTTCAGACCTCAGAAGTTGTGAGCCATTGTGGTAGTTATTTTTAAATATAAATTAAATATAAGTCCATGAAATTACTTGTTATGAAGAACAAAGGATTGATATGTATTTTTGATAGAAAAATCTATCTACTGTCATCTCTAAAAAGAACAAAAAACACTGAGAGAGGAATATTAGCAATAAAAAAGTCCTCTTCATAAACAGAGTTACTTCAAAACATTTGATGAGGGTTAACAAAAAACAACCTCCCAAACTCATCAGGAAAACTCTATTGTAAGATTTTTCCTTAAAGCAAATACTGTTCAAAAACAAAAGTTTAATGACATCAGGTTACTGAATATTGCTAACAAAAATATTTTTTTAAAGTCAGAGTTTTAAAACACGAGGCAAAAATATCAAAATTTATAATAGATTTACTAAAGCAACCAAAGATTGGTTCTTATGACATAAGTTTTTTCTTTCCAGGTAAAGTATATTTCCTTTTTTTAATCTATCTGCTGTTCAGAAAGACACATCCCTCTAACTTTTAAGAAGTATTTTTGGAAAATGGGAAAACACTGTCAGTTATGGAACAGCCTATCCTGTACAGGAATACAGTAAATATTGTTCATGTGTTCCTTGCCTTTATCAGCTTTAGATCTCTACAGGCAACAGCTAGGGAGAAGGAAGGTAATACTGAAAAGAAGGTTAATTTACATAGTGCAGCATGCATTGTGTTGATTTCTGCCTTGTATTTAAACTACATTATTATTTTGTTCTAAAGCTCTCATTTCAGTGAAATTAGGCATGTAACACTGAGACAGATTTCTTTACCTAGTCCTAGTGTATCTATGTTTTGTTATAGTGCATAAGGATAAGGATGCCTCCTAGCTCTAGGCTATGTTAATGTAATACTGTTAAATTATTATACAGAAAGTCTAATAGAGGAAGTTCTAGAAAAAACACAAATGCTAAATTCTGACCAAGGTTCTGAAGAGGGATGGAAAAGGGAAGTTTTGGAGCTTTCCTCTATCACAGCACAAAAATTAATTATTCAAACGTTTCCCCCCTAGTATTTTAATGAAATACTTCTGTAATGTTCCAGGGGAAATATTTGGTCAGAGAGGCTTACTATTTCACTTGTACCTGAAAAAAAAAAAAAATCTGTGACATCAATGACTTTGTTTCTATTATACTGATATATCCAAAACCCACCCCATGCCTAACACAGCTCCTTCTGAGGTACCTGAAGGCTGTGTTGCTGTCTTTAAAGAGGAAACCAGAATCTCCACATCATGTAGAGCACATGCCTCTACAAAGAGGTTGCTATTTATTGTTATTTCCAAGAACAGCCACATAAATTTCACTAGTGTTAAATGACAACAGTGCTACTACTCAGCTGTATTGCCTGGCAAGCTACAAATCTGACGTTTTTCAGTCCTTTTAATGACTGGCCTCTTAAATAATGAGGAGTAATATTTTGATGACAGCCATAGTGCAAGTTCAAACAGTGAATAGAAACTTGCATGACCCACAAGAGAGGAAGGATCAGACTCACACCTGGTCTCAATATGTTCAAGTAGTAGAGATTTGCACTCACTCACACTGGGTCTAGAGGCTAAATTTGCAAATCCCTCCCCAATGGAAGAAAACTGTGTTTCTTATCTGCCTCTCATAGTATGTTCTGCCTTTAACACTTGTCCCTAAAATGCAAAGGGACATTAAAGCAACATGGCTACTCTTTATTCTTCTCTTCACAGTTCTAAAACAGAAGTTGTACTTCTCCCTGAAAGTATGGCAATAAAACTGAAATTGAAATAAAGGCATAAACAGGTCTTCCTTGTATTTTATAAATTAAAATGTCAAGAACAAATAGAACAGAAAGAACCATAAGTAAGAGAAACAAAACTTTCCAAGTGTTGTTAAATATTCTTGGAGAAAGACAGATTTCTAGGAGAAATTCTGCCCTTCATTCCACAGCAATAACAGAAAAATGATCTCTCTATACTTCCTCTTTACAGTTTCACAAGTCACTTGTCAATTTTCTAAAAAGGTATTTGTCTAACAGTATCATTGGTACTTAGTCCATATCCTGAGAGAGTCATATTCACTCCTTGAATGCTCCCCCTTTCTGTGCCCAGAATCTCTAAGACATAATATTTTTTTTAAACTGGATTTTCTTTTCCACAAAATATGTATATACACTGACATAGCCCTATGTCTATATGTTCAATAAGTAAATTACAGTGGTTACACAATGTCCTGAGCCAAGTGACAGGGTCAGAATTCAGATCCAGAGTTTTGGGTACATCCATAGGGTAACTCAGAGCCACCCTTCCACCTCACATGCATTCCCGTGGAGCTCAAGAACAGGAGGAAAATGGTTCTAAAGTCATAATGTTACAGAAACAACTACAAAAAAAACCCCATAAACTCTTCCTGTACACACTCCTGTGTAGAACAGGTAACATGACATGAAGAAATAACTTAGGGTTTAACTGTTTATCTAAACTTCATAGTGAGCAGGAAGTTTTCTAACAGTTCATTATCATTATATATATAGTGTAATAACTTTTTCTTTGAAATAGCCATCCTATAAAGGAGTCATTTACTACTGTCATCTTGAGAGAACAGCATTTAGGTAAATCCCTTCTTGACAGGTTCACCAATCAGCACATTTTTCTGAAACATCCAGAGTGTTTGACTTGCTGTAATCTAACTTAGGTGACTAAAACAAAATTTTGTGCCAGTTTCAAGAAACTTCTTAAATGTTTTTACAGAACACTCTTAGAGAAAGAGTGTCATTTTTATATGACAGAAAATCTCACCAAAAAGAAAAATTATGTTTGGTTTGCTTTTTTTTTTTTTTTTATTTTGAGATATGGTAGTTTTCTGTGGTTAGAAGAGCTGAAAGTGAAAACCCAATGCAAAAATTCCTTGAATCACTTTTTTATGCATTACAGTCCTTTGTTTAGGGAAGCAAAGGTAAACCGGCTCAGTAACTCAGCAAGCTGGTGCATGCAATTTATAATTGTTTTTCCTGGGCCTTAAATCAGGAGCAAATAGCATAGGATTTAATAAAAACCAGGAAGTAAAACTTCTAGCTATGGACTCATGAGCTACTTATTTATAACTTACTATCCAAGAAAAAACAATAAATGCTACTGTACACTGTGATTTCAGAAATATTTGTATTTTCTCAAGAAAACACAAAGCTGTAACTTTTTAATTAAGAAAGAACTATGTCACTGTATATTGGCTTTTATTGCAGTAAATAAGAAAGGTATATAATGTCTTATTTGATTGTATATCATGCCCTGTAGAAGCCATAAACACACTCCTTTTGTCTGGAAAAGGCAGCGTCTTGAACTGTGAATGAAAATAAACAATTTAATGAGAACTTAACTGCAATTAAAGAATGAAGGACAAATCACTACTAGAGAGGAGATTAAAATGTATTTTAACTCAAGCAAAAGCTCAAGAGGGAGTATTTAATAAAATGACATGGTAGCATAATCCAGAAATACTGATAAACTCATAGCAAAAACAAGCCACACACTGTGACTATCCAGAAGAAACTCAGTCTGCACAAAAGTTGAGCAGATTCTTTCCATTTGGTAAAAATCAAAAGGAATATAACTGAATGTCAATAACTGTTTTCAACGTCCTTCTAGAAAGGAGTTTTATTTCTAAGAGCATCAATTAAGAAAATTAATGAGAACAAGTGACAGACTCCCAAAAAAAAAAAATCCCTAAATCAGCTTCACCTTCATACCTGACAATCCTGAGAAAGTAAAGTGAGGAGTTCTCTGAATAATTTGTATATACTTTTAGATATTTTAGGATGTTTCCAACAGGCAATCTCCACAAATTTTGTAAAAACTGAAATTCTAATTTATTCCAAGGTAACAAGTATGTCATTCACCCAGGAAGATCAGATTCCTGAAGGTATGGACAAATTAAAAACTAAATGTAATAAATGGCACTTGCTTCACATCTTTATCACACCTTGGTAAATAAGCCTTTTACTTTTCTGAGGAAGATGAATGTGAGCTAAAGGCTGAAGGAAATGTGTCTTACAGTTGTAGTTATCATGCCTAACTTTACCATTGCCTGTCTTCTGATGAGGCCAACAAAAACTAAGTGAACTAAAAAAGTTTAGTCTTTCTCCCTCATTTCTCCAGCAGATTGGCTGTTCAGTATTTTTTTAAACACTAAGTTAACAGAAAACAATAGCATGTTCTGGCTATAGATTTTCAATCTCATTGACCTCAGTGTGGTCAGGATTTCCCTCCCACATTCCATTTAAAAGGACAATACAGCCTCGAACCAGAACACCCTCAGTGTTTCCACTGTTTCTGACTCATTGATCTTTTTCTCCCTCAATCACAACTAGCAATGCTTCATCATATACATTATCCAAATGAGGGAAGAGGTGGGACACACGTGGACAGATACCTCCACAAGAGACAAAGAAAAAGTCACTTCCTGAGGAAACCTCATCTTTATTTTCCTTTCATCTGTGCTCCCTAACAAACACTGCAAGAGCACAATGGAATAAAAATCAGAATGACAAATAAAAGCTCCACAGTGTCATCTATTCCTCATATGACTGTAGATGTTAACTGCTTCACATGGCTGGATACCACTACACTACCATGTGAACAGTATATGTTCACATTCTGAATTCCTGGCTTCAGCTTTGGCATTTACTCTTTTGCTTTCTATATTACCTTGTCTATTCTGCAATTCCCAGCAAAATTACCCTGCACCTAATATGTATGTTTATTTTCTTGTGTTGTTGTTCCATTATGTCTGAAATCATGAATCAACAGATCCTGCCTGACAAACTTGTTAAGACAAATGCTACTTTGCAGAGTGACTTGAAGGCAAATATCCCTATTGTCCCAAATTTACTGTCAAACCAGGAGGAAAAAAAGCCCAACCCTATTCAAAAGGCAATGATTTACACCATCCTAAACAAGACTCTTCTTCTATATATGAAACCACTGTAATTTATAATGTCTCTGCATCCAAAATATCAATTTGACATGGCAAATAGCAAGATTTTCCCAATTAAGATTAAAAAGAATTACTTGATTCCTTCTTTCATCTGGAGGTGATATAAACATTGTTATCTTGGTTTGTTTTTTAGTGCCTTGGAAAGTTGTTCTTATTCTCTCTTCAAATGAGAAATTAATTTCTGAGAGTTCTGCCTAGACATTATAGGGAGCAAAATGTCTTGATCAAGACTGCTTAAATCTGTTTCCTAAAGAAACCCCATTCAAAAGTTTCCTCCCAAATTTGCCCTAAACTAAGACAGTATAGTATGGATTAATTCAACAATTACAAACAGCTTAGTATTAGGTTTCAGGGTAGAAAATTTAATTCACTTTGAGAGGATGCTCTAGATGCATTCTTTCTACTCTACCTTCAGCTTTCTCTCCCAGTCCTAAGCAGCAGTAGTAATTACAATAATTCCATATTCCTAGAGGCTGGACAATTTGCTTAAGGCAACAAAATTTTATCTTGGCCAAGTTTTCTCAAGATTAAGAGCAAGATCTTTAATTGCAACAAAAATAAAGTGGACCTTAAAGAAGAAGAAAATAAATATATCAGTTTCATGTGATGGAGCTCATCTGAGCTGTCTCTGTAGCATAGAATTAGGTACCAAAGCCGTAAAAAGAAACATAAAAGGCAGAAACATTCATCAATGTCGCTAATGCCAGTTTATACAGCTGTTTATTTACTTCCTATGAATTCTGTTCATCTTCATTTTCCCCACATGTTCTCCAGGAAGTTTAGGAATGCATTTTCCCTACAAGCTGGCAAGACAAAGTTTACCATGCACAGCACACTCACTGATGTGGACCCAGCCCCACAACAGCTACCCCACTAACATCTGGGAACTCTGGAAGAAGGCTCAGCTTCCAAAAATGTTTGTACAGAGGAGAGATTTCCAAATAAAAAGGGCCTATAAAAAAAGACAGATTTACAATTCCCAGTTTGGAAGAGCATTGGATAGTCTCATGTATTTCAATGCCAGCACAGTTCATTCAGGTCAGGGCTTGCTGCAGTGTAGAGCCCTACGAGCAGCAATACACTTTATTTCCACATGAGAACCACTCAGAGGTGTTAATTTCTTTCTTGTCCCTTTTTACCCTGCATTTACAACTGTGAACCTTCTTGCTGAGTATTCCATACAAACAAGAACACATGTACAAGTGAGAAAGGATACCTTTCCTTTCAGAGAAATCAGGGCCAATCTCAACCAAAAACATTCTGTGAAAATCTGAAGGCCCCGTAACAGGGGTCAGAGCAAGCCCTGTTTTTACTGTGACCTACACTGACAGAGTGTTTGGCCTCAGGAGTCAGTACAATTTGACTCTAAAATGTCCTGTCTGGAACTAGCTTATATGGAACTTAAACTTTGAATCTTTTCATAATAAACAGTACATAGGACTAATAGTTACTGTTTTCCTGAGGAGCTTTCAGCCACTTTTACACAAAATGTTAGTATCTGGTATTTTGAGGAGGTTTAAAATGCAACCCACAACCCACTGAAAGGCTTACAGGAAAAATATTTCTCTTAATGGCACTGCCACTGCCATAGGAACACATTGCATCTGTCACTGTAAACCCCTGACACCAGATTTAACCTCCTACAAAAACACACATTGCAACTTCTCTTTTGCCAGACAACACATAACTATCCAGCTAGCAAGAGAAAAACATTTTGTCTTTTAATTGTTTTCTGTACAAACTGTTTAATTAGAGTTTTGTTTTGTAATTTGGTAATGAAAACAAACAAACTATTTGTAATCCAAAAAAAAACACCCCAAACACATTAAATTCAAAGCAGGAATGAAGGAAGTAGTGGGAGGGAGGAAGTGGGAAGGTAGAGTTTTAAAGTTTTTCATTCATGGCATTATTCAGTCATAAGCTCTGTTCAGCTTGTTCTGAACACTCACAATCTTTCTTTTTTTTTTTGTTTGGAAGATGCAGCACAAATTTCTAAGGCCATAAAATCTCCCAGTACACTTTGAATTTTCCTTCTCTTCTCACTATAGTCAGTAACAACAATCAGAGTTGGATCCAAGATGTGAAAGCCAGAGCCACTCTTCAGATGTGCAAAAAAGACTGGTAAATGATCTCCAAATGCCTGCACTGCAGCATGGATTCACCTTATGGATGCAGCCCTGGTAAGCAGCTCCAGCCACAATTTCCAGCACAGGCACTCAGCCCTGCTGCAGAGAAAGTTAACCCTGGCCATCTTGGAAAACCACTTTATTCTTGCCCCCACGATGAAATATCCCAGTAAACAGCCTATTTAACTATTTCCAGACTGACATGCCTGCTCAATATTTTATAACTTTGGCAATTTCACTGTGAAAGCAGAGATTGGATTTCGCTAGCAACACCAGTTGCCAAAGCAGCACATTAACACCCTTCTCAGGAGTAAAGAGTATAAAATGGAGACATTCACTTTGCAGTAAGAAGAGAACAAACCAAACTGAACTGAAATGTATTCATTTTAAAAATCACCAGTGTGCAGTGAACAGTTTTATTGGTATGAAACTGGAACAATACTTCCAAAGCTGAATAATCACTGAACACATTTACATGTGTGAAATGTAACCGTATGTGACTTCAAACAAACTCTGTTGGTTATGAGAAAACTTCATACCTCATTGTTTAGAAAATATGACTGAAGTTTTCTTCCCATTGCTGCCACTGAGGAGTGAGAAGAGGTAAGAGTGTTTTACAAAAGGCAACTTTAAGTCTCATTGTACCTGAATAGTAAGAACATGATGAAAATTGGAAAACAAATTGCTTATCTGGTCTTTAATGTTTATGATGTGATTCTCTGCATAACATTTTTTGCAATCATGGCTTAACAGCTGAAAACAAAACAAGTATTATATTTGTATCAGGCCTAACATGAGTAAAAGTGGAAGGGATGGGAATTATATCGTATGTCCTTTCTCTTTTTACTCTAATCTTTTTCTCCCTAATAACTTGCTTACACCTTACTTGCTAAGTAGAAAATAATGAAAAAACAGAGTACACTGCCTTCTAGAGAATAATAATACATCAAATTGTACCTTATGTCTCCAACGATCTCACTGGTGTCAGCACTGCTCTCACAGAAGCAGGGAACGCGCTGAGCAAAACGCCTAATAAAAATTTAAAAAGAATAATTAAAAAATTAGGTTTCTTGCAATAAACTTAAGACTTACAGTGACAAAATATGAACTGTAATTTCCCTTCACTTTTATGGAAATATATCTGAAATAAATGGCAAAATGGAGAGCTATCCGTGTTTTGTGGCACTACGGCACAGAGTAGAAACAATCACCTTGGGTCCACAGGGGCAAACCATTAAATTACTGAAAAAGCACGAGAGACAAGTGTGACAAGAAGCTGATTTTTGTAAAGTTTCTTTGGAGAAGAATAGTGAAGTGCACAGAGGAAAGGCTATTTATAAAAATAACTTGACTTTACAAATCTCATCAGTAAAAACTCAAATATGAGAATCAAGTATGTCAGCATGGTGAGAAATTCCATTTTGTCTAATAGCTATTTCCAATACTGATTTTTCATTAAAAAACATAAAAACTACAAACTGAAAACCGGGACAACGGAAGCATGGGAAAGAAGTAGGGTGGGATTAGGGTCTGCTGATGAAATCCTAAACTCATTCTCCATCCAGATGTACAGCATTTTCAACACTGAAGGAGAATCTTTCTCATATTGTAATATATAAAAGTGCAGGATCATTACTAAAGAAATCCTATCATTTTGTGAGGGCTGTGGAACCAAGCTATGTAAATAGAACTCTAAATCAAAATAAATTTTTAAAAAATTAAAAATAAGTCATAAAGAGCCTGGTCTATTGAAGTGAATGACAGAAATACTACAGGATTTTGAAAAAAATTAATAAGAGTGTTTTTAAATGCCACTACACTATTATGATGTGTCAGAAACCTGTATTCCTCACTCTCACTCTAAATTCTCACTAGCCTTCTTTGGGATACCTGAAGATTAAACTAGACCTTACCAATTCCTACCAAGTTATTTGGCTTGATACAGGAAATGGTGGTGGAATACTGATTTATGCACTGATTTGCTCAAAACAACATTCCCAAAGAAATGAATACATAAATAAAGGGTGAAGGTGCTGCCACAGACACACAAATGAACAACCTAGCGGTCACATAGAAGAAATGTTTTTCAATTGTTCCTGTATCAGTGCAATACGTGTCCCTTTTAAACAAGAAGTACAGACTCACAAAAATTAGAAAATTTAATGTGAGATTCCAATTTGACACTGAAAATCTGGAAATTTCAGTGATGAAAACATGATACTGAAGCCTATTTGCAAGCTACCAAAATTAACCTAAAACAAGAGTATATTATTTAATTGCCAAAACCAAAGAACAGGATGATTCAGCCTAATGTTCTTAGTGAGAGAGAGACACCTTACAGCAAAGGGCAAGCTAGGTGGTTCAATAGAGGGGTAACTGCTGAGAAAACAACACCTGTGCTTGTGTACATCAAGGAAACACAGTGGTACTTTCATTCTTTAAATGCCCAGGTTCCTAGTTTTAGTCATCAACACTTCCACAGTGAACAGTGCTTCAGGCACGGAGGTGCTTGCTGAAGGCAGTGGGATGGGCAGGCAATGGTCTCCTGGATAATAACCCTCAGACAGCTATTGTTCCAGCTTCCAGAAACTGCAGGCTACTTATGATTAGATGTTGATAAACGAAATGTAGATGCCTAAAATAATGACTTTAACCCACAATCACTTGCAGTAAAAGAGGAAGTGTGTTAATGACCTTGGAATAATGAAGTTGTTACCACAAAAATACTTACTAATAGGACTACAAATCTAATAGTCTTCACTCTATTCACAAGGGAGCTTTATTTTACCATAGACCAAACTAGAGCTTGGCTTAGGATTTTATTATTGTGGAAAGCGATTCAGTAAGCACACAGGGTCAGGAGCTAGAGTTTCACACCACATCCACAATAAACTGTAGTACAAAACACATCATCTGGCTTTAACTGAGACCCTGAAATTAGTTTAATCAATAGGCAGTGTGACCTTTTCTGTGCAACTAAACAGCGAATTAAATAATGGTTTGCTTCTGAAAAGACACCACCTATGGTGACCCATAAAAATATTGCTGCCTTTCAGCTACACGGGTCCATGCTGAGAAAAAGAAGACATAGCTAATAATGAAAATATTAATTTCTCATATTTTTCAGGATTTATTCAGTTTGTATGCAGTATGACAGAATGGGTTTTCAATGATGTAAAAGAGGGTAATGTGGTGGCAGGACAATGGTAGGGTAGGACAGTAATGGCTCAAACATGTCAGTTCCTTGTTCTTAGAAAATAAGGAACCACAGTATCTGTGTCAGTCAGCAAACTGCTGAGAGGCTTTAGAGGAATGAGAAAAACAATAGAAAGTTTGTAAAACCATCACTTATTGTTTTCTCTACTGAATAGTATAGGAGTATACTAAAAATATAGATCACTTAAACTATCTTTACTTTTTACATCAGATTGAATTACCACAGTGTAAATTCCTAATGTTAAATTTTGTTATGAATCTAAACTTTCTTTTTCAGATCAGCATCCACATTAACCATACAGTCTTAAAAATCAAATGGAATGGATAAGCTGATTGTTATTAACCAAGCTTACATTTGTTGATCTACACTGTTGCTGACTAGCTGAGGCTCCAATTTAGCAGCAACAGATCTCTTTGTCTGTGGTGATGGATCAAAGGTCAGACTAACTCCAACCATGTGGAGCCTAATGATAGCTAAGGGAGACCTATGATGAATATAAAAATAGAACTAAAGATAAAGGCTTTAATCACAAGTGACAAATGACATTTTTGATGTGTCAAGTTCAATATTAATTATTTTCAGCTGCCCTGCTTTTTCTTTTGTCTTAAGGAAACTACAACAGCAATCTGCTGACATGCCTGGAAAAGTTCAGGTGCAAAATGACCTCAGTTCAGTTTGCAGATTTACAGGAAACCATTCACTATCCTTGGAGTACTTAAGTAGTATGGCCTGTGGAAATAATGTGGCTCATTAAAAAATGTAAGTCAGGAGATTATAGTGCTCTTTTCCCAATTTTAGAATGAGCAAAATCTTCTTTATTGTGGACATAAAACAAACACAAATGTGGAGAGTGCTCTCCCAGCAGAGAATCAACAATTGTCTGGAGAAACAACATCTGTAATTAAATAACTTTTCAATAAGTTAAAACACCACAGGAGTGGTAACTTCTTTTCTACTTTTCCAAGGATAGTGTCCCTTCAATAACACCCTGAGCCATCCATTCCCATATGAAAAAGATATGTATGTATTATGCCATTTCTGTCAGTTTAGAAATCCACTGCCCACTCTAAGGTTTCAGAAAATATATATTATTCATGGCAGAAAGCTAATTAGGCTGTAAAAATGAACGTGTCTATAAATCCTTCAATGAGGAGGAAAAATTAATTACTGTAGTGGTTTAAAAGACAACTGAGGAGCGCAACTTGACAGATCCTAAGCTAGAAGTTTTTCTTCCTTGGGCTTTAATTCTGAAGAGTAAACAACATTATGGTCATTTAATAGAAATAATTAAGTTTAATCTGCTGACCACATGCGATAAACTAATAGGAAAATCAATTAGGGAAGAACACTGTGGCATTGCAAATATTAAGTTATGGGAAGAATCAGTAAAAAATTTCCCTAACTGAACAAAAAACAGCTCAAAAATATGGTGATGATCACAGGTGAACTCTGAAAATACTGATATATATCTGCCTTTGATTACTCACATGGGATCTCTTAAATTATCTAAAATCACTGCTTATCCTGATTGCTACAAACAACAGTAGTATGAAACAGAAGTGAGTGCTCATGCCAAAAAAAAAAAATTAAAAAAGAAAAAAAATGAAAATAAATCAAAAGAAGAATAAAAAGTTCTTAAAGGTGAGGAAAAAAAAAATCAACCCTAAATTTAAGCACAATTAGTTGAAGTAAGTTTTGTGGCAGAGATCTACCAGCAAAAGCAGATGGTAGCACCATGAAAGCCATTGCACTGTAGAAGAGGCCAAAACACAGAATCATTCTGTTGATACATGGTCAAAATGAGACAAATGGAAGGCCCCAATGGGACAGCCTGAAATGCAACTATTTATTTTCTTCTGCTAAAAAGGCATTATTTCTGGAGATAAGGAAGCATTTCATAAAGCAGAAGAAAGACGCCCAGTTGACCCAGTCCATCTATGTCACTGGGGAAAATTATTGCAATCCTTCATCTCGACCAATAGCTTCCAGCACTGGGATGCAGATGTTATCAATGAAAGAAAGAATGGAAACAGGAGACCCACATAAACATCTTTGAGCTATTAAATACAATCTTTCTGCTTAAGCTCAAACTCTCTGCTTTCTGGCTAAGAGCTAAACACCATCACTGCAGTGGCTAATGAAGTGGCAGACAGGGAAAAGAAGGATTTCTGGCATGCCAAGCCAGATGAAAGCAGCTGCACCACAGGATCAGAGGCAGCTGAAATCCAGTCTATCTGCTGTCCAGCAAGGCCTGACAATCCCAGACTGCAAGCTGTCCTTGTGAAGACAGGGAGCAACTAAGGGTGTCCAGTAAAGCTGCACCAAAGGTGCATAAATAAAACAGTTACGTGCACTTTACTGTCCTCATGTCCTCTGGGCATTTTGGGTTGCTTTTTATTTTGTTTTTTGAGGTATCCATTTCATTAAAGAGCTTATAAATGGAGAAAATTAGATCAATAAATACTAGTGATTATAGTGATATTTGTCAAAGCTAGTGTTTGGAGCTTCAGCTCACTATTTACTACTTTAAATTGGAGTCCAGTACTTCTCATAGCCAATCAAGTTCTGTCTAAATGGGTCACACAGAAGTAAGGGAGATACTCCAGTTGACGAAAAGACAATCACAACACTATTCTTTGGCTTACTACACTGATTGATTCCACTACTGACCTGAGAAAAACCTACATGTATCCACAACATGATAGAGTATAATTTTTTTCTTTATCTGTCTTTGAAAGCAATCAAAGTAAATTATCTTTTTCTCAGTGGTGCCTGACCAACATTCATAGAGGGAGTGCTTGGAGTTATGAACTGGCTCTAAATGACTCATCATGCTTTACTGCATCAATGTATGCATGTTTTCAGGGACTGACCTTTGGACTGACCTGTCAGAGGTATAGCAAAGCCATCATCCACTGACAGGCCTTTACTGAGGGAGAAAAATTGTTGTAATAGCACAGAGGAATTTACTAATCTGACATCTAGTTTAGCAGATTAATCATGGATTTTCTTTGATCATGCCTTGCAACAATGTGCAGCAAGTCAAACCAATCAACAGCCATTAATTAAAAGAACAATGAAGAGCAGAGGCTATTTAGTTATGAATGGCACACACTGACTGAATATTAGGAGTTCCCAGATGAAAGCAACATTTCCTAAATGACATAGATCAGTATTAGATAAGCTTCAAGATAGCTGTGCGATGTAAGAGGGAACCCTGAAAGAATGTTATCACAGTGTAAAGAAAAAAGCAAAATGAAACTAGAAAGCTGCCTTTGGGACTTGCATGAACCAGAGCCCTGCTCTGGGATTCCTGCAATCATTATAAACATAAGTGCAGTGGGCACTCATGCATTGCCTGCAAACACTAAGGTTTGAAAATTCTGGTCTCATAAAACAGGTAAATATAGAACAGTGTGATCCTTTTAGTCTGTCTCAGCCTTCCTTCATCTTAGGTGATGTAGTACTGTTTGCTTACACAACAGGGGCTTATCTTGAATGTGTACACCCTGATATGTAGCTGGTGTAACCACATTTTTTATTGAAATCAGATTTAATATTTCTTTGCACAACTAGAACTCTGCTCTTCAATGTTCTGGCACTGAATTTTTGATGTATTTTATTACATAATGCAGAAAGTTGAGAACTGTTGAAAACTTGTTGCTCTTACAACAGCAGACTCAAAGCACTGCCTGGTTCTACCTCTGTGATTGTAAACCAGGCCTATGTTCCTACCTGTATGACACTATAAAGAATGACTAAGCTTTAATTATTCTGGGAAATGAAGTGAATATAAAACAAAAGTGAAATGCTTAAGGGCACTTTGTTTTAATAGAAAAAGTAGAAGGAAGTTACAGGCGTGTACCAGCTTAAAGCTTTATTACCAAAATAATTACATAATTATACACTGGGAAAATTGTTTGATGCAAAAAAATAATACTCTTTAATGTTTGCACAGTTTCTTTTTCTCTTCTAATATTGAATGGGATATTTATGGCCAAACTTCAGCAGATCTTGTAGAAGTTCAAAGTACCTCTTATTAACAGTAATCAAGGTTTTCCTTAAAGCTCCTTGTCAACAAAGAGATCAGATGTTACTGGTGAATCTCTCCCTAGTTTTCAAGCCAATAAAGCAGCCTGGTAGGTGGGGGGGAATTCTGGCACTGTCAAAATTGCAAGCCAAAACCCAAAAGCAGTAAGAAGGCTAACAAAGAAGAAATTTCTAATGGTCCATAGCTCTCTAGACAGCAGAGAAAGGGCTAATAGAGCCAGTAATCAAACAAAAACAAGCAATGAGAGACACATTTCAAAAACATGGCTATTTAAAAACCTTTCTAAAAACACACAGCAGATAGTTCACCAACCACAATTTTCAAATAAAGTTTGGCATTTTATAGATAGATGTGGCGCAGCTTAAACAGATCTTGGCTCCTTGTGTCAGATAATATGTAAGCTTGTTTCATCTGTGTTAGGTAAAAGATCCAAGCAGATGATATATACCTAACCCTCAAAAATCTAAGTGTTTGTCTAATTTCGATGCCATTTCTACAGCCATTCCGTGAAATGAGTAAAATTGCATTAGCCTACATTTGTCCATGGTTCTTTCATCCAAGTATGGCTTCCAGGTACCAAGAAATGAAAATAGATTTCTCTTTCAGTGGACCATAATTTATCATTTTTGAGTTTTAATTCTTTAACTTGAAAAGTGAGTGCACATTTTTTGCCTACAGATGCTTTCACATGAGGCTTAGCCAGAGTGATCTTTATTCTGAATATTAAAAAAAAAAAAAAATAGAAAAATCTCTGGATTTACAAAAAAAATCTGTTTTTTCCTTCCATTGTACTTAAGGAAAAATTCACTAGTGTGAGTTGTAAATTAAAAATAATCTCTGACCATAATCAGAGCAATTATATTGCATTTATATTACAAAACCATCTCTTCACGTGGGACACTAGCTCCGATTTCCTAACATGGGTATCTTACTTTGGATCCTGCACCTAAGCATCAATAAAAAAGATAAAAGATAAAAGATCTACTCAAAGACACATAATGAGAGCTAGATCAGCTAAGGCACTCTTGTCTCTAGAGCTGTTAATATACAAAGTAGCAGCATATCCAGGCATCCTTGACTCTTCCTCCTTTTTCCAATCCCTAAATACCAATTTAGGCATATTTCCAACATGTCTAGCTGAAAATAACCTCTGGTTTGAAACCAGGTGAAAGAGAAAATACCTGTCCTTAGCTTCAGAGTAGAATACCAAAATCGGATGTCTTGAACACTTTACCATAATTCTTTCAAGGTAAAAAGAATGTGTCTATTCCTGGAAAGTAATGTCCTAGGAAATGTTTCTTTTCATGCAGGAATCAAGCAGTTAAAAAAGCAGTATAAAAGACTTCAGACTCTGAAGTATTTTTGACTGGACCTCAAAACCAGAATCATTGCCATCCGCATAGGTATTAAAGAATGCTGGAAAGAAGGTCAGAACATCCTTGACAGTGCTCTGTTCTTTCACTAGCAAGACATCAAGGCTCAGCTGTTTGGTTCCTTGCTGGCTCTGAGCTGTTTAGATAAATGTCCTGGCTTGGCCTCTTGGCTCCTCCTGCTTCACAGGACAGGGCCTGGTGCAATCAGTGTGTTAAGAACCTTTGGAAATAGTGGACGGTAACTTAATCTGTTACAATACAGCTTCAGGATTTTTTTTTTATTTTTTAATTTTTTTTTTGAGAATCTAGGATTGGGTTTTTTAGCTACTCTCAGTTTCATATTTTCTGTTATTTAATACCAGCTATCTGCCTGGAAACCAGAATGGATCCAGTATGGGGAAAACCCAGAAACTGGATTCTACCCAAAAACCAGATTGCAAAATTACTTAGCAATTTCTTCCACCACTGTTTGAAGCATATCATTAGCTATGTAATTCCTCATAATGTACCTAGATAAATCATATCAGTTCTCTGAGGAGAAATAAGAAAAGTTATTAAGATGAGCTGGAATGAGAGTAATTTTAGAGTAAGGCAGCAAATAGATTTAGAACTCAAAAGCATATAAGAAGCTAATATATCTTAATGCAACAAAGGTTTTCATCAGTCTTAGCTGGAGAAGCCTAAATTGCACATAGCAATGATGCATTTTAGACATTATCCTAAATGAAGGTTTTTACAACTTCTCTATGACACCATGTGAATATAAAGACCACTGCAATAAAAGACAAAATATATTCTTGTATTTCTCTACACATGACAGCAGCTCTAGTCTTTTACTAAAATAAGTCAAAATGAAGGTTGTTCAATAGAAGAGTTTTTCAGTTGGATATGTGAGACCTTCAGAAACTTTTTAATCAATTATGCAGAATATTAGCATCAGGATAATGTAAATCCTACAAACAGACATTTTGAAGAGGAAGGACAACATGAAGCACTCACACTCTCTCTTTGACCCAAAGGATATTAGAAAGAGCTGCAGATTTTTATGTTTAGGGGAATGAAAGCTTTTTCTTGCTCTCTGAGGAAGAATAAGGGTTTCACATTTAGGGAGGCAGGAAAGGGAAAAAAATCTCTTAAAATTCAGCACTGTAAATACAGGGAAAGAGCTATTTAACATGGTGCCTCCAACACCTAGGGTCTGAGCTTGACAAATGAAGGCATCTTTCCAGTCTTATGTCCCTAGCTGATACAGAATGTTCATTTGGAAAAATAAAATCGCTGTTGCAGAAACATGTGAGCCTATGAAGTTGTTGAGGGACCTGTAGAAACTCGGTTCCAGTATCAAGAATTACATAATACAGAGCTGACTTTGAAAATATTTATCACATGATTGTGAAATCTATCACATGGATCTTACCTCTGCATTCAATCACATACTGTATGAGCCTGCAAAAGCTTGTAAAAAACTCAGTTTCTGACATTATCCAGCAAAACGATACATTAATTTCCAAATAAATTAAAAGGAGAAAAAGCAAAAAGCTGGTTTTGTGTTCACAGCTAATGTTACAGAAGCCCTTTACAGCATATATGCATACTTAATGTGAAATGAAAAACCATGAATCTTATGGCAATTTATAATCTGACTGCTTTACTTAAAAAACCGAATTGCTTCTTCCCAGCAGCTTGGCCTGGGCAATAGAATTGGGCAGGAAAAGCCTTTTTTGGTACTGTTGGGCATGGACCCCTACAAAGTTTACATGGAAACCCTACAGTACAGTATATTCAGGTACCATGGGTCTCTAAGTCAAAAAAAAGCAAACCAAAACAAAACACAAAATACTGTCTATTTAATCTCTAAACCACCTAGCTATGAGATCAAAACAAAATCATTTCATTGTGTGAGAAACTGTCCCGGTGAAAGAGACTGTAAAATGGATAGCAATCCGAGGTGCAATTTTCCATTGCATATGTTTTCCAAAGATAAATATCTGATCAGAACAGTTTGCTGTTAGTAAGTGAAAATAAGAACCAGAACTAATAGAGTAAGTGCCAGCAGCTTCCAGATCATTAACTATTGTTTATTTCTCCTCATGTTCAGACATCAGACTGTAGTGATGGAAGATACAGTCATTAATTTGGGAGTTATTTCAAGATGCTCCCATAAACACTGAATCAGGATACTGGCAAGCCTCCTATGAAAACTTGCTGCCAAGAACCATTTTTTTTTCCTCTTTTGAGTAGTAATTTTTATTGCTGCCATTATTTTCTGCCTTCTAGTTGCTGCAATAGACCAACTATGGGTAGATCATCAGAGTTTATACAAGAACTGACTTTTTATACTTTGTTCTGCAGCTACAGATGGTTTACGTCTTTGTTATAAAAAACCCTTTAAAAAAGTTGCATTATAAAGAATCAATTATTCTGTTTCTGACCTCTCTCATGGCAGCCAAAAAGGAAAACTTTGTTTTTTCCCTACTGAGTCGCCTATTAAAGTGACAGGTGATCTGTCTGAAAGAATCAATCTGCAAGATTTCCCAGGATGTCTGTCCTCCCTCCCAATCCCATGTTTATAGAGTCCATCCTAATTTTTAAAATAATAAAAACAACCCCCTGAAATCTGATTATTTTTCTGACAATGTTTGAATAGGAAAACAGTGAAAATGCAATAATATAATGAGAAATTCCTGTAAACAACCTATTAAGCATGAACTACTAATACAATTGTAAAGGATATATTTGAAATATAGGAGCTCCATATTCTTACATATAATTTAATTCTCCTGGAAAAGCCCAGAGCCAATGGCCCAGAACTGTCACTGTTCAGGACTAAAATATTTCATACCTCCTGAGAGTCTGAATGCTTGCCAGAACTTTTAGTTTTTATGATTATAATGTAATAGTTAGCTGGTGCATGAAAGCATCAGAAAACCAAGAATTTATTCTGACTCTTACTACAATAACATGGATGCCACATTTTGTGCATCATCAAGTTATTACTAATTGATGCACATCGTGACAGGTTAGAGCAAATCCTAATAACAGCTGGTAGACTCTCCTGAAAAACCAAAAAAATTGTATAGATTATTTGAAGTTTACAAGTTTACACAATAAGTTTATGGCACCATTGATTATTTCAGGTACTGTGCATCACTGTCAAAGGGAACATCTGATATGAGAACTTTTTGTCTATCCAGAAGAGGGATAATTAACATAAATCCAGAATTCTATTGCTGAGTTAAAGAATCTTATAGTTTATGCCACACAATCTTGAGGAAGTCAAAGTAATAGCTTTAAATGTCAAGCAATTATTTCTTTTTGCTGTCTTAGAAATTATTAAGAAGAACAATCCTCCAGTGTTGTTTTGGCCTGGACATAACATAATAAAATGTGGAACAGTAATACAAGACAGAATAAGTAAATTCCTTTATAACACTGAGATTAATTTTAGATTTCCTTCATAAAACCTTAGTTATGTCTTCACAGTCTATTTCTGGATCAATAAACAAAGACAAAACCAAGTTTCTGATCAGATAACTGTGTTCTTATTGAAAAAGTATTAATTAGGAGAGAGAAACCTTTAAATACTTAGAAATGCCCTAGGTTAGGAATGTCCAGCCCTATTAATCCTACATGCCACATCCTAAACCCCAAGAACTTTACATAACACGTACTTCATACCACAAAGAACTCAGTGGATAGAGAGCTCAGGGAGCTGCTCCTGCGCCAGAAACAACAATGCTTCCATTGCAATTCCTCCGTTTCACTGCAGGATGGGAATGACCTGCAGTATAAGAAAGGGTCTCTTGGGTCTACCATCCTGAACAGGTCAGGATGAACAGGTCAGGGTGAACATATTCTCAGGCAGTAGGTCCAGGATAGGCAGCAGCTCAGCCCACAGGGTGATTGTGTTCCACAGCAGCCTGGAGCTAGCAGGCATGCTGTAGCTGGCTGAGAGTGAGCTTCATCTCAAGAGCTGCTCTCAAGGTCACCCTGTTTTCCCTCCTAGTCTTCCTTTTCAAGAGAACTTGCTTTCAGGAACACAAAAGACTTTGAAGAATGATCTTGAAGCTGTGGTCAAACTAATTAAAGGCTATTTAACTGTAAATAAGAATACTACAGTTTGACCACATTAATGGCACCTATTCCTCTGGTTCTCCCATAATTTCCCCTGCCATTAGTTCTAAAATGTGTTCTTTGTGTTAGCTACAAACCAGAATTTGCAGCCCTAACTGATCCTACATTCACAGAACATGCAAGGCAACCACCTGTATCATGCTCCAGTCCAGACTCAGACTGGGACAGGAAGGCCTGAAGGATGCAGAGAATATGCAGCCCACCAGGACACTTGCAGAATGGCTACACAATGAACAGAAATGCACTGAGAACCCCAAGACAGCAAGAACAAACTCTACCTGTCCGTGTGTGAGGAGAAAGGGTATTACAGCAAAAATTAAGCTAGAAGATCCTGAGAGGATATTGCTGTTTCCAAGCAATGGTCTCTGAAGGATTTAAGAATCTTGCTATGGACCCAGAGGCATTACTTTAATACATGCTCAGAACTTTTGTCTGAGCCTTCCTACTGGTAACCAAAGTAGGGAGGCAAGGTCTTGTGGGTATCACAATACAGACCTCACACTGCTGTATGAAATTATCTGCTGAAACTGAGGTAGCTTAGCCATGGGAGGCTAACAGACTACAGAAACTTAGACAAAACTTTGCTTGCAAATCTTTTGTGACTAATTTACTTACTACCACACTTCCAGTTTTCTAAGCTGTTAGTCAAGATTATAGGAGTGTGAAAATAAAGAATCTTTATAAAACATCCAGAAAATCAGAGAAGCTCTTATTTCATCAGTACTAACTAAAGGGAAGTCACTGCCACGGTAGGTGAAACCAATGCTAATGTTTAATCTGAAATACAGATATTAATAAAATCCAAATTTATCTCATCTTCTGTTTTTTTTTTTTCCAAAGAACCTCCTGCAAGAGCTCTCCAGCAGACAGTGTGTAAGACATGCATAGCAACAGAAATACAACAATCATAACACACTGGCCCAGCAGAGCTATCTGATCACATCTGGAAATTACCACTTTTAGCTGGCAGGAAGACCTTTAAACACAATGCAAAGTGATTGTTGTTATGAAGGAATTAGCTGTACCAGCAGTGGGTTAGAAGCAACTCTTAGCTCCTCAGCTTCCTTATGTAACTTTGCTTTCTGAAGTGTATTATCATATTCTTTTTCATAGTCTTCTATTATAGAACATACAAACAGATTACACTTCCCAAGGACTTCAAGGCTGCAGCTGTATTATTCATGAAGACTTTCTGAAGCATGCAAACAATGAGCAGAGACATTCTTTCAGTCATTATTCTGAGATCTACAGGAGATAAAGTTCCCCAAACCAGCTTCTACTATTAACTACTGGCCTCAGAGGAATGCACTGAAAATTATCTGCCACAAATATTTATCTTTATAGAGCATCCTAATTGGTACCAATCTAAATGTTTGCTGCAGAATTATTACAAGAAAAGGACAAGCTGACCACAGAATTTGTGAATATTGTATAAAAATAAAGCAACTTTGAACAGACAGAATTTACAAGAAAGCACAAATTAAGCAAGATAAAGTTCAAATATATAGTCATAGATCTTTCCCAAGCATTCATAATTCCAGTACTTTTTATAGAAAAATATTTTGAAGTTGCTAAGGTTTAGTTTCACTTCTGAAGATATTTTACTTTTGTTTTTCATTTGAATTCAATGTCTAAAATTAAGTCGAAATCTCAAAGGATGTTTTGCATTTCCATGAAGTTAAGCATTTCATGGACACATTATGCCCACAGCAAATATCAGAGTTAATTCTGATGGGAAAAAATTATTTTGGGAAGAGAAATTGCTCAGAATTTGAAAGAAAGATAAAAGGAAAAAAATTTTTTGGCTTTTGCTTGTTAATGAATTGCAAAAATATGACTAATTGCACAGGACTAACTTATGATAATTTAATTTTTTTCTATATTAGTAAGCCTTAATCAATGTTTAATTAAGAAAAGTTTAATTTTTTTTGTAATTTACATGCACATAGATCTTAACTGTATATATAAATGCACACTTATATACACACAAACATTTTATGCATCCTGCTACAATTAAATGTGAGTATTGTTTGAATATGATGCAAACACAAACACAGATACTTCAGGATATTAAAATATGGCTTCCATTCTATTGCAAGCATGGCCTTTTTTTCTTTCTTTGGTTGGGGTTTTCTTCTCCTTTTAATTTTTTCTCTACCATTCTAGGATTTTCCTTTCCACAAAGCAACAATTTTGAATGTGAATATTCTTGGCATTTCCACAATCAGATCAGACTTGAATGCTTGAAAATTTTCTGCAAGTTTTCTGATTACAGACATTTTTAATGTAGGATTTTTTTTGGTCTTTCTACTTTGCTTCCCATTTAGGAATTAGAATTCCTTCTGAATTTAAGCCCTTCACAAATCCCCATTATCCTAATATGCAACTAAATCCATGCTGCATCATCTGATTTCAGTACCTGAAATCACTGGATAAACATTTTCTTCCCGTTCTGTTGCAGTGCAAGTCAGAAAACAGAAAAAGCAGTTTCCTTCTAACATAAACAATACAACTATGCAATCCATCTTTTTTAATATCTGTTTTTTGGGGCTTTTTTTTGTTTTTTGGCTGGGACTGAGTCCAGACTAATTTTCTCCATTCAAGGTGAAATTTAGAAGCCAAGAAATAATCTGTTCCATTGAAAACTGTCCTTGAACTTTTTGTAATTGAACTTCAGTACTAAAATAGGAAAAAAATCCAAAAGGAAGAAAGGACAATTTTTTAAGTAGTCTGAACATAAAAACAACTTCCTCTACACATTGCATTAATTGTCCACTTTTCAGAAGAAAAATATAAGCTATACAGAGAGATACAATATCTAAAGAGTTCCAAAAAACTTATCTGGAGCACTTCCACTACAATAACCAGAAGAAAAAATTACTAAACTAAATATGTTTTATGACAAAGCTAATGACAAATACAGCAGAAATAAATGAGGTGCCAGCACTGCCTAACCAGAAATATACTGCACAGTACCCTCATAGGGTTTTAACATATTTATTAGAGGAAAACGTTTAGGCTAACCTAAAAATCCTCAGAGGCAGCATTATCCCCTAAAGGCTTCATGTTATTCTTTTCTCTTCATAGATTTTCATCAGGCTGTAAGAGCTTCCAGAGCACTAACTCCCTAAAGAAAATTAGCATAGAAAAATAAGAAACCAGGTAGTAATGGAATACAAGTTATCAATGTAATGATCAAATTAAAGAAAATGAGAAGTGTTTGGAGGAGTCATTCAACTCCATCAATAGCTGAATTTCACTGCTGAATTTCATCATATTTATCTGTAGTGTCTACCTTTGGTGGCATTGCTCTTCAACACCATATACATAGCACTATGTTGTTGATTTTTGGGTTTCATCTAGGGGTATTTTCTGTTAGTGTATGAACTTGAGTTTCCAGATTGTTTTCAGAAAACCTTCAGTGGATGCAGAGATAATTCAACAGGCTCTTCCCACTGGGTTTGGTTTAAGCTCAGTCAATATGATGGAAGAGAAGTCTTCCTCCAAAAAGACTTTTACAATTGTCAAATAACACATTACTGGTAACACTAAAGATATTTACTTTCCTTTGGTAAGACAATTGTTTTGAACATTATTAGCTGGTTATTCACCATGGAAAATAAGTATGACAAATGAAAGAGTCTCCCAGAAGAAGAGATATTATTATAATTCTAATTTCATATCTATTAATAAAGTATTTATTTTCCTCATTCAAGTGAAATATAGGCCCATAGTAACAAAAATAATTTATGTGGCCTCATCAGGAATGCTAACTTACTGTGAGCTAACTGAAAGCTCCCTGGATTCTGCATTCCAGTCCTTGGAAAAGGTCTGAGAAAAACCTAACAACACTTAAGCGCATCAAGAGAAGAGCTGCTCCTTTCCTGTTTTGCCCTATGAATGGATAGAATGGCTATAAATTGCCAGATATGTACCCTATTTTCATGTTAAAAAAAATCATTATGTGGTTATATTTCTGTATTTATTTATATAGCTGTAAAAATAAAAATGTATATTCAATGACTTATGGAAGTCTGCTCTTGAAGAAATTTTGAAACAGATTCAGTAAAATGGGTGAAGTAATCCTAAACCACCAATGTAAAAATCTATCATTATACTTCTAAAGCTTCAGAATTTTTAACCTACCTTACAGAAAAAAAAAAGACCAAAATGTTTCATAGGAAAGAATTTTAGAGTATAAGCAAACCCACAGAAAAGATCAAGGAGTTTCTAGAAGAACTAAGATATGGAACAATTCAGTTCCATTTTATTTGGAATTTTAGGAAAAAAACTGTTTGCATACTTTTGCTGTTAAACTGTGACACAAAGTGTGGAAATCTCGTGCTGCCAGGACTTTTGAGCATCAACTTCAAAAGTCAAATTGAGGTCCAAGTATTTGTCAAGTTGGTTTCACAGGCCCCAAAGAAAACAAAAAACCCCACAACACAATTTCTGTAGCTGCATTCCTCAAAGCAGGAATAACACAAGCAGTCAGGTTCAGTGTCTAAGAGCCAATCACTCCTGGTTTATGTGGTGTCACAGCAACACCCACACACCAAAACATGAGTGGTTTACTAATTTTTTCTTAAAGTTTTATATATGAATCACGTTCAGATTTCATGAAAACCATTTCTGTGGTACCACTAGACATCAGGAAAATCTTTTTCCCTTCATGTTAAGCCACCATAAGAGTCAACAATTCAGTCTTCACATGAAATGCATTCAGATACAGTATTTGTGTTCTTGTTGTGGCATATCACAGTAGCTTAAATGTATTAAACTCTGACTGTTCTTACACATTGGCGGAAAAAAGGTATTTTTGACCAACATCACTGAAATATAGACAATTCCAGAAACAGGAACAGTGACACACAGCATGAACCGTTACATAACTTTACCAGTAATCTTTACTCCTTTCTAGAACAAAGGAAGTTTTCCCCATGAAACCATAACTACTACTATCTCAGTTTGAGATAAAAGAACCACAACAACCTTCTCAGCCAACACAGGCAGGAATGAAACTGGGCAGCTTCAGATCTCAAAAGTGAGACCGCAAGATCTCAAAAAATATTTTATCTGTGGACTACACCAAGCCAAGATTTCTTCCCAGAGGAGAGGAACTCCAACATACATACCTAATCATGGTACTACAATACATTTTTTGGAATTATCCAGAAAAAAAAAGCAATTCTATCAGGGTTAGATATAGTCAAGGTGTTAACACTGGAGAGGGTAACTGCATAACAGCAGCACCATTCTGCCCCAAAATGGGCTTAGGTGCAGACAGAGCTGACTTGGCACCAGTTGAGAAATAAGTTAGCCCTCTTTAGAAGGAAAGATTTATAAATATCAAAAAATCATGGTCACTAGAGTTGAACAAAAATCTCTACTGTTACCTGAAGCAAGGTCAAGACCACTGTGGAAAAAGAAAAGTTCTGACCAAGATTGTAACATCAAGTTGCCAAAATTCTTCCTCTGTCACCCTGGTTGTTCCTGTTTGCTTATACTATGATTTGGCAAAGCTGGTCTAGTCATATAAGTACTTCTAGTATTTCCTCCATAGTGAGTAACTCAGTAACAACTTCATAGTTATGGCAGCAACTTAGGTGAGTTCTTGGCTCCTGTCTGAGTAATGGTAGGGTTTTCCTCTCCCTGATGTTTTGAATCTGGCACATCATTAGAAAACAACACAAATTTCCTTCACACACTTATGTTTTGTAAGTTTTGCCATAAAACTTTTCCTGTCTCAACAGCACCTAATCTTGATGCTCAGTTCTATGTTTATCTGAAAATAATAAATATTCCTGTTTAACTGTTTTGAAAAAATAATATTTTCCTGCAACATCTCTACATTCTATTTTTTCTTTAAAAATTGAGGAGCAAAATCTTATTTTCACAGATATGTTCTTTCCAGTAACATTCTCTACCTTTGCCTTCATTCATCAAGGTCATCACTTATGCTTCTCACTTTCCAAGTCACATACCTTGGCGATATAACTTTATTTGATTTTTTTTCCCCAGGAAGTTTGGTGAAACATACACAAGGATTTTCGAGCAAGTTTTTGTCCTTTGCAAAATCTTCTGAGTGGAAAGGATGATTAACTATAGTCTCATACAGATATTTTATTGCTTTTGTTTCCAAAAGTTGCGGTTTCCTTCAAAATTAATAAGAATGATTCTCTGGAATATATTTTAAAAGACAGATTGGAACTCCCAAACCTGTTCTTGACATTTTGAAATATGGTTTTAGTTTAGATCTTGCCTAAGTCCTTAATTTGATTCCTTAAACCCTAATTGGGCAACATTTTCCTCAATCATCTAAACAAGAATGCAGCTTGTTTATTATATGATTAAGAATGTTTCCATCTCTCCTCCCTAAAGACTGCAATTAACTAATGCAAGTATGATTTCATCATGTTGTCATCTCTACAACACCTAGATAATGCAAAGAGACTCCAGCACCAAAATCATAGCTCTAGTCTGAGACCAAACCATGGCCACCCCATGCACACACCATCAGGCCTTGGGTGAAAAGGATTGAGTTTTGGGAAAATGCAATACCCAGGTCTCCGTTCAGACCTGTCCCATCAATTCAAGAGAGTCTCCCCACTCATGCAGATATCAGGTTAATTTCTGAACTCCAGTAGCAAGGCAGTCTTTAGTTGTCTCAAAAGGAAGGAGCTGAACTGATTGCACAGGTTGGTAACAGAGGGCAGGGAGCCAGGAAATCAAAACACCGACAGTCTTCCACACAATTTGATGATATAAAATAATTTGGAGTTGGCATGGAAAAAGCATGTGGTAAGACTGCTAGTTCCTCTTCTGTTACCTTGGGCAGCCAGGAGAAGCCAGTGAAATTAATTAGTTAAAGCTTAGCTAACTGTTTGAGGATCACAAACAAATAGAATTTTAGGGTTATGCTTAAGCCTGGTCCCTAATAGTGACTATGAGATGCTCTAAAAGCAGGAGAGCTTTGCTCTAGAGGGTTGGAAGCTATAAAGTACGAAGTGGTTTATTTTGAACATGATAATATTTTAGAATTCAATGGAGATGATATTTCTTGTAGCAATTGCTTTTTACAGTGCTTACTTCTGCAGGAGAACACATAGTCTATAAACTGTAAAAGGAATTTTGAAAAATCATGCCCTGATTTTTTCCACTTGATATCAGAGGCCTGGAGTGGACAGTAGAAATTCCTTCTTTTGGATGTATTAGGGTACTTAATACTGGAATATAATTTATAGCTGTCCCTCATGACAAAGCAGACAGAAAACTCTGCTTTTTACTGTGAGAATTCCACTAAAAGCATGCATGTAACATGGCTCCCACAGACCTAGTATCTTGTTTCTCTTAGCTGGACAGTCAGAACCTTAATTCTTAGGAAGCAAGTTATAGGGGTGTATAGTGGATTACTATAATAGGAGACAGAACCACTTATAATTAAAACTCTATTGTCCAGGGAGGAAAAAAAATGCAATTGTGCCTTGTCATAGATTTCAAATAAACACATTTTTGAAATGGTCCCAGGTTTTCTGTTTGGGATGTTTTATCTCTTCCTGAGTGTTCAAGACTACTGATGTATTTTACATTGTTTATGCTAGGCTAAAAAACAGAGCTAGTTTAGTTTGCATACTTCAAAGTCACTTTTTAAATTTACTCACACTGACTTTGGCAGACAAAAAGGAGGACTAGAGTAAATAGCGCATACACACACACACACACTCTCATCCTCCCTCTACTTACTGCCCACCACAAAAAAAGTAATATTCCACTTGCTTTCTCCCCATTCTTACATTTCCAATAAGCTGAGCTTGTATCTGCCATTGGAGAAACACAGCTGAGACCTGTACAGCACATACTTAAATTTAACACATTCCCATAGCAGTAATGAACAAAGAAGTTCTTCCCTTCAGGAAAATCCTGAACTTGCACTCCCCAGGTCCCTGAGCAGTATAGAATTTAGAAGAAAAACAGGAAACACATGTGGAAACCAGATAGAACTGACTAAACCTAGCTATTAAGGTAGCCCAGCCAGTAGCTTTTAAATAATAATCACATCTATCTGTGTTATGCCTGACTGAGCCTTCCCTCCCCCACCAGCTATTCATACTGAAACATTTAGGCTAGGTGTATTTATGAGCTTAAAAATGCAGAGAAAAGAAACAGCACCCAGTGAAGTATTTACATACATCTTATACTGAGAGTTTCTATTTTTTCCATACATTCATGAAAAAAGCATCCATATAACCTGCACAAGTTAAAAAAAGACTGCACTTTTAATTGGTATGAGCATGTACACATAAGCAGCTAGTGTCCATATCTGCTTCATTAAGTATATACAAATATACATAAAAATGTATATAATCTCAGATACATATGTTTCTGCTCAGAAATCAGAGTAGCAGGGCAACATTTCTTTCAGTGATGGAAAAAGCTAGTCATAGTCATAACGATTAGAGC
Source organism: Rhabdornis inornatus (assembly GCA_013397075.1). Lineage (NCBI taxonomy): Eukaryota > Metazoa > Chordata > Aves > Passeriformes > Rhabdornithidae > Rhabdornis > Rhabdornis inornatus. The sequence goes on from VWZS01004865.1 coordinate 1,614,687, forward strand.
TGTGGGGTTTTTTTTCCCAATCTTCCTTACTCTACCATGATCTCTGATTTTTGAAAAGCTCAAAAATAATCTATGTAATTTTTGGCTTCTCTACCTCCAAGAGCATTTTACAAATGAAGATAGGACATTATTATTGTCCTCCAGTCCAATGGTATAGATACTAGATGTAATGTGATGTCGCAAATAAAAGATTTTGTAAATATAAAAACTCTCAGCACAGAAGATATAAGTGATGATAACACAAATCAGACTGTGCACGTGAGCTGAGCTCATTTTCACAGAAATATTGCTTTCCCATGTGTGCTTAATGAAACAGCAGGAAAAACATTTAGGCTTTCTAATAGTGCCATCTATGAAACACAGTGGGACTCTCAGCAAAAAGGCTGCCAAGACCTTTATTATACAGTGACCTTGCAACTCTGCCTGTGACAAGCAACCTGCAGCACCCTGAGGTTCATATCCAGCCTTTTGGGAAAAATCAAATTCACTTCTCTGGATGCTTGGAAAACTTGACGCCTCTCAGAAAGGATGAGTTCAATAAATAGTTCTAAACTAACAAGATTTCAATAAAGTGGGATGAGAATGAACAATATTTACAGTGACCCTCAAAAAGCAAGCAACCCTTGTTTTCTCAAAATACAAACATAATAATTCAAGTAATTGTCTTTGTAGCGTGACCTCTATGGAAGCTGGAGCCCCCCTGCAGTTACTTCTCAGTGACTGGGTTTGGAAGTCCCCCTGGGTATTGAATTGGGGACCTTGACTCAATTTATGGTACTTTGCTATCTGCTAGCCACTTTTCCCATTACTTACTCTATAGCAATTTCAGTTTTTCTGCTGAATATGATGACAAAAGGTCATATTTTCTAAATATATTCTCATCTCTCATATTACAGCATTTCTCCATCCAACAGCTTTAAGACAGGGCAGTAGAACAAATCAGTAGCCCAGTCAAGGCTTACTTAGAATTAAAGTCTTAGAAATATATTTGTCACAGGACTTGCCATAATACAAAAACTTCGCTGAAAGCAGGAGATGTCTGGCATTGCTTCATCACAGTGAGGATGAGCTGTGGTTAACAATAAGCACAAAAGGCCCTATGAAGGAGAAAAATGAAGACTGGATTTTGGCAAGAACTGGCCAAACTTTAAATTACTTTCTACCCAAACCCAGGGGTTTGGAGTGAAGGAAGGGTTAAACAATGAATTTGATATGTTCTTGTAACAAGTAAAGACATTGGTGATACTGAATGTAGAGACACCAGCTAAATCTGTGGTGAAAGTTACTTTAACCATGAATAAAAGAATCAAGAAAAGTAGTTATGTAGAAATATATAACCATAACCAAAACAGTATCAGTGGCTACTTGATGTAGTCAAGTAGTGGAGGAACAGCAGATACCTCAAGTATCTTGAGTAAAGTTATATTACAGGACAAGTTTGCTGGGCCTGGCTCTGCCTGTATTCATCCTCTGGTAAAAATGCCTAAATCTCAGTCCAAGACCATTTATCCCATATAACAACCATGTTTCCTGTGTCAAGTTGGACTGTGAAAGCATATGTGAATCACTTTTGCCTAGGGAACCTTAAGTTCTGCTTTCATCACGTGGGCAGACAGGCACCACCACTATGAATCTAAACTAATTGTTTGGCTCATTGTTCTGTTTTGTTTAGGTGTTTTATTTACTTCTCCTTTCATGCCTGGGAAAAAATACAAGAAGCGCTATGGGGAGGAAGGATAGACATGGGCAAGAATTTTCTTCAAAGATAGTAGCTCAGCCAATAAAAAAAAATCTTGTAAACTCATGTCTCAGAAATTTGAGTCCCTTGGGCTCTCTGTGCACTATGACCATGAGATACATGAGCCTTGCTGTTTAATTTTACAACTTAAAAAAAAGGTCAAATAAAAACAAACAGAAAAAGTATAGTTTGTTGTCCTGGCTCATTGCCTTAGTGGTTTGGTTGCTAAGAACAATGAAATGCTAAGAGGCCATTTATACCACAGAAATCCTTAGCGCTGGCTCTGCTTATATCTTGGTCACTGAAACAGAATGTTTGATCTACTTGCTAGAAGTAACCTCTTCACACAGATTTTTTGAGACCCACCATAGTGACCCACTTATTTTTGGCATTATATATACAGCCTTATTCTCCCCACATACAGAGCAGCTGAAACAGGCACCTTTCCATTTAAAGAGGCCTGGTTAAAAGAAATTATAAAAATGAGGTGGAGGAAAAAAAGAAAAGAAGGAAAATAAGAAACATTGTGGCATTGTGAGCTTTGACTTAATGCAAACTTTCCTATATTCCAGTCATGAGATTTAACCAAGAACAGCCTTGGGGATATTATGATGGGAAAAGCAAAGTGTGGTGATTGCATTGGGAATATATTAGCTGGAACGCTGTCTCAGCAGCTGGCAAGCAGCCTTTTGAAAACAGCATTATTCCAAGAACTATATAAATAAACAGAGGCCTTGGGAATTTTTATCCATCCAAAAAAATCTCTTTGCCAAGTCAACCATTACCCAAACTTTCTCTATATGTGTGCCTCACATGGAGGGTACTTTATACAGAGTAAGAGATGACTATGCCTGCCAAATGCTTTAAGTTTGGGCTGGGCAAGGGCTAATTTGCAAAGGGGGTGAAGAAGAAAAGGGTGTGGGCAAAATGGCTTTTCCAGAGGTCTAACCAGATGCAAATATGCAGCTAATTATTGGTGGACTTTCTCTTTGTTACTACTGCTGATCATCAAGAAATATGTTTCACTTCACAGGGCCTCAGGTGATAGTTCTTGCAACTGAGTAATTCTCATACAGCAATGCCCAGATGATAATGCATTACACTGCAGCTCTGCCTTACAGCTCAGAGAAGTCTCCAGAACCAGAAGAATCCTGCTTGTTCACCAGAGGCTGGGTCAGACTAACAACCTCAGTTGACTGGATTTAGAAGGACACCAAAGACTCTCTAAGGCAGCTGCTTTGTCACACTCTAAATGATGAAAACCTGCTTACTTCTGTCTGAGGGCTCCTCAGTGTAGACTTACCTATGCCTCTCAGGTCCACCCAAAAAAAAAAATTGAAAAGCACTTTGCTGTACTAATTGGTATTCCTAATAAGATCTAAAATAATAATCAGCATCAATATGGAGCTCTATTTTCCTGGTGCAAGTCGTACAATCACTATGAAAAACACAGAAGTAGGCCAAAAGCACAGCTCTCCGGATGGCTGTAGCATTGCTTCGCAAATATCTAATCCTTCCTATTCTTATGGCCCAAAAGAGAAATATTAAATATGGAGCAATAACAGGCAAGAGAAATTACGAACAAAAAATAAAACCACAGTGACAAAAATGCAAGCAAAGCGTTTCAAGAGTATTTACCTTGATAATAAATATTATCTTTTCTTTTCTTTTTTTTTTTAATAGTTCTTGTTTTAAGTCCAAACTTCTTGTCCTGCTCCAAACATTTTTATTCGTAGCTGAACTTTTTAGCAATGATGTAAGCCTTCTAGGGCTAACATTTGTCAGGTTTACTGTTGACATTATTTAACCATAGAGAACAATGTAGAAGGCTCGTGATAATTGTATAGTCCTGTGAAACATATATTAACACCACTTACAGGTATTGACACAAATAGACAAATAATCAGTACATTCTTTTAACCAAGTCCTCTGTTAGTCAATACCATCATGATGTAATTTATAAGATGTTGGAATCAACAGGCCCTTCTATTTCAGGGGTTCTAGGTGCTTTCCAAAGATTAATTAATTTTTATAAAGCCCATGGGAAATTTACTCCTGCTGTACAGATGTGGAAACAGACATGGAGCAGTTAAGTGATTCACCCAAACTCACATAGGAAATATGAGTCAGTTTGAAAGAAAGAACTTGTGTCTCCTTCTTCTTTCTTCACGTTAGTTAATTGTCAAGTAATAGTGATGAAAGTTATAAAAAAGCATCACAGGGCAGCAAGAATGGAAAATAAGAAAAAATATCCCACAAAATATATTTTAATAAAACAAGGGAAAAATGTAATCTGACCAATGTAACAATTTTTGGTAATTCATAGAGATTTATGGAAGTTCAATGGATAAAAAGACCTCCAAGTGTTTATGCATATGGAAATAATAATAAAAGTATATCACACAAAGCAATTCAACATTCAAAATATTTCTCATACCCCAAGAACATAGTTTGTAAATCTCCATAGAATCAATCACAAAAATCAGATAGAATTTAATTATGCTCAGACCAGGCACAAGCAGATGAATATTTATCTGTTTCAAAACATTTCATGCTTTTATTACAATTATATTGGTTGGACTAGAAAATTGCGATTCATAAGTCTAGGATCTCCAGGGGCTTGAGAAAAATGGTTTGTTTAGGCTTGTGCAGGTGCTGTGATCCAGCACAGTAACACACAGGCTGCTCAAAGACTGTACACCAAAGAATCCGTGGCTTGGTTCCCAGTGACTCAAGCCAGATTCAAGAAACTATAAAAATGATTAGAGCAGTAAATCTCTACCCATTTAAAAAAATAAATATTTACCATCAGTTTCTCTTGTGATGAAACACTTTGGTATCCAAAAATGATACTGACACCTTCAGGTTTATGTGAACAGGTTAAAGTTCCATAGCCCATGGTTATATAAGAAATTAGGGCAGAAAGTGAAGCGGGCAAACAAAGTACCCACAGCCAACAGTTCTTGACCAACACAAAGAGGAATCATCTGGCAGCGTGAATGAAAGCAGTGGAAAAGCAATAAGAAATTATTTTTCCCAATTCAGAATTCTGACATAGCTTTCATTTTTTAATTTTTTGATTCATTTATTTCAAACACAAAGGTCTTCACAAAGACATACTTCTCTGAAGTCAGCAGTACCATATTCTGGAGATCACTTAAGGTACACAAGCTAAGAGTTGAAACAGAAATTATTATAGGGCTTTCTAAATCTACTTAAACAACACCAAAATCCCCAGAATGCAAAAATTCACTCTGGTATTGTAATTTCCTTTCTTAAGCATTCCAAGATCTGTAAGTATACTCTATTTAAATGATGTGGCTGAAATTATGGATGATGGTCCAAGTCCCCTGCCAGCAGTCTTGGAGCATCAGCAGGTATTTCCATAAATACTACGGTCCAACAGAGTATCAGCTGCTTTTTTTTTTTTTCCTTCTTCCAAAAACATTTTGATAGCTGATATGATGTACCCTATTAATCTACATGAAGATTGCTTTCCCTTGTGTTGTGGTTTAGGAATGGTACTCCTAATTTAGTGCTCTCACTGAGACTCTCCAAACCACGTGTCACATGCACACTGCCTCACTTTCCCACTCCCACCCCCCATGGTGACGACTGGAGCAGAGATCTGGAGGCACAAAAGGTAAAGATCGTGGGTTGAGATAAGAAGAATTTACTGGAAACAGCAATGAGATAAGAAAATTAACAGGAACAATATTAATAACACATATGTACAAGACAGAAGCGAGTAGCTCACACGCAAAATGCTCAGAGCCAGCATTCCCTGGCTGCTTCCTCTGCCACCTTACTCAGCTGAAAGGAACCTCTTTTCCCAAGAAGAGACTCCCTTCCCCTTGCACCTGGCAATGACCTGAGGCAATACAGAATAACCTCCATGTCCTAGCCATGCCCTGTCCCGCTTCTGATAAAATTAACCCTGTCCTGGCTGCAGCCAGGACACCTTGCCACAAAATAGGACCACCTCCCTACATTGCCCATGTGTTGTTATGGGTTCCTCAGTGGTCCCTGAAGACAGCTCAGATCCTTCCATGAAGAAGGGGAGCAGCATCAGGAAAGCAGAAGACAACCATGCCCCCTCTCTACAGTATCAAATTTAACTTCATCAAGGACAACGCACAAAGAATACATTTATGGAAACTTTTCACTCCACAATTTTCCCTAAAGAAATGGAACAGAAAAAGACAGCAATGTCACTGTTAAGATATTACTAAAGGCCTTTAGATCTTTTCTTGTAGCAACACATCAAGATCAGCTGTGTGGCAAAATTTCTATGAAGAAATTAAAACAACAGATAAACAGCCTTGTTATGAACATAGAATTAAATCACTGACAGGCAGACCAAGGCTACTCTTAAAATAGCACACAGAATCAGCAAAAGCAATATCCTTCAAAAATGTTTACAAGTCTTCCTCAAACGTTCTTTTATCTACAATCGAAGACTCCAGCAAAAACTCACAAATTTTACTCCCCTGCCATGTTTGTCTGCCTTTTGGCAGGTAACTCCACGTGATAAAGCCGTGTATCTGCCAGATTCATTGGCTGACACCAACAGGTCTGAATGACACTGAGCAGAGCACAAGCAGAAATGTCAACACAGTGGGAAAGGTGGATTTCTGGAAGGCAATCAAACTACAGAACACATTTTAGGTGTTGGTTTCCTGAATTACCATTAAAAGTCTAATGGCCAGCTTGACTATTACATTCCTTACACTTTATAGGGAATGTTGCCTACTGACTCTTTCAACAACACACAAGCCCAACACCCAGAGCATTGTTCGTTGTGCACGTTGTCACAACGGCACTCTTAAGAATGCACAGGAACATTAAGAAATTCTGTGTGGTGTTTTCATATATGCTATTCACAATGCATGTTGTTTTTTTTTAAGGTTTGGTGGTTCAAACTCATGTCAACACATCTTTGTAAGACTACCATGAATGGTGTCAGAATGATCTGGCCATCATAATAGGAAAATTTCAAAACAAGCAGGTAATAGCTAAGGATTTTAATCTCATTGTAAAGCACTATGACATGAATGCTAATGAACACAAACCAGGATCATAGCTGTGCAAAATACATATACTCTACTTGCAACAGAGATAAACTTCATTGCAAAACTTCTTTCTCAAGGCCTCCACTATTGCATGCAGCAAGCTTAATCACTATATGCATTATCTCCAATTACCATATCCATGTGGAAATCTGCCTTCAAAATGCTTTTGGTATCAAGCAAAATGTCATTAAATAGAGTTCAATGAATGAAAAAATATCATTTGGATAGTAACTTGAAATACTACCTCTGTCACTTTCTGTCCAGAGCAGAAACACCACATGAGGTAGTAACTGTTCTACTCTCACAAGCCACAAATATTCAGTGTATGGCAAACCCAGACATTTTGTCAGGAATTCAAAAACTAACAGAAATTAGAGGGTGGAGCTTCAAATAAGAGGGAGGTGGTGAAAATTGTGGCCTGGCCCAGCAGAAAACTTAGAGAGTTCAACAAGAGGTGAAAAGTTCTGCTCCCAGGGCAGAAGCACTGGCTGAACTGGCACCTGCTGAAAAGAAGCTTGGCACTTCCAGCAGATGCCAACTACAAACGAGGCAACAGTGCACTTCCATGACAATGAAGGAAACTGCACAGCTGGGCTGCAGCAGGAGGAACACAGGCAGCAGGGTAAGGGAAGACACTTTCTGCTTCTGTGCAGCACTGGTGAGGCTGCAGCTGGAGAACTTCATCCATCTTGAACCTCTACTCCAGGAATAGGACGGGTTTGGAGAGGTTACAGGCTTGTAACATGGCCTAGGGGCTGCAGCATGTGGCCTTCAAGTGTAAAGTCCAAAGCTAACTAAAGCCATGACTGGTCTGATGTTCATGCTTTGAGAAGGAAGTTGGATTGGATGATCTTGAAAGGTCTCAGTCAACCAACACTTCCATGATTAAGCCAATTGATTCCTCTCTCAATATGTGAATAGTTGAAGGAGAGTCATAGTCAAGCCAAGAACAGCAGCAACGAAGCCAAACACACTATACTACTGAATACTAGGCACTTTGGAAAAACTGAAATATAGCTCTATAAAGCAAATCAACTCATAACAACAGCGAGTTATCATCTGAGATGTGTATGCTTGAGAAAAACTCAGTGCTACAAAGCATGTAGGTGTCTATAAAGCCCAGCACGATCAATAACGAACACAAAGTCAAGGAACACATCATCTGTTAAGACACCTTCCATTATGAACCACTAAGTAATTAAAAAAAAACTCCAACAAAATGTGAAGTAGCTGCACACACATTAAGAGGGTGTGTGAGAACACACTGTAGAGCACACACTAGAATATTTTAATAAGAGATTTAAAGCTAACAGGAAATTGAGTATGAATAGAAGATTGGTTTTCTGGATGCTTGATACTGTATCACTCGTGTAAGACAACGAACTTACAAATGGTTCAAAAAGTACCTAAAATTCATTAAGTTAATTTAACTCTTCTGATTGCTAATGTGCACTTGCATGGATATAGAACATGTTCATAATAATGGGGGACAGAAACTCTGCTTCCCAAGACAATTTTGGAAAAAAACTCTTAAGCTTTCTTTCATTTGCTATTCTTCAACATGTTCTCACAGAAGCATCCATGAAAGAGCTTTTAATTTTTCTGTGAGAAGAGTGCTTACAGAAAAAATATTCAACTGATGACATTGGTTAAGGAGCAGAGAAAACTGAAAAAAATCCAAGAATACAACTCTATTCTTCAAGAGGTATTAAATCCCTCAGAATTTTGTAGCTGCAAATAAGGGCTAAATATATCCATCCATATCACATATCTTGACTTGTCAACAAGAGTAGAGAAAACTACCCTGGAAAACACTTATAGAATATTTTTCCCCAATGTCTTGTACAGTTTCCTCAAAGCATAAAAAATTCAAATATATTCACACATATCCATATCATTAATTTTGCATCAGTTGGAATGAGCACACAAAAATTAGAAGGATTTAAAGTTTTCAATTTTCCTCCTTTTCAGATCTGATCAGAACAGAAGAAAAATTCTTTATAAACTTGTAGCCCTTGGAAGTGCAACAAAGAAAATCAAATTAAGGAACTTTGTTGTTTCTTATTCAGAAGACAGGTGGAAAAGGATGAGAAATTCCTTTTCCACTCAGACATACCTAAGGTACCTAAGAGAAAGTGTAAAGCAATATTTTAATAAAATATCAGGATCGCTTGTAAAAAAATTATGCAACTTCCAAATCTTTTTTTATCCGTTGTTACATGAGAGTATAAGTATTGCTTTTACATTAACCAAATTTTATAAATTTAAATAGCAAGGAGGATAATGTGAACAAGAAAAATTTGAATATCAGGTTTTTCCTCACAGGAGAAACAATTTTCTTTTTTTCTTTGTCTGTATTTCAAGACATTCTATTTTTAAACTAAAACTTCCTGACTTTATTAGAAAATGTAACTTCAGAATTTACCTAGAATTACATTGCTATCTATTAACTCCAGGAGAAGTCTAGTATATCAATACAATACCACTTTAATCAACATAGTCATCATGTATTTGTAATTACTGTTGAACAAAATTTATTTAGTCCAATTTAATTCTAAGATAAATACTGTGCAACATAGGATGATAATAATGCTGCAGTCCTACAGCATTCTGATACTGCTAAGGCATTGCTTTATTCTGCAAGCTATCTGTCATAAAGCTTGAGTAAATCAAAATTGGCAGAAAAAATACCTCCTTTTTATTAATTTATTTTTTCCCTATTTTTAATAATCTTCAGAGGTAAGGTACCAGAAGAAACATAAAAAAGGTTTCAAAGAAATAGGAAGAATCTAGGAAACAAATTCAGTCCCCAGTGTAGGGTATTATTTCAGGTAGAAAACATGAACACTTTTGGTTGGCATCTGAAGTAATGGCAGTTCTGACTTTTTAGATTTATCAGGCCTAACTGGTCAAAATCAGTGACTGCTGACTTCATTCATACATAGCAGGGTGCCAAAACAGAGATATATTTTAACTGTAGACAAATTCAGATGTAAATTGGGATGGGGGGAAGGACAGTCTGTCATTATGACCATGAGTGTTCTGGCCAAAAGAGCTATGGTCTGGTTTGTCACATTCACAAAACGAAGCTCTTTGGGAACAAAGAACTACAAGAATTTCATAATCACAGAATACAAATTCTTGAATCAAAAACAAAAAACAAAACAACCAATATAAACAACAACAAAAAAAACAACAACCACAAAAAAAATCCACCCAAAACACAAAAAATTGCTTTTGTCTACCTCAGCTCAGGACTGAGCAGAATTAATTTCCTTTTCCAACCACAAACTCTATAATCACTTGACCAGCTGCACTGTTCTTGACAGAAAGAACACATGGAATAAGGACTAACATTTATTGATGTGAAATGATCATAAAAATCTGTTAATACATCTTGATGGTTATTATATCCCCTACAGTTAATTTGTCCCAAATTTACAACAGTTTGAAAGTTCTTTTTACTAGCTTCTCTCGCATGAAGCTGGTCCGGAAGCCATCAAGGGCTAACAGTGCAAGCAAGGTTGTAGAATAGAAACCTATCAAAAATCTGAATTAATGCTGTCAAGCAGAAGAAATCAAATACAGAAAATGGAGTTGAAACCCAGGAGTGATTATTTATAAATTGCCATTTCATGTCAAGAGTTGCTGCCTGCTGCCAGCAGCATCCCTCTGGCAGCCAGGCCGTGGGCTGGCATGGGGCAGGGATGCAGTCCAGCTGCCAGACCCTGCAGCTGCAGTGGGGCTTGAGTGGCCAAAGGAGAAGGGATCGCTGCCTCAAGGCCCAGGGAGAGCAGGTGGGAACACGGAGCAGGGCAAGTGACTGAGCCAGGCAGTGCTCAGTGTCCATGGGCACAAGGGCTGTGCCACATGGGTACCAGGCATGTTCCAGGCATGTGCTGCTCATATGCCAGTCAGCTCTTCCTCCTCCTATATAATTTTTTTAATATTTCCTAAGGCAATGTATTTATAAAATATCTTAACCACCTATCTGAAAACATTTATAAATGCTCTAAGGAAATCTCAAGACAGGTTGAGCTGCATTTTCAGAGGACATGGGGAGACAAGATCACAGAGAGGTCCATGGTAATATTTCAAATTTAAGAGACAGTAAAAGTTCATTAAAAAAAAGAAACAACTTGAGTTGGTGCACCAAACAAAAATAAAAAAGGGGGGGGGGGAAGAAAGGCATAGAACATTTAGCGCATGTTGTAAGTTATAAAAGAAAAATTTCACAAAGCTGCAAAAAACAGAATGACAAAAAAAAAAATCACCACCACCACCACTCAAGTTGACCCAGCAACAAAACCAAAAGTTTACAAAAGTATTGAAAGAGAGCAAGTGTTAAATGGCGGCTCTGCTACAGCATCTTTCAAATCATGGGACTTTCTGCAGAGACACAATTCCCTACAGATGTGCAATGTAAGGGGAGAAAATCCATGCTGGCCTGGAGTGTTTGCACTGTGCAGGCAAGACACAGCAATGCTGAGGCTCTGCCCTTGCCTAGCAGGGCACAAACAGCTCCAACTCTGCCTCAGTGTGCAGAAAAGCAAACAGGAGCACTTTCCCAAAGCCTACACTACTGACAAGTAAATGCCACCTACCATTATGAGAAGCTAGGAAAGAAAGTAAAGTTGGCTGGTTTCAGAAAAAAAACAGCTGGTACATCTATACACTCAGCACAGTAAAATGGCCTGTGTCATATAATCTGAAGAAATTACATCTGAATCTAGTTTTACTGCCTTTTTTTCAATGAAATATTTGCATATTCAAGCCCATTCCCACAGTTCTTGAAGATAAACAGCTCCTGACATCATTGTGGAGTTCTATTTTCAGAAAACTTTATTTATTTCTAAGTGGTTTAATGTGCATCTGTTTACATAAATATTTAGATATGTGAAAGCACATCCTGCTCGAGCTGCTCTGATAAACAAAAGTCAGCTGTTATTCCTTCTGCACTCCTGACTCTGCTTGGAGCTGTGCCTATTCCCTAGCTCTGGTTTATAATGCAACCATTGTGCTTAGAACGAGGAGTTTATAAACACATGCTTGAAAAACGTTCTCTGGCTTTCCAGCACTATATTTCAATGGCTCTTTTATCATTAAGTTGCTCTACAGTTGGTGTGTCTCAGTGCACTAAAAGTTTACATTTCTCCACAAGACCTCACATGAGATATGTATTGACAGTATTAGCAAAGCTGGGAGGTGACAGGAAGAGTGAGCACTAGTGATGAAGAACACATTTTTATCATTTAGTGTCTAAGGGCTCTCTCTATAAACTCCTTACACTAATAATAGAAGCAGAGTTTATGGAATATGGGATGAAATACTTTAATCTACCAGTGGCTCATCTGTTTGACCTACAAACCTGTTATTCCTGCTTAACGCACAAGAAAACTTAGTACAGGAAGCTGAGGAACAGAGGAAGGGTGCATGTTCCTGCAATTTGAAGACCAGACTAGGAGTCAGAAGATCTGAACTAAGCTTCCACAGTTGCCACACAGGTCTTATGTGAGGCTGGAAAAGTCTTAGATCCTGGGCCAGTAACATACTTAGCACATCCCACTGACTTCAGTCTCTGGCAAGACCTGAGTTATATGTGACATTCTAAATCCACTGACATTTTCCCTGTTACTCTAGGCACTGAATGAAGCTTTCCTTTACCTCAGAAAAGACAATAGAGGTGTTCTCACTTTTAAATAAATGTTTTCACCACGTGCAAGCATATGTATATTCTTAAAAAGAATTAAGCTTTGTTTACCACCCAGAATTATGTTGGACACTTTCTTCATTGTAAATCAGTACCTGTCCAAAAGAATTTATCAATTCTATACAAATTTGCTGAAGTTACTGCTGTGCCCATATGTAACTTTTTTGTCAACCATATTCTAGCTACAATTTTGTGTATGGAAGTCAACAGTTTAGAACATTCTGCAGTCCAATAAGTTAATCATAGATCATAAGATTCTAGAAAAGATTTCTCATATTCTAACTCATTTAAAACTAAGACCACCATGAAACTTTTGCATTAAGAAACAAAGACACCTGAAAAATGAGGAAAAGCTATAAATACTGTTCATGCTTTTGAAAAAGGAATCCCAAATGCCACAGGAAAAGTGAAACTGCTACGTATATCCAGCTCAATCTTTTCCAAAATTCTAATTTTCAGATCACACTCATTTACTACCAGTAAAAATTGTCAAAACCAGTAATCAATGACCAAAGCAAGTTCTCAGTCAGCAATGGATGAGTCTCATTACTTTTAGGTTGTCTCCCAATTGTCCCTGCATAGTGACTATTGATTTGGAGCATGAGAACTGGATCTCTTTCAGCTGAAGTTAAACTGAATACACATGCCAGCCACAGGTGCAGCCTGTGGAACCACGTGAAAGCTAGGCTGAAGCAAATCATCTCAAAATGCTCACACTGTATCCTCTGTTTCGCTCTGCAGCTCAATTTCTACTAGTCCTCAATATTTCTCAATGAAGACAAAGTCTCAATGAGACTTTGAGGCTTTGCTCCAAAGAAAATGAACATAGAGCTCAGTTTATGACCTGGTTATTTTTCCTTCTGTTTGGAACCGTTACATTTACAATTAAATCATAACAATTACTGTGGAGAGACGAAACATTGTCCAGCTCTTCCTTTACCTTTTCAACAAACTGTTTTTTTCAATTCCCAATCCTTCAAAACTTTTAATTTCATGCTCCCAAAGAAACACCACTAACAATACATCCAGGCTAATAATATTTTTTTTTTTAAGTTAGAAGACAAGGCAGGTGTCTTTGTTTGAAAGAAGTTTGAGTTTACATAACAATACTTTCTATATGTTCATGGTAAATCCAAAAATCTGGGTAATAGATATGAGTTATGCAAATGACTGTTCAGCTTTTATTTTTTCAATCAAGTATGACAACTCAGCATAAATGCATTAGATTAGAGGAGCTTAAACCACACTGCAGATACTCAACTTCATCCATTTAAAAATTTGTGTTCTTTTTGTAAAATAAACAAAAAAGCAAACCGAAAGCCAAACCCCAACAAACAAAAAAGCTCACACAAACCAAAACCCAGCAATCAGTATCTTCCTGCTGCTTAAAAAGTAATACTAGAAGCAACCAAAATATGCATATGGAAGCTTTAAACAGAAGTTTTACAATGAAAGCTAAATCCTGGTTCTGTCTAGTTTCTGACACTCCAGCAGAACATGGAGGCAGCTGCTAGATCTACAATGTTGTCTCCCTCTAAGAAGTATCATTGAGTAGCATAAAGTCATCAAAATACTTGCCTCCCAGTTTCTTTATTCAGAGCATGCTGCTGAGGAAAAAGAAGATGCACGATAGGGAGGCTTTTATTTTTCTTCCTCCAACACTTGCTAAGTGCTCAGCCTGACAAGGAAGAATTCACTAAATGTCTTACGTTGAGCAGCATCAAAATACTTCAGGATGAAGCCCTATTTTGTTACAGGAAAGGTCAAAATAAAAGGAAGATAGATTAAAAAGATAATCATGCAAGAAGTTTCTACATACAGTCTTGAAAATTACACCACTGTTTTCATTCAAAAATGACTGACTTTAAGCCCATATTACTTTGTACCATCTTCCAGATGTGGTGAAGCCACAATGTGCTGGGTATCCCCATAAGGGTGTGGTACCAAGTACCAGTATCAACAGGTATCAACAACAAGTCATCATAAAGGCTCATGTCTGAAAGGCCAGAAAGGAGGAAACCCAACAAGCTGGAAATAATACACAGAACTGGAACTGCTTCATTCCTCTTTACTGTTCATCTCTAGATCATTACAGAGAAAAAGAAGGAAAGCCACAATGTAGGACAAGAACGTACAATATGAGAACCAGCCAAAATTGGGAAATTTCAGTTACTGTGTTGAGGCCTGGGTCAGTTTTACCACTTCTTCAAAAAGCAAGTAATTTTAAATCAAACTCAGCATTTCTAAACCAAAGTATTTACAGTCATCCTGATATACGAAAGTTTGTTATTTGGTAACTATAACAAATGTAGTATTATTTTTAAGTGAGTATTTTATTTCAAAACCTTTATATACATGCATGTTGACAATTTTCATTTTTAATAGAAAAATATTTCAGGCAGTTGATAATATTTGCCAATCTGAAACTTTCCATCCCTCTGCATTCCCTCAGTTTTCAGAATCAACATCAAGAGAGATGTGCATCTTATAAAAGAAAGAAATCTCAATCAGCACTTGAAGGGACCACTAAGAATCTTCCAATGAATTCCAGATGTTTGGGCACTGATGCACAAATGCTTGCACTATGGAAAAATCTTTCCAGGTGTTTGCAGTTTCATACATTGTTGCACAACAGGGATCATAAAGCTATTTCCATGAAGGAAGGCCATCCTTAATCAAAGGCATGCTCATGACAGGATCACCAGACTAACCAGCACCATGGCAGAAACAAAGAACCATCTGAGTATACCAGCACTGCTACATGTTTGGTCACAGCATGCTGGACAAGAACCTTGCTGGCCCAAATGCACTGAAGATCATGCACAGCCCAGGCAGCACAGTTTGTATCTATAGATGAGGAGCCTGGAACAAGCCAGCCTATCCAAAGGCAGCCTAGGCCAAGGTGCTCATCAACAAGAGCTTTAATTTCTAACTCAGAGGCAGTATTGACTATAGAGGCAAATGTTACTTTGATATATAATGTATTCCACACTTCTGATTTGGTAACCTAAACCATGACTTATACCGTATTTACAACATAAATGACAGCCTCTGGAACCTCCCCAGGCTGACAGATCCAAAATTAAAGGATATTTAAATGTTTATATAAATAACAAGAAATTCCAACTTAGTCAGTGCCAGAGTTTGAATCAGCATTTCCAATATTTTGACTTATTTTGCCGGTTTCCAAATGCCATCTCTAAAATGCAATGAACACTACTTACAGTGCTCAGTTCCTTCAGGTTAAAGCCAGAAACCATTAATATATTATTAGTTAATATTCTGAAAATTATTTTGTCTTGTCCAAAACATTGAAATGCATGAACACTTGAAAAGTGAATAAGATTATGGTTAAGTCTAGGACTTTTTTTAAAAATATATGCAAGAAGCACAAAAGAAAGAAAAAAAAACTAACACAGATTTTATGTAACTGCTAAGGAAATGTTTTGGTTTTAATGGATATATTCTTTTTGGCTTGAAAAACAGATTTAAAATTATGGGTCAGAAGCACATGCATGTAGTAAAAATAAAACCCAGGAAAAAGACTTGAAATTCTGATATCTGCAATGGTCTCTTATGTAAAATGGAAGTATTTACAGCTACCTGAAATGTTTCAGTTGCCTATTTTTTTTCAGTTTGTGCCTTCCAAGTGTGCTTGTTTCTGTACTGCTAAGTTATGAATCTTATAAAAATCAGAAGCAGAGTTTTGCATTTATATTACAAAGGGCCAAATACAGCAACAGCCAACCAAACTTAAAACTTTTAAAGCTGCATATAGGATAAACTACATAAAATAATTTAAATACCGTACCATTCAGCCTAGGCCAATAACTGATCATTCCATGCTGCAAAGTACATTCAGTATTTATAAAGTTTGACTGCAGCTAAATCTCTGCAAAAACATGTTGAATTCCAAACCTGAGTTCCTCAGCACCAGCACATACCACTGTTCACTAGGTTTTAAGTAGGTACTTGACCAAGAAACACCTTGCCTTCTATCTAATGTCATTTCTGTTTAGACAAACTAACAGGATTTAAGCTTTTTGGTTCTTTAGTTATCTTGCAAATGCCTTGTCCAAAAATCAGATTTTGGTTGTGGTTTTGTTTATTTTCCTTTTTTTTAATTTGAGCACTATGCACGTGTTTGATAAGAGAAGAAAACACAGTACACAAAGGTGAAACCACAAAATGAAACTGCGTGATTTGATTCTGGTTCAAAGAACACTGGAAGGTAGCTATGGACAGTTCTCAGGGCAAACAGGAACATCAATGGAATGGAACTGTGTCAAGAGGATGTGGTTGTTTCTATTGTAATTAAATGAATTTTAAATGCTTCAAAGGCAGTTAGTAATCCACTTCACTATCTCCTAAAGAAATGATCTCACATAAACTGCAAGTCATTTGCATTCTCTGAACAACTATTTTAATTACATGAGCTACAAAGTACAGTAAGGGTAATTTAGAATGAAAGTATTCTTGAATAATACATCATTCAAGCATGCTTAACTCAAAATAAGAAAGTATGAAGAGAAAAGAAAACATCACAGATCTGAGGCATAATTTGTTTTGTCTTCCTTATTCTGTATATTTATTAGCTGACTCACAACAAATCAGTATAATTTAATGGCACTTTTATTTTAGTACTGTTTGAATCTGTTTGATTCCTGCTTAAATACAATAAGCAATGGATCTCCCTATTTTCAAAAAGGCAACAGTATCAGATTTCTATATTGATCAGTATAGACCTAAAATGACAGTAGCATTCTTCATAATTTAAAGAGCTATTAAGCTCATAATCACATGATGATGATACATATTTCTAAAGACATTAAATTGAAGTCATTACCTAAATCACTTTGGTTCCTTTAAAATAATTTTTAAAAGGTAGATAAATTTTTGTTGTATTGTGCCTTTATGCATAGGAGAGTATGAGCAATATTTGTGACAAAATTACCAACATCTAGGAATAAGAGCAAGATCACTAATTCATTACCTGAATTATTCCACTCATTAAAGTCCAGAAAATTCAGCCAACATCTAAAATGTCTCCTGTAGCACCAACCAGTTTCAGTTCAAACACATTACTTCTCCATCCTTGGCCAAGAAATTTTATCTATATAAATATGTAAGTTTTCAGAAGGTAATCAGTAATTTCAAGTGCATTCATTTTTATTTGCCTTGTCTGAGACACCTCAGGAAAAATACTCTTGATTATTACAAGGTGCTGACCATCTATACAGTAAAACTGAACCCCTGTGTAGTACTCAGAATTTGAATTTGAAGATACTCTGGGAATGTTTGGAGCTATAGCTGTAATGTTAATATGACCTGAATCTGAAACAGGGTTGATCAATCTCATTAAGTTCTGTGAGAAGCATGCCTACTTTTAATTATCCATGTTCTCATTCTCCAAATACATCAAAGCAACTACTCAGTATTTCCCCATTCATTTTCCCCCACTGTATCAGCAATCCCAATACTGTGGGATAAAACCTCATGTTGCAAACCATAATTTTATGGGGTTCTAAAGCATCTTGCCTTGTTTGGTATTGCATATTGATATAATATTACTTGTACTGAGTGAATAAAGCATACAAGGATATGAATCAGCCATATATTGCAGATGGGTTGATCCAGTACACCCAAAGAACAGATCCAAACCAAACAGCAAGCCCCTGATTCACTGGAAGTGTTCAAGAACATTCCAGACTTCTCACTGATACAATACAGTATCAATCAATTCAAACTGCCAGCATTTTTAAAGGTAATATTTTCAAAAGAAAGGAGCACCAAAACCTAAGGAAAGCATAAATTTTCTTCACAAGTGCTGACCATAGAAGAAAATAAAATTAGTCTGCCTCCTGAAGTAATCACAAAAATTAATGAATTTTTAACAAATAAGATGTGTATTACTTGGTAGTTTGGGGTATTTATTGACTTTTTTTTTTCTTTCACATTGTGCATACAAATAGGTAAATCACACACTGTGATTTCTACTCTGACCAACTATTCCTTTTATTTTTTCTGGGGAAAATAAGTGCAGGAAACACTTGTTTTATTGAAGAGATTTTTTTCTAATTGAAAAATTCTTCAATCTATTAATTGAGATCAACAACTGTGTTGTAACTGGGTGACCTTTTATATCAAGTAAACTAAAAATTAGATAGATTTATTTCTCATGAAGTTATGGTCACTTTTTCAGCCCAAATTTGCACTAGTAAAAATAGCATTCACTAGTTGTTCCCTTTTAAATCCAAGGCAAGCTGAATTGCAATGAAGAATCTACAGTGAACTTTAATTAAACTATCATTTATCTTATTAATTATAATTTGTGACAACTGCTACAAATGATAGCTATTAAAAGATATAGGAAGGAAGAAGCAAATTATTCTAAAGGATGCATTTCATAATGTATGCTGGGCAAACTTTCTGACAATCTTGCATGAAAACATTTCTGTCTCTTACCTTTTCTTTTGTTCCACCATTGCATTACTTTCATTATTAATTCCTCTCCCTCTTAATCTTTCTGTAACCATTTGACCCTTTTCTTGGCATTGCAGTTAGATAGTATCATTTATTCAAGGGTGATTTCTTTTTTTCACGTGTACTGTGATACATTCAGATCACAGATTTCAGTGCGTATTGGTGTCCTGGATGGCATCCTTGATGTGAATGTATTGGCTGTTTTTGTTACTCATCCACACTGGGGTTGTCCTCCCTCACACATGCTGTTCTCCTCCTGTTTACCTTGGGGAGATTCCCAAGGCAGATGAGATAGGTAGGGCTCCCTCCTCCCCCAACATATCATAATGCAGATTGCAACACACCACTAACCTCCACTGCCAGAATTTCTTACAGGAGAGACAGGGCCAAATCCTTCTGCTCTCATCAAGTATCACTGAGCTGAATTACAGCATACACAAAGACCAGGAATTTATGATAGAGTTCTTGTTGTGATATGTATATGGATTCTAATTCTTTTCTCACCATTCAAGAATACCGAGAAAGGTTGTGTGGTGAAAACAGGATTAGCTGCATTATCATATTTCATTGTGAAAGCAAAATTTAGCATGTTTGGAAGAAAAAAAAGCTGATGCATTACAGCAATATCAGCTCACAGTGCACAGGCCAAGGCTGTCTATAAATTTTCCATCACAAACCTCATCTCACCTCTAATTTCAAGTCAGAGAAAACTTTCCAAGCACAATTAGCACTGAACTCCTGAGCCCAACAACATATTTTGCATGGAAGTGGTTTTAAGAAAATTAATTAGGAAGAAACAAGAAGTTAACAAACTAACCGGCCTGGAAGATATGAAAGTTATTGCCTCTTTTTAATGAGAGGAAAAAGAAAAGAAAAAAAAAAAGAAAAGAAAGAAACCCATATCTTAGTTTAGGTTAAGCAATAGGTAATATGTTTCATTAGAAACACTTTAAAGATATATTTAGTTAAAACTACATAGATGCATCCAAGGTATCCTACTATTTAACGAGATATCTTACTATTCATATCCATATTAACTCCACAGCCTGATACACTGCAGTGATGAAATATAGGTGCCCTGCCACATATGTTTGTTCCTTAATCCTGTTTAGAGACTATTTACAGATTTGAGGCCTTTTTGTATTATGACATAACAGATATGAGGTACTGGAAATTATCTTGAAAGTAACATTCTGCAAATATTCTAATGTATTACACCCAGGCATATTGCCTAGTCTTTAGCAGCAATGCTCAACATTAGTTTATCAGTTAAATCATAGTAATATTTGGGAAAAGAAAATATTGAAAAACACAGAGTAGGAGACTGAGGCTATGTTTTTGAAATTAATTGAGAGTTTATCTTGGAGAGCCAATATTAGCACCTTCCCTGTCCCTAGCTGTGTAACTGTACTGTGGCAGAGCCTAAGAGGACCAGCCATTGATGAAGATCTCAGCTTGCCAGGTGCATTACTAATAAAAGGCAAAAGGCCTGCCCATTCTGCTATGTAACAATTGTTAATGTAAGCTGACATTACAGTGTTACACTTTAAAGATATGTTTGCTGATCTAAAAATACACCTAACTTCATACATATTTAAAATCAGACCTGTCATACCTTTATCTTAACTATCAACTCAAATACTCTCTGAAGCCTTTTTCGTGGATTTCAAGTCTCTCCGCTTCAGCAAAATCTACTTAATCTTAACTAGATTGCTTCTTTTTTTGCCCTGTAAGAGTGCAAGTCTGTTTTGCTTACTGCTGATGAATGACGAAGTTGAGAAAACTGCTAAAGAGGAAAAAATAAGGAAATTAGGACTACTGATGCTAGGGCAAATAATATTTTAACAATTTCATCATGTGTTATATATATTTTTAAAAATGCTGTCAATCTAAAATCACTATCTTATTCCTCTTTTTTGTAATATATGCTTAACATATGTAAGCATTTTCTGATAAATCTTCATGGAAAAACCCATCACCTCATTTGTCTGCCCACTTATGCAAAAGTTGACAACTCAGTTATGGGGAAAGCTTTGTGAGATCTGGAAAAGAGAAAGAAATGCTATTTTTCTCCTACAAAAGATTAAATCTAACCTTATCCCCTCCAAAAAAAATTAAACCATTACTTCAGCAAGTTAGGGCTTTTTCTCATGGATGAACTTTTAAGTTATGCATAGCTTTCTTTAAAATATGTTATTGATATTTTTAAGTTGTGATACCAGGAAATTTTGATGAGTTTGGGTAGAATAATACATAACTAATGCT
This sequence comes from Rhabdornis inornatus, assembly GCA_013397075.1. Taxonomy (NCBI): domain Eukaryota; kingdom Metazoa; phylum Chordata; class Aves; order Passeriformes; family Rhabdornithidae; genus Rhabdornis; species Rhabdornis inornatus. Next base: position 1,635,955 of record VWZS01004865.1, read on the forward strand.
GGATGGAGGAATGCTTGGATAGTAAGGATGGTTCGACTAATGAGGAACATCTGAGAAGCACATAATACAAACAGGATGTTGTGTATTTTCCATAGTTTTGATTACACACAAAAAAAATAATTTAGTGATTCCTAAAAATATTAAATCTTTACATAAATGTACATTAAATGCGCTGGGTTTTTTTCCCCCCTAGGCAGAATGAATACTTTCCTGCTATTCATTAAACCTTGTTCCCCCACTGTTTGCATAAAACAGCCTCTGACTATCATACACAAAATGACTGCATAAATGTAAAGAGAAGGTATCAAAACAAAGGATATAAGCAGGCAGTGTTCCTTTAAAGTGGCATATAAATGATAAAATATGGAATATTTCAATTACACTTTCAAAGGAATGCTACACAAGAAATTCAGCATACTATCTAAATATCAGTAAGTAGCTGATAAGCCATTAAAAACATAATTGCTTCATTAATTCTAACTGAAGTTACCCAATTACACTTTTTGCTACCCTCATGTCCTAAAAATTTTAAACTTCCAGTGCAAAATATAGTTTTTTTCTTTCTTTTTTAAAATACGGCCCTAGTTCAATCTAACCTAGGGTATTATAAATATGTGAACTTGGCAGTAGCTTGACTTTTTTGGACAAGTTAAATTATCCCCTACTGCAGCATAATTAAACTATGTCATTGAATAAAAATAAACGGAGCAGGAACTCAACCCAGTAAATGAAATTTGCCCGTTCTTGTGTCACCAACACGTCTCAGTCTTAACATAAACATATTTTTAGTTATGACTTCTTTGAAGGAGATCAAATCTGAGTCTTTCAAAACTGCCAGGCAGTTTCATGTTAGGCTACAATTCAAGGGTTCATTCAGGCTCCTTTTGACCTTTGCAGATTACATACCTATATTGTGCAGTAATTTAACTCCCTCATTAGCCCCTGAGCCCCTCTTCACACTGCGTGCAACACCAGTCCCCTCTAAGCTACTTTCTACTACAAGCATAAAGAAGACAATCCAGACCTTGGTAACGTGTTTCACTCAAGATTCTTCGTATCTGGGACTTGGTAAGACTATGCCACGTTTCAGCCCTGTGCCTGGGGCAGTCTTTCAAAAGTTTTCAGGTAGTTTTGTCCTTCATACACCTCATGAGCTGCTCTTGGCACACAACAGAACCAAAATTTCTTCAAGATGAAAGCTGCGCTTTCTATTGCAGGCAATTAGAACAAAAAAAAAAGTATTACTGGAGCATCTTTGGGAAATTCCTTGATGGAAATACAAGCTGAAAAACAAGGCAGTGAAACTGCAGCCAGTGTTATGGGACAGAACAGCCTTAGCAGTGGCTGTCACTTTCTGCTCTGTCACATGTACCGGGGGACAGCTGCTTTAGCTCTACATCAACTCGGTTTCAAAATGCTATAAACATGTAGGAACATACAGAGACATGGAGAGCATTTCTTCAATGAGTGGAGATGGCTTAGTCTAAATTTGATTGCTGTAGTGTTGCACGTATTAAATGATTTATGAAAAAGATAATTTCCCATTAGCTTTGTATGTTTCCCACGCACTTTTCATTTTATCTAATTACCAAAGTGTATACAAATTTACACGAAACTTTTACAACTCTTTGGTGAAGTCTTAATTCTGGGACATTTTCAGGACTTGGCCTCTCTGAACAGAGAGGTTATTTTGAATAATAAATGTAATTTCCACTTGACTGTAATGCTTTTCGCACTATTAGTGCTTGTTTTTGGAGGCCAAATCAAGCCCCAGTTGAGAGCACTAACAAAACTACCAAGTGTTTCAACAGATTTTGTACCAGGCAAAATTCAAATGACAATTTCTTTTCCAGCTGAATATACTTCAAAAGAAATTGAAGTAATCCCTGCTATTTAGAGATTTAACTAAGTTTGCAGATTCACAGGTTTTATTATTCTGAAAATTTAGATTTGTCTTCTGAAGTCTTTGGCAGATGGTTTTGTACATCTTCAGGTTAGTTAATGCACATTTAAGGCCCTTCCAGTCACAGTTGTCTCCTGTGTATTTTCCTGATAAAGCTGAGCAGAACTTCAGCTAACAAATAATCAGCTAAAAAAAACCAAACCAAAACAAAAAAACAAAAGCAAGCCAAAAGAAAACCCTTGAAACTCCTTGAATTAAGACGGTAAAATACCTAGAAGCAACAAGGAAAATGATAGAGAAAGGAATAAATACCTTAACAACAAAACTGTTAAATCTCAGGAGATGTCCCGACAGGCCTTTACCCTTTGGCTCTCCCTGTGTCTGTGCTAACAGGCCAGGCAGAGCCAGGGCATGTCCGCTGGCCCCAAGGCCACACACACACTGTAAAACCTTTAGACCCCAAAGGAGGTTTGCAGAAGTGGAGCTACCTTGCCCAAGCAGGACTCAGCCCTTGCCCAGGCCTGGCAAATGTTGCCAACTCACTGGGTTACCAACAGGTAGGTTACACAGGTGGTTGGCATAACTAAGCATAACCAGAAAAGCAGGAATTGCCAAGCAGAGAGACATGAATGCTTCTCTTTGTGAGCATGCCACCAAGACAGCCCACGACACAGCCCAATATACAGAATTAAAGAAGTGGATAATTCAGCCACGAATACTGAAAAACCACAGCCTATCACTGTCACAGAAACTGGATAGATGACACTGAAAAACAATAAAGCCTTTTGATTTTGAAAACAAGCCATTTGAAAGTCTGGGAGATTCACAGCTCTGACTGTACAATATTAAGGGAAGCGCTGCACTGACCTGAGTGCAAAAGTTGAGATAGTTTTGTTGATTTAAAGACAGAATGCCAAAAGAACACATAATATACTGTTGTATCTCTGGCTTAAACTTGAACTCAGCATAAATTATTTCAGGAATGTTTTGCATAGTCTCTTTTTATATCTCCAGTGCAAAATCTATTTTGATTGCATGGCCCTGGAATAAGTCTGTTATTTTTCACATTTTATCATTTTTGGAACCAGTATACTACAACACAGTTTTCTTATCTTTCAACCCATGCCCCCCTGCCCCTTAAGTCAAAAATAAAACACACTGCGCCACTTGTAAAAGCAGAGAAACAGACTAGAGTGGAAATCTCCATTCACCAAGGGAAGGTTTTGCATCTCCAAATGAAAACAAAACAGAAGTTTAGACTGTGGTTAAGTTAACACATATATACTACAGTATTCCATAGCTCAGCCTCCTTTAATGCAGCAAATGCTCAAAAGGTAAAGCTGAGAATTTTTGTAAAAGACCACAGAATTTACCAAAAAAGATCATATACGCAGCTGACATAATACAGCAAGAACTTGAGATGACATTTACTTACAACCCAATTTCAGTTCACCGACATAACAAAAAATACAAAAAAAAAAATTTCACGCACATGAAAGAAGGAAAAGCATATTTAATGTAGTAGTTTGAATGTTGTATACATGAATAACAGGAACAAGTCAAGTAACAAAAAAGGCTCAAACTTGGTGGCAGGGAGGAATATCCATTTAATGTGCCCTTTTGCTTCTTCATATTTTTGTTCTGTTCATAGAAACAGCCCCTAAAGCCCTTCAAACACAAGTTTTTTACTTGCATGCTGTTAAGTAGTCAAAGATAATAAAGGAAAGATAATAAAGGGAATGTTTTTTATTACCTTCTCCATTTCTAAGGCAAGAGACCAGCAAATGCAATGCTCTGACAAGGAGAAGGACTAAAGATACTTGAATTTCTAAACACCTTGATAACAGGCCAGATTTAGAACAAGGTTAAGATGAGAGGGAAATAAGTGGACACAAGGAAAGCAATGAAGGGTATCATTGGTGGAGTTCCTTATCTTTCAAGTTTTCTTTCAAGGTACCCATCCCAAAGACTAGGAAAGTGCCCACAAAATACACTGCTGGTGCAAAATTAGGAGACACTGAGAGCATACAAGGGGTAGAGGCTACAGAGAAACAACGGGAATGAATAAATTGATCCCAGGTCGATTGCTACTCTGTGAGTAGCCATCCTGCTCTGTTTATGGAGATACCTGCAATGCTAGTGAACCTCTGCCTACAAGGAGTCCCACAGTCAGCAGTGACAAGGAAATGAGGAAATGATATTATTTATTCCATGTGCTCCCAGAGCACAAAGCACTCTGCCCATGCTGCTCAACCCAGTATGGTACTTTGACTGTATACCAGTAATGAACAGCTTGTAAATTCAACCTTGAACGCTGCTGTTCCCCACATCTGCTTTTCCTTAACTCTGTGTTGATATATTTCTGTCTTGTTTACTCTCACCCTAAGCTCATATATTTTCTTTAAGGAGAAGAACCTAAACAGCACATCATTCTTCCAACATGTAAGCAGCAAGTCATCTCCCCTGCAATGCAATTAATTAAAAACTTTAAAAAGACAAAACAACCTCAGCATCCCTAGCCGTATTTATCTGTAGTTTTGCTGATCAAACATCAACATGCATAAACAACATAAGGATCAGCTAAAGAAAATCAGATGTCCCACAGAACTTGGTACATCTTCCCAAAATATTTGAGTTTAACTATATCATAATTAGCTTTAATTATCTATTTGAAATTCAAATTAGTTACGAAAAATAGCTCAGCATAGAGTAGTTCTTTCTAGTTTGTAGAATCAAGTCATCTTCATACCATGCCCTGATTTGCAGTCAGTTTGTAAAACGGGATTATTTAGTAAAAGGTAAAGAATTCTTTCTTGCCCTTCCTAGTATATAATGCCATTGCAAAAGCTTAAGGACATTCAGGTTTTCTCAGTGCTTTAAATTCCCATAGACTGCAATATAGATTACCTTTGATGAAACAAGGTTCAACTTTGGAACAGTCATTTCACATCTGAGTCATTCCTGACGCCATTCCCTCTGAGGGATTACTAAAGTGAGTACAGGTTAGACAGTCAGACCAATTATTAATCTAATCTCTGTGAATACTCTTCATCATGCAATTCAATCATGAGACGTGACTTAAGACTTTGGAGCAACATATACACCAGTCATGGCAATTTTGGGAAAGGCAGAAGGAAGATGTTTGACCTTGCTTATCTTCGGAACGGATATGTGACATTTTAGCTGATAGACAAGCACCAGCCGAAAGAGGATAGTCTCAGGCAGGCAAACATGTCTTCTTCCATCATAAGAATTTCCATGGTTTAGATAACTATATCTTTGTCTTGTTTTAGCAATTCAGCTCATATTTACAAAAGTTCGTATTTTCTAGATCTCAGCCCATCCATTCTCTATCCTTGATGATTTAGGATTAACAATCAAAAAAAGATTACAATAAAGATTATTTCATTGGCCACTGGCACCATTGTCCATCACTCACACACCAATTGCTCCTCCTGAACAAAGACCCTAACCTGGCAAATTTAAAGCGACTTAAAATCTTCAGAGAAAAAAATCATATAATTGTTCATACCCAAAGAGGAGATTTGAGGTTTTGAACAGACTAAACACTACGGAAAATAGTAGATTCTCTTCGTTACTATGCAATGCAAAAATCTCCTAAACATCAGCCACACAGCAATTTTTATAACAGGGAGCAGTGTGTTTATTTAGCTAACGGAAAGAGAACATTGTTCTCTTCCTCCTACCCTTCACTGCATATGTATATACTAGTTGAGTAAGAGAATTTTCTTCCCCTGTCTTTTAAAATCTTTGTTGATGATGGATGAGCTACCATAGAATACACTGAACCTGATACCTTTTACAGACAAGGCAGATAGCAGTTAAATACAGGGTTTGAGTGAATAAAGCTGGATTCATACAAGAGTAACAAAGCAAGCACTTAAAACTTGGGCTTTGCCTTAGGGCTTTTATCATCTTGTAGCAACTGGTTCAAATTTGCAGACTATTTTGGAAGCCATCTTATTATTCATGAACCTTTTCCGTACTTCACGATAGCTACAGTTCTCCTCTATTTAAGGTTTATTCCCTGTGTATACACAATACCCATATAATTTGGAAATACATGATTCCTTAAGCACGACAATAAATGTTACTTATCAAACATTGTGAATGTCTTCCCGAAGTCTGATCTCTCTTCACCACAACTACATCCAACATGATGCAGGAATTTTCAGAAAACAACCACCTTCAGAATAACCAATTGTTAATTTTAGTTGTGTATGTGGAATGCCATTTTTGAGGCATCATTAATACACAAAGGAACAAAAACTCTGTTGTAGATGCTACACCTGAGTTAACGGAGACAATACCTCTGAATGTTCATATAATAGATGTGTGTATGTAATATATATTTTATACCCACACATGTAAATACATATGGGTGTAATACTGGCAGGCTGAGAGAGCTGGGGTCGTTCAGCTTGGAGAAGAGAAGGCTCCAGTATTGAAAGCAAGTTTATTTAAAAAAAAACAAAAAAGAGAATGACGTTTTTACATAGGCGGTGAGGCACTGGACCAGGTTGCCCACAGAAGCTGTGGATGCCCCGTCCCTGGCAGTCTTCAATTTCAGGCTAGGTGGGGCTTTCAGTAATGTACTCTAGTGGAAAATGTCTCTGCCTCTGGCAGGGGAGGTTGGAACCAGATAATCTTTAAGGTACCTTCCCATGCAAATCACTCTACGATTCTGTAATGCTGATTTCCTTCCTTCACATCTCATTAAAACAACCAGTATCCAAAATTATGCCTCCTAGCTCAGGTGTGTCAAATTAGACCTTTAAAAGGCTTAGTATTACAATCTTAATAAGAACTAAACAGTGAGAATATGAAAGCAGCAAATTCTTTTTTTCAGCTGTCACCAACAGATATCAGAATTTTAAGGAGTTCTTTGGAGTGGTGGGGAAGGGCTCAAAAACTTCCACCTTAGATAGTTCCTTGGCAGACAACATTATTTATGGGACTATTGCTTCAAGTGCTTAAAATTTACACTAAAGGCACAGCCAAAATCAGGGTGTGTCAGCTTTTAGTTTCCAGTTAACACAAAGAAAAGCAAAACGTGTTAAGTTGTAAGAGTGTAAGGAAAAAGAAGGTGCTGTGTGTCATCTGCTTAATGACTGAAATAATTTTTAAATTCTTTTATAGTAAAAGAAAAACAACAAAAAAAATACCAACTTGCTGTTGACTTACCCATCAAAATAGACCTTAATTGATACACTGTTACTGTTGATCAGTATGCAGTTCAAATGGAGCCAGAATGCACAAAAGCATCTCCCTCTCTTTAAAACCACATATTTCATAAGACCTATTATAAGAAATAGTAAGAAAGAAAGTCTAATATTTTGACAAACCTATCGTGAAAAAGATGGTTGACCTTGAATTATACCCTATTACAAGAAAGCATTATAAAACACAGTTTATATACTTTTTGACTTTAGAATTTTCAAATAGTCTGCCCTTGACTATAGACCACTGAAATACCTGAATATTCAGGACCAGACATCTTCACCTGAGTGAAGCCACATGGAAAAATTAAAGCAAGGGGAAAGCTCTTGTTCCTTCCTTTCCCCTGCAGGCTCTACCCCTCCCACATCAAGTACCAAGTCATCTCTGAACAGAAACATCTGCTAGTCCTGCTGCAAAGAGCAGAGCCCACCCATTTCACATCCAGCTCTGGCCCTCAGCTTCAAAGCCTGCTCTTACCTTGTGGGGCATCCCTGAAAGGCAAGAATGCTCTCTAAATATTTTGAGGTGTCTAACAGATATTTTTTTTTTTGCTTTCAGTCAGAAAGAAAAAAAAACAAGGTGGACTTTCTACCTTTTCTAGCCACAGTTTGGGAAAAATGTTTGAAATCAAATCCATTTTATTTTCTTGTTTGTTTGTTTTTGCAAAGATAAGCATGTAGTACACTGGAGCTCTTCTGTGAAATTAAAAAATGCCAAACACCAAACAGAAGACTGTATGTGTTTGTCTTATATAAGAAGAACTGATAAGGTTCTGTACAAGACAGCCCTTTGACAGGATTCTTGAAGTGCCAGTTCTTATTACTTTCAAAACAAAACAAAAAACTTAAATAAACCAATTAATAAGACTTATTCCCTATTAGTACACAAGTCTGCATAATATTTATACACTTGGTTGCTCATTTACCTGATGAAAAAAAAATGAAAGATATGAAGGAAGGCAAGTAAAAATAACCCCAGAGTATTCAAGGATTTTTGTAAGGACTACACCCTTGCTGACATTTAAGGAATTTCTGATGATAGAGTTTTCTGATGTGAAAGCAGTTTCTGACTAGGACTTTTCATCAAACCACTGTGGGCTGCAGTTACCACAAAATTGTTTCCTACTCATTGCATTTTATTCCATGGTGATTGGCATGATTGCCAGACAAAGCATTTACATGTGTTAAGTGTACATAGAATAAAATCTCACAGTGGGAGCCCATTACTTCAGTTCTCTAGGACTTCACGTGGATATAGAATACACAAACACACAAGTACAAACTGCAAAATATGTAGCTTGAATTTCTCATCATGGCATATTAGAGGATGATTATCTGTACAGTTCCTGTTCAAAGTAATTACATGAGCTTGAGCTCTGGAAAGAAGCACCACAACATTTGTCATCTTAAGCTTACTTTCTATTGCACCCCATGAAAGCAAGTAATCTTCCACCCTTAAAAATCTTTCCTCACCCTCACATGTGACCAAGCCAATACATTTTTAAGAAGTGGTAGCAGCAAAGATAGAGAAAATAAATATATCAGGTATTTTAAAATAAAACTTCATGACAAATTTGGGTTGAAAAATGGCTGCAAAGCCTGGAATTAATTTGATACTGTGATATATGAAAATTCCTGTTCCTCACTACCGCATTCCTGGTCTCCAGGAGGTTTGGGTGGGCGGACAAGGGGAGAGTGCTAATTGAAAGCAGCACAACTCTGCCTGTGAGGAATCAAATGGAAGAAGCTGTTTGCCTCTCTGACTTTTATGTGAGCAAAACCTAATCCAGACACGGTTGCTCTGAGGGTCTAAACATTGACTACACAGCACCATGTGGAGTGCCAAAATCTTGAAAGTTAACCCTGATTCATATGAGGTCAGAGCTCAAGAACTAGACTGAAATTTTAAGCAAGACAGGCATTTTTTTTGTCTTTTGTCTATGAGAATTACCATGTCAAGGCAGAATAAACTTCTGTATATGTAGAATATGTCCAAAAATAGGTAAGTCTAGCTTTATAAACAAGGAAAGGAAATTAGGTTGTTTTTCAGTACCTGCAATACTTATTAATGAGCATGTATTAATATGCAATTATTCTCTTGGGAAACAGGAGTAATTTATGTTACATAATTGGAATCAGTTATTTATGATGTACTTGCAGATCCTGCCAAGCACAGATTATCAACAAGGGAGCTCTACCCCTGACATCAGTTGTAGTGTGACACATTAAGACATGCAGAAAGCAGAAGGCCATAGCTGTGCTGCACATCACTTAATTCCTGCCTTTAAGGTAGAGTATGGTAATTAAGTGCTAATGCTTACTGGAATTTCCAGTGGAAATTCAGGCAGTCACTCCTTGGCAGAGTCACAGACATTTTTTGGCCCTGCACTTTTGCAAGAGTGTAGTACAAACTAAAAGGAATACATGTGATATGAATGGATATTCCTCCTGATGTGATATGAATGGATACCACTCCTGGTCATATCTTTATTTTAATCCTCATGAGCCAACATCAGAGATTAAAAGTTTATCTTATAACAGATACTCTAATTACACAGCATGTCTGACTTGTAATGTTCAGGCTGCAATTGAACTGTCCCAGAATGTGCAGGAAACTCAGTTCTGCAGTTGCATTCCAGTCCAATAGGAGAACAGAGAAAACTTGTGACGATACACAACCCTGTGTTGATAATCAGATTTTCAGAATCACTAAGTGTTATGCTTCAGTGGCTCTGACTGAATCAGTAATTAAGCAACTTCTGAAAAACAACTTCCCTTAGATTTGAACACATGATATGCAGAAAACAAAGTGCAAACTCCCCAAGTCTGCCATTCATACCTGTTTTACCTATTTTATTTTTGCAATAGCAACTGTTCCAGCTTGAACAGCATTTGCACTGACTTGAATTTCCAATCTCACTCTTGCAAATTGTGTCAAGAGATTGAGGTTACTCATCTGCATAATCCATTTTTAAGTGGTAGCACTGGACCTAATGATAACAAGCTCATTCCCTCATCTACACTCTCTATCCTTGTTTCTGGGCAGGTCCCAGCAGAGATAGAATGGCAATAAATAAATTTTTTAAAAAAGATCCTTGGCCAGACTGCTGTACTTGTATTCATTTTCCTTCTGTCACAACCTTGTCTTGGCAGCATGGAATTTGCTTCCTAGTATGTAGGAACATGCAAAATTTTTGCATAGCTTTTTGCTGCAGTTGAGTGAAGGAAGAATGATTTGCTAATGCATGTTACAGTGCATAGATTTTTTTCATCTTCTTTTCAGGCCTTTTGTTTCACCTATTTTTTGTGTATGTGTGTACATTTTGCCTTTCAGCATTTGCTGACAAAATACATGCAAGCAGAGCAGCATAATAATTCCAACTGCAGTGATTAAAAACACATGCAATTTTTCATCTTTTTGTCTCAGATGTTGAAACTCAAAAACAAAAATCCAGTTTTCTTTCCCTGAGGTGTAATGAAAAGCTAACTCTCCAAATGAAGCAAAAATTTCTTATTAAAAAAAAAAAACAACAAACTTGACCAAAACAGTGCTTTTCTATTAAAAAAAAAAAATGGTTTCTTGTGAAAACTTTCAATATGTCTCAATGTTTCTTGGATGCTAAGTATAGAAAGGATGCTGTGGCATTTTACAAGAAAATGAATAAGAGACTTGTTATCAAAACCTCAACGTTTTTCATCCAGATGTTTTTAATTCAGGCATAACAAGCAAGAAGAGAGAAAAATAGGAAAGAAAAAGAGCAAGCTTTAAATTAGTAAGAGCAAATGGATCTTCTAGAAAACAAGTTGAAAATAATTGAAATTAGATAGAATAATTAGTTTGGTGAAAACATAAACCAGGGATATGTATGAATAAACTAAAGACTTGTTTCCACATTAATATTAGTGCATTCATGAAAACAGGAACATCAGAACAGGAACCATATTAAAGAGTGGTGCCACTTTGGGGATCTCATATTTTATTCAGACTAAGGCGTTTTATTCTGCTTTAGATACTTAAAGACTTTTCAAAATGCTAGAGAGGCTACAGAATATAACATCAAAAAATCAGAGACTGTCCTACCAAATATGTAGCTGGATATTTTCTATGAAAACAGCTTTAGAAGAAGGGTCCACCAGAAGATATTACCGAAGCACAGTATCAGGAATAAATAAGAATCCTCTGAAGAAATCCAGGTCTTCTCAGTTATTACACAAGCAGATGAACAATTGTTGCAATTTATTTTTATTTTTTAATCACCACCTTGGTTTCTACTTACGTTGCAGAATAAATGGCTTACTGAATCTCTGTCAGTGCCAATATAACTTTTTTAGGTCAGTCTGTATGTTGGATTTAGCTTTTCCCACATCCTGACCAGGGCAAACTAGATCCATACAGTCAATTTTGTCTAAAAGGCAGGGAACTAGTGACAAAAAATTAAAGCTGTTCCTAGAAAAGGAGAACATACAGTTTGTGTCACTCATTAAGCTATTGTCATGCTGCTCTTGCACACAGAAAGCAGAATATCCTCTGTTAAAACAAGATATGAAGACAGGATAGAATAAAATTCTCATATATAATTATGGCTCTATCCAGTACAACATAGGAAACTCACCGTACTGGTTTAGATTTGGCTTTCCAAATGTCCTTGGCTGCTTAGTACTCTTTCCAGAGCCAAACCAGGGCATTTTTGGCTTCAGTTAAATTTGTGTTAGCCCAGCACACCCCAGTCTTCAGTTCCCTCGACACTGAGTTGTCTTTGTAAACCGAGGAAAACAGGATATCTGCAAATAAAAAAAAAAAAACAACACAACATCTTATTGTGAGCTTGAAGTACATGTGTCATTTCTCTATGGACACAATCCAGTACATTTACCTATTTTCCAAATTTAAGCAATATGAAGCAAGTAAGTCTCTCAGTGAGAAGAGGTTACTTGCTATATGCGAAAATTGATTTTAATCTTCATCAGCTTGGCTTACAGGGAATGCATTTGGAACCATTTTGAAAAGTTTTCAGGAGGTAAGCATCTTAAACCACTTTGTATCAAATATATGCATTGTAGTCCTACAATATGCATGATAACACTAGGGGAACTTTCTGCAGCTATTACAGTGAAATTATTGTATCCCTCTAATGACAATTATATATAAATTATACAAATCTTTTAGACAGATTTCCCAGAAGCAAATGCTGTCATGCTTCCCATCCCCAACACAAAATGGATCTGTTATAATATGAACACAGAAAGTAGAATTATTAATTCTGGTTAATAAGAATGTCTTGAAGTTGAGAGCTTTTCCTGTCTTACACAATCATCATTTTACTGGATGAACTGCTCTCTGGAGTTGCCTATCCCGTAAACCAATTCAAGAGAGTGCCCAGCCAACTTGAAACAGTCCCATTAACTTTCTAGAAAGTTAAATGAAGTTCATCAGTCCTTTGCAAAGTCTCATTCATTCCAAAACAGTGCATTACCAGAGCAACAAAGAACTGCAGAGCCAAAAAAAATGCTGCTTAGCTCTCCCACCATCTCCATTACAGGGCACCTGCATATTATTTGTGTTAAGTATTAGGGGGAGAACATGACCCTCTGGGAACTGAATCCTGACAATATGGAGCATCCATTGTCTTAAATTCAGCAAGGAGAGAAGAAAATAAGTTGATTTTGCAGCACTGAAATTTTAGAAGATCTATTAGGAACACTTATCATATTTAAAGTCAAACTACTAAGTTATGTCCAGTCCCCCTTGTTTGAAAGTGCTAACTTGAATATCCAACAGCTTCAATGGAAACACAATTCCACCTCAGCACACCAACAGCTGGCACAAAAGTAGTCTGCAAAGTCAGCTCATACTGATTTCAGAGAACACAGATCTTTTCCAAATTTAGGATTAAATACTCAAGGCTACTGCATAAAGGAAAGTTTGTAGAATCAATGGCAACAACATAAAGGATTGAAAAAGCATCAGACAGTTACATCCTGTTCCATATACACACTATACTTTAATAAATTCCTCACTGTTAACTTTTCCAACACTTAAGTTTTCTTTGAAGATGAGACAAATGGCACAATTTTAAGATGAGTACAGCCCAAGATACACTTTTTAGCTTTTCTATCCAGTTAAACTGAATACAAGCCAACTCTGCAGTCACAGATCATGCTGTTGCTTTGAGAGTCTCAATACCACTTTCTCTATTTGTAGGGTAGTAGCAGAAGGAAAACACCTATGATCACCTTACATTATTCATATGAAGAATTATTAGGCTTGTCATCCCCAGCGTAGTGCACAGGCAGGATGAATAATGAGCAATTAAAGTTAATTTTAGAGAGGATGACAAAACCCCTCATGCATAAAAATCTGCTTAGCTACAGACAAAACCTTTTCATGCTGTCCCAAGTGCTGTCTATATCTAGGTATGTAATACATAACTTTCTCATTTCCCTTTGTATTAAGAAGTGTTTAGTGATAGAAGGCCTTATGATATATTTCAAGTTTATTTGCAGACTCTAAAATCTTGTAATCAATTTTAAAAAATCACACTGAGAAATATTTCATTGTGAGGTGTTTTTCCCTCCAGTCTATTGAGTTTTCCTTATGTATTAAATGTGTCAAGAATAGATCTTCAGAAGAGATTGCATAAATGTTAACCTAAGTCTAGCTTCACATGTGCATGCATCCTAGGAGAAATAGTAATGCATGAGCTATTTATGAATAGGGAAAAAAGAGCAGAAGACTTAATTTGAGGCAGAGATTACTTCAGAATTTGCCCTTTGGTCAGACAAAGGGCACCGCACAAAAAGTTTTCAGTCATAGGATAGTATTAAATATTACTGGGTTTCATTTAAACTTAAGTTCAGTAGTCTAAGCTACTGAAATGATTTTTAAAAATCATATCCTAATAGGAAAAAATCAGCTTAGATATCTTACTTGCTATTGCATTATGGCAATGCAAGAGTGATGGTATTTTGCAATTACACCAGAAAACATCTCCTTGGATTGTTCTTTTCCAGAGCAGGTCTCGTAGCGCTAACAAAAGTACAGAGGAGGGCTACCTGCACAACCAACTACTTGGGACAACTTACATACAAGAATTGTTTACATAGACTTGCACTCTCTTTTCCAGCCTGAGAAAATGTTTATGAAGTTGTACAACATCACCAGCCCATTCAGTGTTAACAGAGAATGGTCAGTGATTATGCTGCCCATTACAAGAGTTACTGAAGAGCAACCAAAAATAGCAGTGGCCAAGCTAAAGCCTTCCAGGACATAAGAACAGTCTGTTTACTACAGAGCATCTTAGACATAAGAGGATAAACCAATTATATGGTGACAGCTCTGACCCTGCAATTTAAACAAAAGTTGGTTTTACACACAGAATTAGTGTGACTGCCCAAAATGTTAAAAGAGCATTTTTAGTCGGATAAATTGTTTAGTTCCATTAATCAAATCTACCAGATTCAGGAAAGTTTTCATTTGTAACCTAAGCACTCCAAGACAAAAAAATACTCTGTTTACTACAGAGCATCTTAGACACAAGGGGATAAACCAATTATGTTATGATGGATCTGACTCTGCAGTTCAAATAGGGGTCAGACTGTGGTGTTTAACCTGTATTTATGGGATTTAGCCCCAGCATTCAACCTTTGTTTAGGTAGCCATTAAGCATACATAGCTGCAATTCTATCAAGAGTGATGTGTTTTAGAATCCATCTCATTGAATCAATTGCTGAATTTTTTTCTCCATGGAAATCCAGTAAAAAAAAAACCACACAAAATGTGTCTGCAAGATTCTTCACAGGTCCAAAGAGGTGAACCTAACTGTCAACTTGTCTACTTTTATGTCACTGCTACATTACAGGAACTGGTAAAGATTGAAGTTTCTGGAGGAAAGTGCCAGGGTAGTCTTTGTGATTCTGCAGATTTCTAAAAAGAGAGACTTTAAAGCTGACAATGTTTAGTTCATAACAGTCAAGATTTTTAGGGAAAAAAATTCAGATAAAAATGAAAAACAAAGTTTCCTTGTTGGAATATCAATGAATTGGTCTAAATACTGATTATGAAATATTTGTACTGTGCTAGGCCAACTTTTTGCTGTTGTGCTGGGTATCATTTGGATAGAGCAAGAGGGTACTTCTATCTAAGAAGCTTTCTGTGTAAAGAAATTAAAGATGTCAGTCATAAATAAAGAAGATACAGAGATGATTCATTATTATGTAGATAGCAGAGTTGGAATCAAGGTAATCTACTTCCATAAAATCATATGAATATAGTATTACTTGAACCACAAAATAAAAGTCACTCTTTTGGTACCAAACAATGTTTATATATAATATATTGCTATACATATTGAGTCATGGTGAAAATGACCAGTTTTTTTAAACCACTCCCCACTAATTCCGTCAAATACAACCATGCCAGATCCAAACCCACAAAGTCTGGGACAAGAAAGCTCTTTGCTTTTTCCTTTATCATCTAAAAGGTCCTTTCATGCCTACTTTCTAATGCCACAGGGTACTGCCCTCCAGCCTACAAAGGCACAAAATATACTACAGGAACTATAAATCTCTCCCTCATATATGTAGAAAACAAATTTCCTATATTACTTGTTCCAATCAACTCTCTGCTTTTCATTAAGCACAGCATGTGATTTAAAAATACATTTGGGATACAAGTTTGAGAACTTTCTAAGACCAGCTCTCAGGTTGCTGAAGAGTAAGCCAGCATTCAAGCAGGGAGATTTCCAAGAGCTACTTAACATAAAACAATTAAATTGGTTCAATCATTTGAATTCAAGCTCAGTTACAATTGTTAAACTCCAGATTCAGAATGCATATGCAGCACTGGATTTTAAAACCAGTAAAGGATATTTGAATAAAGTTAATTCCTAATCTCTTTGCTTCCCAATGGCCACAGATACTTTTACACTAAAACCTACTTCTTTAGAAACAGTTTACTCCTCTATTTCTCTATGTGAATGTCAAAATATTTCTAGTTCATCAGTGATTTTTGCACTACAGCAGCACCCAAGAACCCTGTCACCAAGCAGGGCAACTTTGAGTAGCACTTGCTAGGACAATTCATGTTCCCAAGAGGTCGTGCAGAGAAAACAAATCTCCTAACATAGCAATCTGCTACAAAAAAGATACATGGTTTTAATTTAAGCAGTTTGGATTTTAAAAATCTATTACAATTACTTGTTTGCAAATAGTGTTGGCTGATGAACGGCATCTGTACAATGGATAAATGCTAATATGACATTATTTCACATGTTTGACAAACTGTTTGACAGTGATGGTAAAAATGGGACGTTATTTATTTTCAGAATTGGATGGAGAACAGTTCTTTTAAGTTAGCTTTAAAGCTTTTGCAGCTTGAGCTACATTTGCATTCACAATTAGGGTGGGGGGGTGGATGGAAGAAGAAATCTTCCAAATATTTTTGGCAAAACAGCTTGGTCAAAGTACCTTCTTTACAAAAAGAAGACAAAAAGGGAGAAAAAAAATCAGGTTTTTGCTTTATATAGAATATATCAACTGCAACAGATTTTAATCACAAATCTGTGATTCAAAAATATTTTCTTTCCTTTCTTCAAAGACTTAGAAGCACTTAATTTGTCCTCACGTATTTCCATGCTTGCCAACCAATTAATTACTCTATTTTGTATTTAAGACACTAAACAACAAATTTAATAGCCTGGACCTAATTAATACCGAATTTAGGTAGCATGCAGATGTCTACAACAGTATCTTCTAGGCTGTGCCCTCTCTGAATTACAGATCTTACACCTTAAAGCCCTCTTTTGTCTACTGCAGAATGTTTCCAGTATAGCTCCCATCTTTCAGAAAACTAGCTGAAGTCTAGCAGCATTTGCTGGGGACAATTTTTTTTAATCCTACCTATAAATATTAGTTAAATTAATTCAAAGTTTTATATTTGCAGGAATACAAAGCATTAAATTGATTTTTAAATCCTGCTGCAACATGGTTCCCATGTGCCGCATGATTTTGATTAAGGTGTCTGGGTTTTAAGAAAAGGATCCCTGAGTAGAAAATAACCAAAAATTCATGGTTAGCTAAACCCTTTAAATTTAGTTGAATACAGTAAAAATAATTGAGCATATCAACTGTCAGCAAAATATTAGAGGCTCCCAGCAGATACATTTTGAACATTCTGTAAAACCCCAGAATGGTTTTAAAACACTGTAGTCTTTATTGGCAGACACTGGGCTCTAGTTCATGAATACAAAAAAGACAAATAATAGAAAGGTGAGAGGTAAGTTTTGCTACCACATGATCTTTTTCAGATTGTAAAAATAAGGGAAAGGCAAGGGGTTATAATAAAACTAACCACACCCCTCTAAACTGTGCACACTGATGAAGATTTGTAGCTGATGCCACACACAGTTACAGTCCTGAAGATCTGAAACTTCTTTATTTCAAGTACAGCTTTTTCTCCTGTTTTTGTTTTTTGTTTGTTTGTTTTTTGTTTACATTCTAAAGTTGACAGCGCTTCCAAACCACAGCTTATTCAATAACTTACTGAAATCATTTTTCTTTATGAAAATGGGCAAAAAACAATTCATTCTTTAGAATCAGAGACTTTAACCTATTGTGTACAGGTATACCCACATACATCAACATACAAGAGGTATTTTCCATTAAATTATTCAAATTGAATGCCTATCGGATAGAAGCATTTTTTATGACTTTCTAACTACTCTTAAAAAAAAACAAAAAAGAAAAAAAAATCTATGGCTGCAGATGTTACATACACTGCCTTCCACTAAACGTTGAAGTCTCTTATTACAATTGGACAAGGAAACTGCAAGTTTTCTTTTAACATAAATTCCTTCCCTTGGCAGTTTTTTTCTGTCTCTGTGTTCATGTTATTTTAAAACACTTTCATTTGATCATTCAATATTTTCCACCACCGACTAGGTGATAAATAGGCTTGCCACCTGGCTCAGCTTCCCATCCCCTCTCCCAGTTTGAATATTTCTTTAGACACGAAAGCCAAAGGAAATGGAAAAACTGCCAGAGGTATTTTTTAATGCTTTCAACAAACACAAATAAAAAAGAGATTCTGTATGGACATGAAAGTCAAGACCCTCTCTGGGTCCATCTGTCGCCTCCTCCCTTGCAAAAATTAATTCCTACATTTAAGCCAAAATTAATCTCAGCAGAATTTTAAGGAAAAATATTGATTCAGTCTCAAACCTTTCAGTTGCTTCTTCAAGAATCTATTTCTATCTCACTGAATCCTTTTCACATATTTTAGTGCTTTCTCAGCTTCCTGTATGCAGCCTTTCCTTTGCCACTTTTCTATTTCACTTTTTTCTTTTAATATCCCTGCTGAAATAACAAATCTCCTCTGCTCTTCCTACCTTTCAGGATGGGGCAGTGCCTGTCTCCTGAAGCTCCATCTCTGCTCCATGTCATCCCCTTTCCCCTTAACTTCCAACTCTGCTTTTGCATTTTCTGTCTATGTCATTCTACCATATTCAAGACAATCCAACAATAGTTGATCCCCATTGATAACACTTTTTTTCAATTCATCTTCCTGTTTGGCACCTAGAATAATTGATCACTAGTCCTAGAACACACCCTAGGGTGGGTACCACCCACCACCCAATAATCTACAAATGTACTACCAATCATCAAAGAATCTATGTCCAATGATGGCCTCCACCATCTACTCAAGATTGACAGAATTCCCACAGCTCTTTAGAGAAGAGTCTGCACTTCCTGAGGATGCTTCTCCAGTGTAAATACAGCATCTTCCACATTCCTGAGCCAGGAGTCGCAGTTGCCCTTAGCTGCTATTCAGTTTCCAGTGGGACCTCCAGGAATAAATCTCCTCAAAAACATACAAGTGAAAACCTTGGAGTACACCCTGATAAACCTGTGCAAAGCAAATGTGCAGTGTGATTGGATAGCCTTTCACAAAGCCTTTGCACTGTTACACCACAGCAAACCCAAAGCAAAGCTTTATTAAATTAACTAGAACAAATCCAGATGTAAAGGAAAATTTTCCATGGACTGTAGTTGGAAATGGACAACTTTTAAATTGAATTTTCTGTCTAAAACTTCATACATTATCTGCTTTCTCATACCATCCACCTCTAAAACGAAATACAAAAATAAACCAACATTATTAATTCAGGGAGAAAAGCAATACGAATCCCAACTCCAACTTCTAGATCTTGAAATTTTCAATGAAGTTCTTACCTGGTGATATCAGACCATCAGCTTCCTCAAAGGAAATTAATTACTGTGACCAGTTCTGCAGAAAGGATAACTGTGTTTCATTTTAAGAGATGTACACCAGCTAACGATCATGCCCACATATAAAAGGATAAGGATACAAAATATCCATATTACAGTGCTTAACAGTCATATTGCTAAAAGTTCTAATCAAAACTCACATTTTCAGAGGAGAGTGGGCAAGCACAAAACCTAGATTTTGGATAACTTTTGGTTTATTTTCCCCATCATAACCACTGGAACATTTCTATGTTTGAAAAAGACTTTCTAGTTTACTTAGAAAAACTGGTCTCCATCTTCAGCTCCATTTTAATAGGTTTTCCATCATATCATACATGCAGCTGGGCAATGAGAAGGAGTTTATCTTGTCCTGAGAACACTGAAACAATTATACTCCACTCAGACCAACCTGTTTCAGAACCTCCTGCAAACCTCCTACAAAAGCTACATGGAAAGGCATGGGAAAGAGGATCTAGTTAAGGTGCCTCTCAGATTTTCTCAGATATCTGGCTGCTTATTCCAGGTCTCTAAGGGTGGAATAGTTGGCATGAACTAAAAGAAAGTTTCATTTGCTCCAAATAAGAGCTGCTGAGAGCTCAATCTTGACAAAGATTGCCTGTAGCTTGGCCCAAACAGATACTCAAGATATCCATGAGCCACCATTTTCCCTTTACTGCCTTGTTCACTGCTCCACAACTGTGTTACATCTGAATCACAGAATCATTTATGTTGGAAAAGCTCTCCAAGACCATGGAGTCCAACTGTTACCCAGCACTGCCAAGTCCATCACTAAACCACGTCCCTAAGCACCACATCTACACATATTTTAAATACCTCCAGGGATGGTGACTCAACCTCTTCCCTGAGCGACCTGTTCCAGCCAGTGCAGGTCTGCCCCTACTTCTGAAGACAGTGTAAACTCAAACTTTAGCTGTATAATGTTTTTCACAGGGGGAGGTTAACACAGTTTACTTGCCGCACAGTCTCCAACACAATAAAATCTCTCCCTTCTGCTATAGCGAGAGACAGATAGTATGCCACAATCACAATTCTAGTTTTCTAAGGAAACTCCTTCTCTTCAAAGTAACCAGTCCTGAGTTAAAGGTATAACTTGAATAAAATTTAGAAGGAAAAAAAATCAAAATCATGTTTTGCTAAGATTGCTTTCTTCCTAGTTAATTCTGTTTTTCAAAAGTGGTAGGAGTGTGAAATTTGGCATAGTCAATAAGCTAAGGTGGCACAAAGTTGAAATTGCAACCATTCTCCACATCCATGAAGTAGAAGTAATTTCATGGCAACCTTTGGAAGTTATTTGGATCTTGCACTTATCTTTTATAACAGTTGTTCTACTAAATAAGACATGTTCTGCAAGTTGGTTACTTCATTCATGTGCTGATTAAATCATGACATCAGATGTTCCCACAGACCTGGGTGGCAAACATTGATCAACACCAAGGTGGTAAGCATAGATGATCCAGGTGTAACTGTCTGTGAGGATTTGGTAGCAAATAGGCTGTGTCTGCATTTCTGCAGAAAAGTTTCCTGAAAATTCAATTCCAGCTCACATTTAATTCTTGCATATACCTCTTGTGTCACCAGTACTAGACAATACTTGGAAACACTGAATCAATTTTACAGAGATAACTTAGCAATTGAAGTCAGAGAATGAAAGGACATAAACTTCAGAAAGTTAGTGCTCAAACCAGCAATGTTGTGAAAAAATTTCCCATTCCAGTGTCTGGCACATCCTGCATTTCAGGTTTCTCTTGCGTGTTAACAGGAGACCTGTCTCCTGCTTTTCTGCCAGGACTTTATAACTGGCCTCAAAAGCTGTAGCTACAGCTTCACTGCCCAGTGGCAGAGGTGCCTTACTAGACCACCGAGTTATCTTTCAGTCTTCTTTAGCATTGTTCACCTCTGGGCTGTCTCTCCACCATCATTTCTTGGACATGTGTCTTTTGGTTTGTCTTTGCCAAGTATTTACAAAAAGATCAGCAATTCAAATCACTCTGAAGAGACACCTCGCGATCAGAGATATGCTGCCACCAAAAGGTAAGCACAATGTTTCCTCCAAACATACAAGCTATTCAGACCTGATATTTTGGCTAATAAGATCCATAACCGTGACTACATTTGGTGCAGTTTCCTCTCTAGGGCATCTCTGTTTATGTCATGGTCTAGAAAATGAGACCTGCAAGGTTTAGACATAAACCACAATGTGCAATTCCCAAAGTGGTGAAAGAACAAGCATAAGCACTATCACTAAAACACAATTACTGCCAAAGCTGAATTTTGTTCTTTCATTCCTCACCTAGTTTCCTAGTTTTGAATTCAGTGCAAACCTTTAATGAACTAAGCATTTGTATATATGCGTATATTCAAAATAAAAACATAAAGAGTCAAAAATTTATAGAAATACAAGTCACAAAGATAAGACATGGGGAGAAGGAAAAAGGGGGAATAAAACTGAATAGCCTCAAGGTAACTTCTAATCTAAAGCCATAAAAATTCTTCGTAGTTTTTTAATTCCACTGCTTAGGAAAGATCTGCAGTCTGTTTTCAGTAAAAGATATATGGCACTTAATAATATATCAGAGAGCAATTAAGTCAACAAATGTGCCTACAGCGTTTTGCGTTAGAGACGTGTTCTGAGAACTGCAATATGCCAGAATGAACACATCTACAAACCAGTCTCACCTCACATGCTTAAAATGTTCACACAGCGTAAACAACTTAGTACACAGAATTTTAAAGCCTAAAGAAAAGCCTTATGAGCACATTAGATTGGGTCACATACCAAATAAACTACACACCTAAACAGCAGTGAGATGAGGACAAATATCCTCTTTAGCCACTATGGCATACAGCAAATGTTATCCCCTAAATTAAGAGGGGAAAAATTTTGTTTTTGTGCAGAAATTACCGTACTTAAGTTTTAAACCAGTACTCAGGTTGCAAGAAGGACAGAAAGAAAGGAAAGAACTCCTGCCATTCCTGCCATTAGAAACAAGAGACATGTGTTTGTCTCTTTTGGCAGTCATTGACACAGCAGCTATTTACCAAGAGAGAACAAACATACCACCTAGGCAGAAAAATGTTTGTTTACACTGCACAACAAATGTGGAGAGTTTAATTTCTCCATTTTTACAGGAAACGGCTTTGCAAACATAGCTTTAATACCAGTTTGAGAAACTAGGTCAAACATGCAGGATGTCCAGCATCATGATGAAAATTAACTAGCACTTGTATATAGACCTAGTATATAAATGGACATAGGCTGGTTGATTCCCAGAGAATCAAGAGATGATTGTGCTGTAAAAAAGTCTTTCAAGAGGACAAATGTAAGACAAATGTGTAGAAAATTCAGAAGCAGAATTTGTCAGAAAAAAAATTTCCAAAGTGAATTTTGTAGATGAAGAAAGGCAATATTGAACAGTACAAGAGCTAGAACTTACAATCAAAACCTTAAGAAAAATGTCACTTTTTTACATTTATTTCACAGTCTAATTTTACAAAGCAGTTCCTAAAGTAGCACATACACTGAAAGTATTTAGTTTACAACCAAACATATTATTATTATTACACTCAAAGCATGTTAAAATCACTGAAAGAAACTCAACTCCTCTGAATAACACTTATTGTTAAAACCACGTGTAGCTGTTTCTGATACATTGCTGCAGCACCTCGCTTCATTTCAGTTCTATTAAAGTAATCCCAGTAAGATAAAGCCTACACACTTCAATTTAAGAGGGGTTTGAGGTGATTTGGGAATTTCCTCATGTTCCTGCAGAGTACTTAAAACAAAAATCCCCATATGTTACAATTTCAACGTCTTTAGCACTCACACAACTATGTGCAAACAGTAGGGGGAAAGAAGGGAAATTATTTCTACTACAAAACCCCAAACATTCTCTAAAGTAAAGATTACTAAAAGAAAAATATTTCAGGAGACTATATTGACAGTCTTATGCAAATTGATTATTTATGTGCAAGTCTGTGTGCTTCACAAATCAGTATATGACAGCAATGATTCTGATTTACAGAACTGTTCTCTGGCAGCATCCATGGCACAGATCGATTGTCAGTATCTTGCAAGAACACCCAGCAACTGTATCTAGAGCTTTAGCACACAGTCACAACCGGCGAATTCCCAGGGTGCCACACGTGGATTTTTTAAATATCCATCTGACTGTATAATATCAAGCACTTCCATACCAAGAAATAAAAAGCTTCCTTAAAATTCCACTTAGTGAGCCTGTTTAATAAACAGTAAAAATGCATACAAAGTACATTCAACTTTTCTACCCTATGCTTCAGCGAAGCAGGGTAAAAAACTAATCCGATTTGTATATCACACATTAAGGATATAGTGGGGGGAAAACCCCACAAAAAATTATTACAGGCACAAATATCTCCCATTTAGGCTACATAAGTAACATGCTTTATATAAAACAAATCACATGGATGTTATATCTTAGGCTTAGCTTGATATACATTTTGTGTAGTAGGAGGAAGCCTGAACCACTTAAAATATTAGCCATAGGTCAAATATTATTAGGGAACTCTGATTACATGAGTCTAGAGAATTAGTGCTGCCACAAAAGAGGCAGCTTTTACAAATTAAGATTCTCTCACATGTTTGGGTAGCCCAGTAAAGGCAAACAGGGAGCTGAGGCTACACATACATAACTGCAGCTGCTTAGGGCTACTGCTCAAACACCATCCTTCCAGGCATTTAAATGTCCTGCTAGCTGCTGTTCAACATAATGCTGCCACAGACTTCAGTGGATTTGGCTAGAAATACTGAGTAAAATCCCCTATGCAGTATTTTCATGCACTGAGAAAATTTCTCTAAGTCTCATTCCTTTGACTTGCTCTGGACATCTGTGTCAGCTCTTTCAAGGAATGGCCAGAGGCAGACCACCTATACTGAGAATGGCCACACCAAGACATCAAGAGTCATGTGGCATAAGCATGGACGTCCCCACTTGGGTGGCTTAAGTTCCAAAAATTTGTGAGACTGAAAACAAAGCTTCAAAACTCCAACTAATTTACTAATTTTTGTTTCTGATCAAGGAAAAAAAACTGAAAATTCTGCTTCCTTAGAGGTTGTTGGATCCTCAGGCAGAGGGCAATCCTGAAGAGCTGAGATGGTGGAAGCCCATACCAAGTAGAATAAAACATTCTGAGCCTGTCTTACAAAAGGAGCACAAGCATTTCTCATTCAGCTTGCTGGCTCCTTGGATGCCTCTCTCCACCTGTGGGCAAAATTGGTGCCCAATTAGAGTATTCACAGCCTCCACTAGCCAGCAACAGTTTTCCCCTGAGGCCCAGAGAAGCCTTCTTAAGGGTGGGTCACCATATCTTGACATCACTCTTTTCAGTGAAATGGGTTTGAGAACATCAAAAGCTTCTGTCAATTTCTATTTACTTTTTCCAGTAGAAGAAATGCAGCAACAGCAACTCTCTGATTTTCAAGTTACCCATTACAAATATAGAAGTAGCTTTCCTTCTCTTCTGCAGTTCTTACATGTGAGTCTGGCAGTGCACAGCATATATGATGTCACTAATAGTCACTAATACAATAGGATATCCATTCTAGTCAGATGTCATGTCATAACAGATTCTGACATCTCTAGATATCATCACTGATGTAAATAAAATTTGATAGCAAAAGGCATTACCTCTGGTTTCACCATAACTTGCATTATTAAAACATTTCTCAAAAGTTAGGTGTTTTTTAGTAACTTGGTAGTTAATTTTGTAGACTAGTTAATGATGCACAGACCGTGTGAAAAATCTGTTATCCCAGAATTAAATGGACAATGCAGAAATAAACAATACCTCCTTAATAACTGAGACTTTGGATTTCTCCAGAGTTCTGCCCACATCCTTAAGAGTAATTAAGACACAAAAAAAAAGTCTTTGGACAGGTGAACAACAAGCCCTGTTGGCACGGAAGCTGGACAGTACAACAACTTCTTTCCACAATTCTTGACAAACAGATGAATTCTCACGCAGCTCTAAACCACACACACCTTGGGAACTAGAGCTACACTTCTACTGCAGCTCACTGATGTGGTATTTATTCTAAGCACTAAAACCCAGCAAAATTACATTCCAGGAACATTTCAGGAAATCCCTATTCCAGTCTACAAAAATCTTGTCTCAGAATATAAAAAGTACTGATACTCCATAATGTTCTACTTAGAAGTTTTAAAGTTTTTCTGCATTTTACTCAATCTCTGCACTTTTTTTTTACACTTTCTCAGTGCCTCAACACAGGAAATATGTTCCTTAGAAATGAAGGTCAAAACAATAATTACATATGGATCCAGAAAACCAGTAGGAGTCTTGCTCAAGCTGGAACCCAGATGGGATGAAATCTTCAATCTCATTATTTTAACTTGTATTGGGAACAGTTATGGAAGCTTCTCTGAAGGAAACCTCTGCATTGGGACAAATTTCATTTTTCCCTTTTTCATCTTATGAAAAGTGTCTGCACATTACCTCAAAAGACATGGAGAAAAACATTCTCCCTTGACTCTCCCAACAGTAGGAATTCCCACACTTGAACAGACTGCTTGAATGGGACCATCTGGATATCCTGTGCACGGTGCACTCCAAAATTTTTGTGGGCAGAAGCGAGCAAGTGATGGTGGTTGAGGAAACCAGTGGCAGCAGCCATTTTCAGGGGCATTTCCCGCACAGTGTCTATGTTTTCAAGTTGCTATTTTTTTATAACAGCTACCAGATCTAAGAGATGTAGTATTACCATTGCTTAGTTACAGAGGTTTGGAAATTCCCTCAGTAGCCAAGAAGTTAAAAAAAAAAAAAAAAAAAGAAGTTTATATCCACTTCTTATTCAAGTTCACACAACAAAATCTGTAGTGATTACTTTGCCTCTGGTCCTCTCTCTTTTTGCATAGTCACTCATCCTATTCGAGTAGCTATTGCCAAAAGAGTACATCTAGTACTGAATGCAAAACTACCAGCGTTGAAGTGCAGGACTAAGAACCACCTATCTACCCCTGCTCTTTTATTTAAGCAGAATACTAATCCATCCCTGGCAACTTGTTTAGTCTTAATCCTTTCTAAGTTTCAGTGTATCCTTGCAGCTCATGTTTTCTGAAGTGTTCATTACTGAAGTTCTTCTCTGGACTCTTGTCAGTCGGCCTACATTTCTGAAAGTACAATTTTCAGAGAGGATTTCATAGTCACCACCAGAAGAGGAGGGCTAATCAGTTTCTCATCTCACTTTTTTGTGTCTTTACCATGTTTTACCATCTAGCATAAGTCCCAGATCTTTTTTTGCAATACTGTTGTTTCATAGCACTGAATCTCCTATTTCTTATTTTGTACTCCATTTTAAGCAAAAACCTTTGTGTCTGTATTTCAGCTCTATCTTCTGATTTCAGACCACTGCTGATTTGTCTAGACCATTCTCATTTCATCTTCCCAATAACTGAAATGCCTTTGAAAGAAACTTATCAAGTCTGATAGTTCCTACTTTTTTCCATCAGCCTAAATCATGGAAATCGGCAGACAGTTCAGACTGGAGCTGGCTATGACCTCACCTAACATCCTCTCTTGTGATGATAGCTTAATCACAAAAAGCTATCTCTTTTCCAACCAGAGTGCACCACCATCCATATTTACTTAATTTGGTTAGGAAAACACTGCCTTTTAGGAGAGTATTTAAAGCCTTGGCAAAATCACAATGGCTTTACTTTTTGCATTAGACATACATGCTATTCTGGGGGCGGGGGGGAACCCACAACAAAAAACCCCCAAACAAACAGAAAACAAACAAAACAAAAAAACAAAAACCCCAAACAAACAAACCCCACATCAGATTTTTATCAAAAACTCATATAAAAATGATGTATTTTAAATATTTTATTCTCCAAATGCAAACAATTTGTTCCAGCAAGCATTTTTAAGTCCCAATTGCATTGATCTGCCCCACTTTCTTCTTTCTCTCCCCACATTTAAGCTGCTACTGCTGTTTCTTTGAAGAAAAAAAATATTGCCTTTTGTCTTCATCCAGTTCTTTGGCCTCTCCATGCCCCTCATATCCACAGTACCACCCACCACCACTCAGATTCCTTCACATACTGAGCACTTAGCTACTAGCAAGCAGTTCTTTCTTCCAGCCTAATGAAATGAAGTGATAGTAGCCAAGTCTTATCTCTCATTTATCCTTTTTTGTTAAAGCCATAATGAAAATAAAAATCCACTGCATTGACAGTATTCTGTCCATATGTTTGTCTTTCTTTGCTTACCTCAAGAAAAGCTTTGACCTGTGAAGCCTACTGTGATTTTCTAAAACATTTTTTTACATTACGAATTTTTACTACTGTAGTCACATGCCAATCTGGTCCATTTTTTTAATGACTGCTATTGGAATGCCCCTATTCAAAAGATATTTTCACATAATCAAAGTTTGTTTTTATCTTCTGCATTGGTCGGTGCAATAAAACATATATTCAAACAGTTCTACCAGACTTCCAGTACAGAATATAGTCAGATTATCAGCCTATTCTTGTTTTCCTGCTGCCACATATTACTTAAGTGAAAAATATTCACCTTCTTGCTTCTGTAAATGGAACAAAACACTAACCTAATTTTTGAAGCACAATCTGTGCATTTGCACAAGGACTAGCTTCAGTTACTGGATGCAATTACCATCTAGCTATTTGTAAAGCACATCCTTTTATCTCATCAGCTCAAGTGGAGCAATGTTTACAGCCTTCCCGAAGTTTACATGTCAGTGCAAGTGCTACTCTACCTTGCTTCAGAACAGACTTTGGAAACAGGAAAATAAACTCCATAAAGGAGAACATTTTGGGGAAAAAAAAATCTGAGAATTCTCCAAAAAGCATTTTTTCAGAGATGATTAAGAACTGCTTTAATGTACTTGTAATATTTGTCCACTTCTCTTAAAGCTATTTACATATTAGTCCTCACAGGGTGTCTAAAGCTTAAGTTTTCAGTACTTTGCACAACTCTGAATAAATAAAAATGTTTCTTATCTTAGCTTAAAAACCTTCTGGTCACAAAGACAGAGAAAAGGGCAAAGCTGTTCGCATTTTTGGACATACAAAAGCTTTCTACATCAAGATAAAAAAAAGATTTTTCCATACTGAACTCTGGCTTCAGGCAAACCATCAAGACTTCAAGGCAATCACTTTTTTATCTTCTCCTTTGACAAAAAATATGAATCTATGTATACCCCCATTTTTAAGCCCCATCTTAATCTCTGACTACAGTGTAAATATAAATGCGAATACACGTAAGAATTTTTTTTTAAGTTTTCTCATGGAAGGGACAACCACAGACAGGCTTGTGAGTCTCACATTAAGCAAAGAGCTAATATTTCAGCACATATTAGTATTAGAGCATATAGAGAGAAGTTACAAAGCATGGCCTTCATTCCTTCATTGGTGTCTGCTAATTCTCCCTATTCAGAGCAAAATTGCATAGTTTCTATGAAGCGAACACTTGCTTTGAAAGTGAAGCTGACTGCAAGGGTTACCACATAGTCGATAAAATGAAGAACTGAATAAATTTTCACTGTCAAATTATATTTCCAAAAGACATTTAACTAGATCTTATATCATGTCTTTTGAAGAAATTAGACAAGGTGTAAAAGTACAACAGTGACTAAAGGAAAGAAACAGCCCAGAAGAATCAGAGGAGACTGTTGGAAGGACTGTGCTGTTTAACCTACTCTTAAGTGAACTAGAGAAGAGAGTAACCAATGAGGAGAACAAATTTGCTGAGTAAACAAAGGTATTTAAAGGTAAGGGGGAATGGTAAAGTGAGCAACTACAAAAAGTCTTCAAGGTTTCTGGACAATAAAAAGGCACCAGAAGTATAAATAAAAGGGTTTTGCATGGATTAAAACAATCGACAGGTTCACTTACCAGGCAGATTCCAGAACTCTGGAGTTATAGGAGCTATTTGGATATTAGCATGCACTCAATACTTACAGCAACAATAAAAACAGAGAATGAAATATTTTACAGAAACAGAGAATCACAGAATAGATATTTTTGGAAGAAACCTCTGGAGATCATCCAGCTCAACCCTCCTGCCCAGGCAGGGTCACCTAGAGCAAGTTACACAGGAACATAGCTGGGTTGGGAATGTCTCCAGAAAGGAGACTGCATGACCTCCCTGAGCAGCTTGATTCAGTCTTCTGCCACCTTGATATAAAAAAGTTCTTCCTTATGCTGGGCTTGAATTTCTTGTGTTTTAGGAAATTTAGAACATTTGAGGAAGGACCAAAGGGGGAAAAAAAGATTAAAATCTCATTTTCACACTATGACTTAAATCTGCAATTTGCCCACCACTGGCATGATGAGCAGCTCCAGTCAATTCTCAAAATGTACAACCATTGGAAAAAGTTCAGAGAAGAGCAACAAGATTGAAACCAGCTCCACAGAGAAGCAAACTAGTAGCTAACTAGCAGAAGCAAACAGATGTAGCTAACACCTGTTCCAGGCTACAGAAGCTGTAGCTAACGGGGAGATGCAATAGAGGGCCATAAAATCATAAGTGTTATGAGAAAGATTAAATAAAAAAGTATTGAGAGTTTACTTTTGTTCTGGTATATGAACTGGGGTGTGCCAAATGAAGCCAAACAGGTATCAGAAAAAATACAAGTGGTTGTAGAGGTAACAGGTGACAGACGTCAAGAATTCCTTACCAAAGGCTACTGTGTGCACAGTTTAGACAGGTTAAAGGACAGGCTGCACAGGTTCATGAGAAAGATGACTGTGGATTTACTAAAAGATAAAACAGATCAGGTTTAGGTAAAAAACAATTCAAAATGAAGTGAAAATAGTTGAAGTCTGAAAGACTACTTTACAAAGAAATATTATACATTTGCCTTGTCCTTACTTCCCAGGGAATCCATTTCTAACCACTATAGCTTACAAGGAACTGGGGACAGGTGGCTCTCTGGTTTAAATTGTTATGTTTTTAGATAGAAGTAAAAAGTTTAAAATTATTTGTGCTAGGACTTAACTATGTCATCGTTTCACATACCATGTCCTGACAAATACTGAGCAGAAGAACCAAAGAAGGATTATTAGTTCACAATTTTTGGCAAGTTTTGTTTGGCAGATGAATAGACACAATATTATTTCTATTAATTCACCACACATGGTCACCTTGGTACAGGTAGTACAAGGAACATGAAAGGGACCTCAAAAGTAGGCAGGCATTTTTGCCCTCTCCAGACAATATAGTCCATTTCCATAACTCATCTCCCTTGTTTACAGTATTTTAAGCTTAGGACTGGAGGGAGAACAGTGGAAGGGAAAAGGAAAATTCATGAACAGAAATCAAGGAAAAGATCATTTGATATGATGTGTGACTCTATGTCACCATTCATAGAGATTATATACTGTAGAGAGGTTTTTTCAAAGCCACTGGTCAATTGTTTTGCCTTTTTCCTGTAAAGTAGGTATGGTTATTCCATGTTTTGTCCATCGTTCAGGGGATCTGTTCAGGTCTTTGGATCCATAAAACAAGGTATATGGCTCATAGTCTTCATATGCTAGAGACATACTGAGTTTCCAATAATAAGGATGTTGGAGTAACTTTCTGATGCCAACCCTGTTCCTACCCTTCTCAGAACAGCAAAGCTGTACTTCTGCTGCTTCATTTCTTAGAGAGAGAGAAAAAAAAAAGGACAGCTCTGTGCAGGTATACCTTTTCAAAACAAAAAACACTTCCTTATTTTCAGAGCACACTTAAGCACTATCTAGATATTAAGCTACTACCTGATGCAAGGGGGGAAAAAACAAGCAACAAGATCAAAAAAAAACAACCAACAAACACCCAAAAATAAAAACAAAAACGCAAATCACAATGAACCATTCAAAAACTTTACTGAAACATTTATTCCATCAGGCAGCCCTGCAGAAAAAGCATTCCAGAAACCACATCCTCACACTACAGCCTAACTCAAATCACTGTCTGTTCAGAAAGAATCAGCTCACATGCAAAGAAAAGAATTTAAGTAAACATGGACCCCCACACTACATGTTTCTCCAGTTGGAGCATGGAAACAGCATTTCTCTCTACTTCATACTTGAAACACACATCTGGTTATGAGTTACACACCAGATTATATGCTTTTTCCTTCCAGACTCCAGGCTTTCCCTTGTATATGCTCTAGGCAATTTTAAGTTTCTAATAAGCTGCCAAGAGCTGCACAGTACAAAAATCTGTAAAACCCCTGAAAGGCTTCACTGAGGTACTGCACATGAAGGCAGAGCAGGCAGGTAAATTACCTGCTCAGTTTAAACCTCAGACAGAAGGTACAGCTCATTCACAAGGCACAGCAGAGAACAGTAATGAAGGACCAGAACAGATGTTTACACTTGAAACAGAACCAAGAGTAAATGATCAAACTCATTTAGATTCTGCATTCCTGCAGCAGATTCAGAACTCTATCTGAATGCACATTCTCAGATTTTGCACTCCCAATCCACATGCAAATCTCTATTTAGGGATTTGTGGCACTGAATTTTGGAAGATAACATTCCAGGCAGAAATGTAAAGTAGGATTTTGAACTACCTAGGGATGCAGAGCAGGTAAGAGGTCATTGAAATGCCCACGGGCCAACCATGCTTTGATGGTATTTTTCTGCGCTGCATAAATTCAGTCCAAGGGAAGAACATTTCTATACCAGGAAAGTCCTGGTAACATAAAATGTAAATGTATAAAAGTACAGAAAGGTGGAGATTCCCTCTCTTAAGAGTCCCAAAGCCTCATATTTCAATTTCCTAGAAAACTTCATAGGCCTATATAGTAAGATAAGGGCATCTCCATATTCTAAGCAAAATGCTCTGGGACACTGCTAAATTGTAGATGGCAAAATCTGAATTTTCAGGGTTTAGTTCATTTGCAGACTAAACCAGACCTTACAGCTGCTAAACTTTCTTTGGTCCTTGTGGTTGTAATAGATTTAGTTTTTATTCCATTAGATTGAGTATTTTCTGAATACTACAAATATATCATGGATATTAGCCACAGACACCGTATCTTTAAAAAGCCTTTAAAAATAAAATCTGAAAAAGAAAATCTGCTCTTGAGTTGACATTTATTAGGACAAGTTTCAACTAGGAGGAGAATTTAAAAGCTGAGTTATAAAATACACAATGGGTGGAGCAGGTTACAATAGAGGTGTTGGCACAAAACTATCCAAGGAATTATGAGCACAATGATAAAATAATAGGATCTCTTGAATGGGAAGCCACAACCTCTGAATTTGAAAGCCTTAGGTTTACTTTCATGTGAAGACTTGTTGATGGCACTGTTAAATGAAAACATCAGAGCACTTTCCATATTTCATAATGTGCTGCAATCTTGAATACAAACACAGAGACAAAAAGCCAGCATTAAACACACTAAAACTTCAGAGTAATGGCTTAAAAAGGTGGCAGATGAGGCAATCCTATTCCTGCACAAATGATGACATGCTCAGAGGCTGTACTAGAATGACTTATAAAAAATACTGGTTTGTTTTCATCCATGCTGCAATGCCCGAATTTATGTGCTTTTGTTAATTGTTCATAAGAGCAATTTTATTTTGATGAAACTAAAGGTCCCTCTTGAGACTAACTATGCTGCAAGAAGGTGTTACAAAAATTTGAGAAGGATATAAATATGATTACTGGAAAGTACACATATATTTATAATATGCTTCCATGGTCGAGTTCCCTAAACATACTCTGACTTTTGAAAAATTAATTCTGTTGTCTTTGGGAGTTTAAAGAGGAAACAAAGGAGGGTTGGCTATCGGGTTTGTTTTTTCCGATTCACTTGGAAGATTTTGAGATTTGTAGCTGTAACATATTATTTTGACAGGCTAGAAAAAACCCTACTGTATGATGGAAAAAGTGAGAAGTTTCAGAAAATTCTAAACTATGCCATCGTTTAAATTATTTTTTTAAATGTGATTTATTTAAAACACAGAAAGCCAGACCTCTAAAAGCAAATGCTGATATAACTCTAAGTTTCATATTTGTTTCACAGCCCTTGTTAACATTACAGCTTCTTCAGTACCACATTTAAGAGTGTTCTGTTGCAGCTCTTTTGTCTGTAAAACATATGTTGCTTAGTATAAAGTTTTACAATGCTCACTAAGGGAGGAATAGCTCCTCCAAAGCCATAAGAAATACAACATAAACCTGATACAATTTAAACTGCATATACTCCCTCCCTGGTACAGCTTTCAATCTTCAAGAAACAAAAGCTAACGTAGTTCTCGGAGTTCCTTGCTCATATGACAGTGGGAACAGTAACTGGAGTCCAAAGTGCACTGCTGGGATGACCATAGTGATGTTCATGATAGTGTTGCACCCTGGAGCTCCTGAGTTTCTTCAATGAAACCAACTAAACAACTAAAACAAGATGGGATTTAACAGTAAACCTGTTCTCAGGGGGGCCTGGAAAGGTTTTCCAGTTCATCTCATTATATTTCTAATTAGGTCCTGCAAAACTCTGCATAGGAATTCAGATAGTTTCAATACTTTCTGGTGGCAGGATAAGGTGGGGCAACCATAGGAGAGGGCAAAGTGATCACAGAACACATACATGAAGATGGCAGAACCGATTGGGGGTTGGAACTGAATGATCTTTAAGGACCCTTTTGACCCAAATCATTCCATGATTCTATGACTGCAGATAGCTTAAAACAAACAAACAAACAAAAAAAACAAACAAAAAAACAAAGAAACAAACAAACAAAAAAAAAACACAAAAAAAAAACCCAAAAAACACCAAAGAAAAACAAACAAAACCCAACCAACCAAAAAAATCAACAAAAAACAAACACACTTATTCCAGATTTTCTTCTTCTAAGCCAAACTCAATCATCTGTATGAGATAATCTGCATAAAAAAAAATGCCTCTAGAAGAAGGTAAAAATGGATTAATACAAGAAAAATAAAGACAATCTAGTCAAATTGTATGCAGATGTAAGCTGCTAGAGAACACTACCTCTACAACCCAGAGTGAATTCCTTGATCTGTTACTTAACTAGTATAAAAACCAGAAGGTACATTGTTACTATTGTGAGTACACAGAGTACTCATGGAGAAATAGGAAAACATTGTTCAAAATGTCAAGTTACATGGAATTATACAATCATTTAAGCTTAAAAAGACCTTTAAGATCACCAAGCCAAATCATAAACCCTGCACTGGCAATTCTGCCACTAGACCGTGTCCTTAAGTCCCACATCTACAGGTTTTAAATCATTCCAGGGATGATGATTCCACACTTCCCTGGTCTACCTGTTACAATGCTTAATATTATAAAACGATAGAAGCTTAAAAAATCTTGTTTCAAGATTCGGAAAACGAAGAAAATGTAGATTTTGGAGGAGAGGGCCTCAGACAGGAGAATGGTTCAACAACAAAGCAATTTCTTGTGTCAATCTTTGTTTACATACTGTTACTATATGCAACTAGGACTACTCTACACATCTAATTTTCTTTATCAGACTGCATGTACACCCAGGATATTGATTTTACAGGAAGCAGCTCTCAAGTTTTTCCAAGTTTCCTTTTCTCTTCTCCTCTTTTCCTTCCCCCTCTCATTTTCCAAATGACATAGAAAATGTCCACCACAAGACAGAAAGCATGCCCTAAAGTTTTGACAGAATTATAAAGCACTAGAAAGAATGATTATGGTAGCAGAGCATTTTAATCCATCACTAGCCTCCCCACCCCCATATTTAAATATTTATCTTTTAAATATTTAACACACTTTTCCAGTAAAAACTGGTATCAATCAGTCCCACTTTTCTCATGGTTTTCCCTATTTATTGTCTTAATTTACATCTGGAAGTTCTTGAATATCAGAGGATGCTGTAAAAATGCTTCCACCACCAAGTCAGCATTCCCTTTAAAGAAGAACAACCTGACATCTGAACTCTGGTCAGCCAACAGAAACAGAGAAGAAATCACTCCATCCACAGCAACAGAGTTTAAGTCATTTGGAAGACTGAAAATAGGAAATTCTGTAATTTATCTACTTATGAAAACAACCCTGTGATTTTAGATGTGTAGAGAAACTGGAGCATTCCTCTTCATAGTTTACTGGTAAGAGGACAATGTTTAAAACCATCTGTGTTGGCTTTTATGCTTGTATAACAACTATTATAAACAAGAGATCTTAGTTTTGCTTTTAAGTCAGAGCAAAAGACTGGGGTGTACCAAACCATTCCATCCACTCAAATTCCTTCCGTGGACCATGTTCCCTTCCACATAAAACCATTTAAAAACAGAAAAGAACAGAGACATCCTTTTTCCCTTTGTGTTCAGTTTCTTCTTTTTCAGAAAACTGCTACAACCCCTAAACATTTTGTGTAAAAATGCATATGGAAAAGTTTCCTCATCTTGATTATGAATAGGCAAGGTGAAAACATGAATTCTAACAAAGATAGGAGGATGACTCAAGCATTGCTCAGCAAATATTCACGTATTACTATACAAATTTTTATGATTTTTTTGTTTCTGTGTTAGCTGTGTTGATGCAGGCATTCTACACAGATACCTGCAGCAGCAGACACAAAACTTACTTTGCCTAGGTAATAATTTCCAACAGTAGAACACGGGATTTGCATTATCAAGGTTCTGTCTATTGCTGAAAGGAATTACCTAAGTCCCCATATCCCTTTTGCTTCAGCCACCTAGGATCAGCTGAAGGCCCTGAATATCAACAGAGCTCATCTCTGTCTTCTACTCAGACACCTCCTGAGAGATCTCATATTCCAGACATTACCAAAAGTTGGCTACTGGGAATCTCCTAATTTTCTCTGGTTGTACCTCTTAGGAGCCATATTTTATCATAATCCCACCACATTCAGTACAGCTGACTCATGCCAGACTGTGTCAGGCAGAGAGACAGCTCCCTGAAAATGGTGTAGCATCAAGTGGCGCAAAGGAACAGTACAAAATACATGCCAGTATGCTTAAGTTTATATCAGAGGTGTTTTCTGCATGGATCAGTTAGTATCAACTTGGATCCACTTGAACCAGCATGACTGGTTCACACCAGAAAATGATGGGTTTTAGATTTCTCTCTTAGCTATCAGGCTGAACAAACAAACATAAATAAACTCCAATTGTGAAGAGTTAATCAGTGTTTCCAGTGTAACAAAAGAAAACAATCACCTTAACACAGATGCACTGTCAAAACCTGTAAGCTTTTACTCCCTCACATTCATACTAGGGCTCTGTTTTTTACACACAAAAATCTGAGACATTATGAGAACCTCTCCCTAGATGTGTATGTGAATCTACTTGGAATAATTGTAAACCAAACGTACATTCACAGAATGTAATAAGTTATCTATTTAATAAAACTCAGTTTTGGAAAGAAACAGGTCTTAAATGCAATCAAAAGTTAAGATTTTAATAATAAATGTGGATGGAGAGTATTACAGCTTTCTATACTATCTTTTTTTGCTTTTTCCCTCTCTCCTTTCCTTGTTTAAAAAGCTGTCAATTTAGTGAGCAAAAATGAAGTAAATGGTAGCAGACATGGAAATCAGAGCTGTAATGGCATGCTCAGCAGAGGCTTGATTGCTGGCAAACAAAGATCTGTCCACTCAACATCTGGCTCATTTTGATCCTTTAAGTTTAGCTGCCAAATGACTATGTCATTTGGACTCAGGAGATGAAGGCATGAGGGAGACCTGATATCATCATCCCAAATAGTCTGGGTCTTGCTCTGTGCTTAAAGCAGGCTTTTAAGATCAGCAAGAGTGAAGGAAGCTGTGCTGCTCCAAGGAAAATCTGACTTCATAAAAAGTTCCACAAGCCAAAAGCTGGAACTATTAGAGGTATACTGGGGTGGGGGGTAGAAGAAAACATGTATGTGTGCTACACTCACAAGCTTGTTATAAATTTCTAGAACTGTGCATATCAACAGGGCTGACCACTTCTAGCCCTGCACTTTCATGGTTGCAACTTCCAGCTACAAGTCTGTAACAATAAATCTGTTTATTTAGAGAGTCATTTTGAAGTCTGTTTGGTTAAGTCCTCTCAAAAGGTTTAGGTCTCGAAAATGTTCCTCATCCTGTTATATTTTCATTAATTACTAGCTTAAGCAAGATGCCTGAAAAATTCCATATCAGTTACTGAATGTACATATTTATATGATTTGAAGAATGTCATGGAGTAGACTTAGACTTACTTTTACTGTATGGAGGGTCCACCTTTATACGCTTTGCAGTACGTGGGGCAAATAGTGAATGACATTCCAAAAACGGCAGGAGACTGTGAGGATACTGATGGAAGGATCCCCAGCAAAGCTAAAGAATTTTGTAAAGCCAGTTGCACTGATGGAGATTTAAACTCAAGCACACATTATGGCTCTATAAATATCCATAATAGAACTAATACAACTTTCTTCAAATGGCCCATTTACCCGGATCCTAGGCACAAGGGGGAATTTGGCCACAAGGAAATTATAGCAAAAGAGAAACTTCAACAACAAATCCCTGGGTTTTGGAGGAGGAAAACTCAAGCAGCACACATGCACCAACTCTATTGTTCCATTAGGAAAACATCACAGCGAACATTTGCTGCACCAGACATCAAACTCTAGTGACCAGGAAAAAAGCAGATTGCTTGTGATCAGCTTAGGACTACTCTTCAGCAGCTTCACACTGTGACAAAACTTGAAGGAGCTACCAGTCTGCTGTGGCCACACACTGGTGCCCCAGTGCCTCCAGTAGAAGATATAACTTGTATTGACATCTTCAGACCTCAGTACAATTAATTCCTATTTAAATTTCTTATTGAGCCATGAGTCATTTTAGATAAGCCAATTTCAAAGTTAGCTATTCATACAAAAAAACCCCAAAACAAAAGCAACCAAACGAAAAAGCAGTAAGTGTGGAGATAAGGATGTTACTCAAGAACTACTGAATTAGACCTTATTTTAAAGCTCTAGACTTAGCTACACTTAGTTATTATTTCTCCCTCTGAAAGTGTTCTAGAAAATTTGGCAGCCACAGAAACCCTTATTTCCTCAATAAACAACTTAGTTCCAATAACTGTAAAAAGAGGCTATTTCATATTTTAATTGTCCACAGAACTTATAGACAAGAAAAAACATGGTGTCTCTATTGTCCAATGACACAAGAATTGTAACAACAAGCAAGTGATTGAATCTTGCAAAAGATAAATGACCAGATAATTTGACGGAAACTTGAACCTCTTATTTGCAAGACATAAATTTGAGGAAGGCATTTGTTTATGTGAGAGAATAAAAAGACCTACTTCAATTTGAATAATTTTAAATTAGTATCTTGAGATCCATTGTCTTGTGGTAGTGAAATTAAACTCTTGGGTAATTATTTAAATTATCATTTACTATTAAGTTTACTCTCAAGCTGTCCTAACTTGCTTCTCCTATACAACTTTAAATTAATCTCTGAGAAAGACAACTGACTACACCAAATGAGGCAACATAGAAGATAAACGTTAAGACTGGTAGCTGAAAGTGTCTGAAGAGTCATTCTTTCCTCTATTTTATCCTAGTGCAGCACCACCCAGCCAACCAATACAGTCAGTGCTCTCTCCCAATGCGAGTTCCAGCTCCTGCACCCTTGACTTGAAACAACTCACTCTGCATAAAAATCTCATTTCAAACAAGATACTTTAATGGGATTTTTTTAGTTAGGAAAAAATATCCTTTCATCTGAATGAGAGTGCTTTGTTTTGTTTTTTAATTTCAGCTTTTAATACCAAACTGTTAAACTGAAACCAGAGCCTTGATATGGATTTTTTTTTCCAGTTACTACTTACTCATCATAGTGATGAATTTATTTCTAACTTTAAATGCTGGCACAGAGAACTAAACCTTGGGCTTCAAATCTTTGCCTCCAGATTACAGATGTTTATTATTATTATTATTATTTAAACAATCCCCTGTCATCTGTATTATTTGGCAGCGGGGGGTATGTTATGATTGTATCACCATGCCTTGATTTTTTACCTGAAACACACAGACTCATTAATATATCAGCTTGTGTTTCATCCTAAATGCAAATATATAGAAGTGCCTGGTTTCAGTGAAACACTGGGGTCCAGTTTTGCAGTGAAAGGGATTAACATCTGTGCTACGTTCTGGTCCCACTAAAGATAAAACATAGCATTTAAAATAAAAGCCTTGATTTTTCGCCAGTATAGGTTGAACAAGTATTGAACAAAAGCATCATCCCAAATACCCAAGCTGGCACACTCATATTTAAGTCTCAATGATACCTGTGCACACTGCATATATTCTTAAGTTGAATTCCTGGGATATCTTAAGTCAACAAAAGCTCCACCTTCAACTTCATGTAGGTGAACTATCATAATTTATGTTTGTGAAGCTTTCAAAATTAACTTCTCAGCTTTGCTACTTGAAGAGTGGAGTTTAGGTGCCCAAACGAGAATGTAAACAATTTGGCCCTAAAATTATTTATATTTCCTACTTGTTGGTAACTGTTAGAAATACTCTCCAGATAATAAAATCAGTGTTAAACAAATAATAATTCAAATAAATTCTGAGTAAAATATTTTCATCCCTACTTTTCCAACTCCAAGAAGTAATATGAAGGTGATTTGGGCATTTTACATATAAAATTAATAAAAATATACACAAGTACTTTTTGCATGGGGAAAGAAGGGTGAAGGTGTTATAGGAAAGGAGGAGAATTGAAGAAGCAGGGGGGAAAAAAAAAAATCTAGAATTTAAGATCAAAGAAATAAGTGACAGCACCAAAAGCTGAAAACTGGTTTCAAACCAAATTTCAGGGTGTTATTTACATGCTGCCCAAAATTGCCTTTGGCACACATATTCTAATACTTGGGCATTTTTAAACATTTTCATTTAAACTTCATAAATGAGCTGCTTTTTCCTTGGTAATAAAAATGTATTTTTTTAAGCTAAGTCACTTGGCAAAGCACTTGAACCAATGCCAGAATACCTGAGTTGTTGGTGGTTTTATCCTTAGTTAAGTCATTCCATTTTCTCCTCATTTAGAAAATTCTAGATTTTTAATTAGTGAAAATGAATTTAATCATTGCATTATCAAGACACCAGCTACATCTGAGGCAAATCTCAGTCCTTGGAAGAACATGGGATAAATAAAGAACTTGTATGTTTAAATAAGGACTGGGAGCAGAAAGCACTTTTTACCAGAACACATTTTCAGTTAAGGGCTACTTCTAGAGCCAACTTTTAGACGGCCAAAATGGTAACTTTTCTGTCATGGCTACATATAGGATGAACTCAGCCTGTCTTTTGAACATAACTGTTTATTTTAAGCTAGACAAAAGAGAAACAAAGAGTAACATGAGTTTGATTTCCCACACCAGGCACAATTCTTCATTTGTAAGAAATATCTCCTCCAGATGAGACAATTTCAAGATTAGCAGAATGATTTATTGACAGCTTATGGAGTAACTCAGCACTCCCTATTCGACCTTCTGCCTTGTTAATGGATTCAGAGACTTCAGCCTCTCAGCTCTGGCTCAGGTCACAGAACATGTTATGATCACTGAAGTACTGTTAAAAACCCCTCCAGACTTGGTACCTCCAAACTAGATTCACTTAGGTCAGAACTGAAGTTGAATGCATTCATGAAATAGAAAGGCAGAACTTTGAAAGCCTGTATGGATGGCTGTGGGCTTAGCACAGTCCCTGTGGGATCTATTTGAGGCCAACAGCACAGAAACAGTTTTACAGAACTACAAAATTTTAAAATAATTATATTTTAAAAAACCCAAACAAACAAACACAAACCACTCACTTCCTTTACTCAATCTCATTATCAATCTAGAACTCAAACTACATCAACATCTAACCCAAGACACAGCCAACAGATCCTTATCCACAGTCCTTTGCTCGGAACTGAACCTTTTCTAGAGAAGTTCATGAGCATGCCACTCACATTTCCACTGGAAATTCTTTATGAAACAGTAAAAATGGCCCCTGTTCCCTTGACAATAATCAATTGTTTTGAGGAAGGGGGAGAAAACCAAGAACATTTTCATTCTGTGCACTTTGTCCAAGCATCCCAAATACCTTTAGTATATCAAGCTGCCCTTCAAAAACAGAAAGATTTAGCTGAGTTCATTATTGAAAGGTACTCCTATAGTATGGAGCACTTACACATACTGTTGGTTTTTTTCCTAGGTTGAAATAAGGCAAACTGAACAATCAAAATCTGAGTATGCTATATCTGGTCTTAAGCCTGTAGCCATATTCCATCTCCTTTTGGATTAAAGTAGATGCCAAAAACATGAAAACTGTCACTCACCACAACAGGTTAACCTAGCGGTTATGAAGGCAGGAGAAATAATATCAGAAATGTCTCCTTGAGAGAAAACATACCTCTTCTTGAACCCAATAACAAAATGTATCACAGCCTATCCACAATTCCTGTTACATTCTGCAGTGAGGTCATCCTTCTACAAGTTCTTGATCTGAAATATGGTATTTTTTACCCACTCCTTCCCTTTTTCTCAATACAGCAACACATAAAATACAAGCAAAGGGGCTTAGCAGAAAGACTGGGTTTGAGGGAGACAAACTGCTGTCTCGGCTTTACTTCTTTGTTACTTAATCACAGACAGATTCCTTCCCTTGATCAAAGTTTTTCACCTGTAAAGCATGGGGCTTGATGTATGTCTTTAGAAATAAAATTAATTAAACTTCATCTTGTAGAAATCATCAGGACAGGATCTGCACAGGGTGATGCACAAAACTTGATGTAAGGGTTTATCACAATAGGCACAGAATTACATAAGAAGGCTCACCCATGCAAGATGCACTCAACGGCCATCAACTGTTTTTTGCAACAAACATGATCATGGTGATTTTCTACACAAGTTTAAATCATCAACAACAACAAAAAAATGAAGACAATATTAATTTAGCTATGACAAAGCAGCAAATTAGTGGGAAGAAATTCAAATTACTGCTAAGAAAGATCACAGACATCTGAACCATTCCCAGCATGGCTTATAGCTTGTTTCCTTGCTTTCTTTTCTTCTGCTAATGAGCACAAAATGAGATGCTTCATTTAACATCTTCCTAAGAGATAAAATTATTCTCCTACCACCCATGACTTTCCTAAGGGGTACTCAGAGATGGATCAAATAGTAAACAGTAAACTATGGCAAAATATAAAGGTAGCCTCAAACGGTAATTTATTATTCCCAGTACAACCATTTACTACTTGATTTTCAGCTCAATAAACCTCATCTTTTTTTTCTTCACTGCTTATCTTTAGTAGCTGCCAGTGTCAGTTTTGCAATACAGTGGTCCCTCCCTGTTCAGTTTGTCTTACATAATGAGCTGCTTCACTTACATGTTTCTGATTTTGAGCTCAGGACATTCATGTTTTACTTGGTTCCTAAAGCCCCACAAACGCACTGCAAGGGTACATTCCAAAACAAAGAGAGAAAATCCTTTTTTAAGATGGATGCTCACAGCTCAAACCCAATATGACCCAGAAAAAAACCCAGATATTTCAATATTAGCACACAGTAGAAGCTTGTAGAATATGTGCTTATGGTTCTGTAAGGTGAAGGGAAGTATCATTCTCCATACTGGTAGAAAAACATCGAAGAATAAAGCAAGGTTTAACATCCAGGAGCAGCAGTAATGAAGAC
Organism: Rhabdornis inornatus; assembly: GCA_013397075.1. NCBI lineage: Eukaryota > Metazoa > Chordata > Aves > Passeriformes > Rhabdornithidae > Rhabdornis > Rhabdornis inornatus. The sequence continues at coordinate 1,679,065 of VWZS01004865.1, forward strand.
ACCTCTGTCTCTGGGGAAGTTGCTTGCTCTGGCTTCCTTGCCTTCTCCTGCAAAGCTGTGAGGCCCCACTACAAGATAGCTAAGGACACTGATCCATCTGAAAACAGTGAAAAATAAGCAAGTCTTCTTACAGACAAATCAGTTTTCTGATATTCCTTCACTGCATTACCACAATAATGTACCAGCATTGCTGTGGAGAAAGAAGTCAGCTGGGAATGTATATATAAGTACTAATTTTCTGGTTACTAATGATATTACAGCTTTCATAAATGAAAGAACACTTTACCACATTTGACACATTTCTACTCAGAGCATTTACTATTGGTGTTCATTCTTAAAGTCATGTTTGAGAATGCCTTAAGTTTGTTTATGCTCTCTTTTACTTCACAACTCATCTGCCTAATTGCTATTTAACTGCAACATTTGTGAACAAAAACAAACAAACAAAAAAAGAATAATTAATTGAAATTCATCAGGGAATTAAATCACTTCTTTTCCTGTGACAGACCACACCATTAGTCATTCTTTTCCACTGAAAACAGTCACGTCTTCTGTGCTGTCTCTTACTGCGTCAGCCATAAGGGCTTTGGACACGTGTTTGATGAGATCAGCTTTGGGACCTTTAAATGCAAAAGAGAAATGGAACTTGACAAGCATCTTGACCAACAAGCTACAGAGTTTTTCCAAAGCCTAGGATGACCTCCTGGTGAAGTATTTCTTCCTTGGCTAGGAGGCAGTTTTCACTTAGCCAGCAGCAAGCTGAGAACAAACATCAGGGAATATGTCTGATAGCACTTTGAAAAGAAAAGCTGTTTGAATGTTTGATTTTGAGCAGAAATCAAGAAAAGAGCAGAGTTTTAGATCTTTAGTTATCAGGGAGCTTTGTTTTCATTTCTAAATGAACAATTGTTTGGTTGATCTGCTACTCTAATGCATACATTTTAGCAGAATTTGAATATTTTCTGTTCTAAAGAATCTTCATAGAGAACTGACAGGATAAACAAAGAACAAATGTAGATACACAGTGGCTGAGGAAAGAACTGACCTCAATCACTTGATAAGTGGCTTAAGATTTATTACTTTCCCAGAGGCTGAGATTGAAAACAAGTAAAAGTTATCATATGCAATTACTGATTTATTTTATTTAAATACACAAGAGAGTGTTTGTTCTGTATTCAGTAGAGCCACTTGCTACAGTAAGGCAGAGCTAAAAATTAGTGGAGGGACAGTTCCAGCCAGCAACAAGAAAAAGGCCAATTTCATGTCCCCCATTAAACCTTCTGCAATCCTCTGTTCAGGCTTGCTACAGTACCCTATTTATTACTAAAGAAAAATCTACGATGCAACTTATATTTTTGCAGAGAAGTGTCATTTCTTCCTTTGTGTTTATCTGAAAATGGCTAAGGGCCTCCAGACATTTGTCTCACAATTGTGAGTCATCTACCTATATATACACACACACAAATATATAAGGCCTATAGGGTATTCAGAAGCAACAATAATTAACTGCATTGCACTTGGAATGAGTGTCTTCTTCATAAGGCAGTGGAAAGACAGACAACAGAGATAACTTAGAATAAATAATAAAGCTACTCCTGGTTCTGGCCAGGATGGGGTTAATTTTTGCAGTAGTCAGGAGGTGGCATGGCTAGGACCTGGGAGTTAATCTATCCCAACTCACAGCATTTCCCAGGGGTGGGGGAAACGGTCCCTTCTGGATTGGGTAGCATGGCATAACGAGCAGTCAGGTGTTGTCAGCAGCGAGAACTTGTGTGCCAACTGTTTCTTGTACCCTCTGTCATCCCTGTTGTTGCTGTTACTATTCTTTTCTTCCCTCATTGCTGTGTCTAGCAAGCTGTTCTTATTTCAACCCATGATCTTTACCTTTTGTGCCTCCAATTCTCCTCTCCATCCCATTGCAGGGAGAAGGAGAGGGGGAAACAAGAGATTTGCACATAGTATGGAGAGACTCAGTGGGAGCACTAAACCGGGCAGTACCATTCCTAAACTATGACAGACAAAAAAAAAACAAAAGCCAAAAAACAAACAAACAAAAAAAACAAAAACAAAAAAACCCCACAAAACAAAACAAAAAAAACCACACCAAAAAAACCACAAACAAACCAAAAAACAAACAAACAAAACAAACAAAAACAAAAACAAAAAACAAACAAACAAACAAAAAAACCTCAAAACACACACAGAAGTTTTTTACAAAATATAATCTGTTGCTTTGAGTATGACTTTTGAAGTGTGAATCCCACCAACTCTATATAATTTGCTCCTCCAATATCTGTTTTAGGTAATTGACTGAGTTAACATTAACACAATTTTTTTTTTTAACTGTTGGATATGGGCTTGAAATTCCAGTGGAGGGACATTATATATTCATAAGTAAAGGTTTTCAATATATAGGTCCTGATAACATTACCCTGAACATTTCCTCATCTTGGAAGAAAAAAATCAAATTTCACATGACAAATTGATAACCTGTACTATTTATTGATTTGTGTCTCAAACTTCAAAGAATTTGCTTTACTTAACTAAACTATTCCCTCATCAGCCAAACACTTCCTGAAGGCTGCTAGACCACTGTGCTCTGTTCCCACTGCATGGCCCTATGTTCTTAAGTTCCTGCAAATGGGGAAGAGAGGAGAGATGGGATTTTTCATTGCTTATATTAAGTGGGACAAAACAACTGCTGCTGATTTAGGCTTCACAATTATCTAAAGAGCTCCCGTAAGCACCTGACCAGTAGAAAAGACTGAAGTTTATCTTCCTAGACACATAGTAGCTAAAAGAAGTTTTTGGTGTGAGTAGTTTCAAGAAGTGGAATTTTTTTTGAAGTCCACACAATTTTTTTGCTTTACTTTCCTTAATAGTAGAACATTTTCTGAATCAGGCATATTAAATTGACAAAAGATCAAGGTAACATACAGCACAAAAAACCCTCTACTATATCTCATTTTCTTTAGAGATTCTCTTCATACGTGGCTTCCAGGGATTTATTTGCTTTTAAACACAACCTTCATTCTCTATTATCAAACGATCCCACAGCCAGCTTTGTTAGATTGAGATCAGTCTTGCACCCACTGATCTACTACCCAGCTAGCCCCTAGGCTAATGAAATCAGCTCTTCTCGCTGATATGATTTTAACACACATGCAGACTTAAGCAATTGTCACAGCATGTTGGTAAACAGCTCCCTAAACCCAGACTACCAGCACCACAAGAGTGTTTCCTTGCCATGAGTTACATGAAGCAAGAAAGAACAGGAAAGTCACGGCAGAAGGCAGGGATTCTCGGAAAAGGTATTCCAATAAAAGACAGCTCAGTAACACCATGTTCACATGAACTCAGTGCAGTAATGAGCAGAGAGACTAAAGCTTATTGAATAAAGCTTATTGTCAAAAAGTTAGTGAGATTAGATATTATGTTTCTTCCCATAACTAACAAAAAAGGCAACGCAGATTATTTGCATGCTTCAGTCCAGTCAGACTAAACCTATACTACTGGGTAGTTGGCTATTACTCAGACCTAAGGAATACAGACAGTACAACCAGGATACAGAGTTTCCATTACAAAAAAAAAAAAAAAATATATATATATATAAATATATATATATATAAATTGGGATGTATTTGCTCATGCTTTCCATTCATTGCATTTCAAACTTCTTTTTCACATATATTCTGAATCACGTAGTTTGAAGTTTAGCACAGCACTGTTGCTGCTATCTTTCTACCATCACCCGCCTTGGTTTCAGGATGACTCTTCACATTTACCCTAGACACTGAGACAAACAACTTTTGTGCAGAATAACAGCCCCAAGACAAGGGGTAGGAGCAGCTTAGGTCACGTGTGACTTCCAACTGGCCACCTTTGCAATGCAGTTTGAAGGACCAACTTCAAAAGGATGTTGCCTTTGAACAGATCTAGCTGTGGGCACTTCAAGATTAATAGACTGGTTTAATTACCCTCTCCTTAGCAACTGTGGTGTTGTTTCAACAAAGTCAACCCTTATAATGTGCTACTCCCAGGCTCGGCAGGCTGTCTCACTCCAATGCCAGGTGATCGTGGCAGTCGTACAAGTTGCAGCTTGGTGGGAGCTTCCCTTTCCAACAGGGCTCTGTTTTGGTTTTTGACACTGGCAGGATCTCATGTGAGGCATGATCACAACTTGCACCAAACTGCCTGGGATCACAGCACAAGTGTAAACTTGCAAATGCTATGGGCATGATAAAGGGGAAGAAAGGTTTGCTTGGTTCTCTTTTCTAATAAGTACAAAAAGTACACTGTGAAGCAGAGTTTTTCAATGAGAAACATCAGTGGGGCTTGAAATGAAGCCCTTTAATGTGTTGTTTATTTTATTTCTTCCTCTTCTGTGTTTGCACTTTGGATAGCCAAATGCAGTTTCCTTGACCAGTCTGCCTTCACTAGGATAATCTCCTCAGCAGTCATCCTAGTCATGTGCTCCCTTAGAAAAGGTTGATTCCTTCCATTCTAGTAGTAAAACCCCACAATTAGTAGTCACAGAAGAGTAAGAAGAAATGTTGTTTAAGCAGAGAAAAGGAGGAACAGAAGCATAAGGTAAACTATTCTGCTTAACCACCAGAAGGGGTTTTGGTTTCTTATGAGCAAGAACACACGTCCTCTGCTTCCACATTTGTGGCTCCACACTTCAAAATGTGAAAGCTGAGCCATTCCCAACAGCCCATTAATTACCACTGTTCAAGGAATCCCACTCCAGCAGCACTCAGAAAGAGAGGCTCCTGGAGGTCTGTTATCCGACATCCTCAGTTCCCAAAATGTTTGAACTGGCATCAGAGCCAACACAGGAAGACCCAGCCCTGCTGGTTCATTGCTTTTGCTTTCTTTTTAACCCAAACAAATTTTATGGCACAGACACAGAAATAGCTGAACTGAGAGTGGCAGGGGCTGAAGCAAATCATCTGGAGGAGAAAAGATTGGAGACAGAAGTATCTGTGCTGTCAGGGATTAGGCTCACAGGTACTGAGTATATTCTGTAAATCTCACTCTTTCAAGCAAAGCAAGCACGCTGCCTCTCAGATGAAGCAATTGCAAAAATATGTAAAAACTAATACACTATTTCTATAGTACAGTATTTGTATTATCAGCTAGCCAACAACCTGGGAAGGACATGCTTACACTAAAAAAGTCAAAGGAAAAAGTTTTTAATTTGAATTGCATCCATCATGCTGATTATTTAAATATACATCTGCAGGCAGCACAGAAATCTGAGAATGCAGAAGACATTTGGCCGTACCGTCTCGTCATTTGCACCTGAACTCTCAGTTGTATACTTAGGACACTGTTTTTCCTCCATAACTATAACACAAACTTTCAGTTCTTTTCCTTAAGGAAAAAAGAATTAACATAGCAGCAGACACATCATGCAGCAAAACACCTAATCATCTTACAAGTGAAAAATACTAAGCTGGCTACTAGAATAGCTACCTGTAGTTAGGGGAGGGAATACAATAAATAATCAAAAAGTCTGTTTGTGCTTCCAATTTTCTGGACAGATCTAATCAGGATTAGATAAATTCACTTTTAAGAAGTCCTACAGTAGAATTAGCAGTATCTTTAATGTATTAACAGCTAGCTTGCATATCCTGGGCAACCATTAAAGCAGGAAATTCTTCTCTAAATGTAGTATAAACACTATTCTTGTTCTCCACATGGGGTTTTCTATGGTAGGGAAAATAAGTAAGCAGAGTCTTGTGACACTATAAATACTTCTGGAAATGAATGAAGAACTGGATTTACTAACACTAAAATAGACATAGAGGCCTTTTGGTTAACTACACTCAGAAAATATTTACTGTTACTGCACCTGGCACTGACTAGCCAGAAAAAAAAAGGCAATTTGCAAAGAGGAGATTTTATAGGGAAACACCAGAATCTCATTACAATAAACTACAAAGCACTGTATTTGGTAACAGCTTTTTAAATACATAGTTCTAGTCCTTTAGATTACCAGAGGCAATATGAAGGCTTCTTGAACGATGTCAGACAGGGCTGGCAAGATGAATAGAGGCTTTAATTTAATTAGTGTACCAGCACCTGACCAAACAAAGGTGTGTCCAGGCTGAATCAACTTAAAATACTGAAGCAGATGCTTTTCCTAATTTTAAAATGTGTAAAGCTGGTATTTAAATATATCAAACCACCAAATTAAAAGGTCTGTGAATTCAACCTGAAAGATTTCTATTAAACCTTCAAAGAGAATTTAAGGTTAGGCTTTTTCTCATTCTGCTCATATAGAGCCATCATTGAGAAGATTTAGGGGTGATTTTTTTTTTTTTTTTTAATTCCAAAACTTAATGGCATTCAAGAAAAGAACATGAAATGGTCCTTTTCATGGTATCAGCACTGCTGCAATTAAAAATTCATCAGCTAACTCTGCCCTACCAGGAACAGAGTCTAACCACTGGAAAGAAAAACTTCTCAATGTGTTAACACAAAACTACAACTTAATTCCACATTGGTCCTTGAAGAAAGGGAAGAAGATTGAAACCAGTGAAGGTGGATACAATAAAATGGGTCAAGAATTGCTGTGTAAGAATAAAGCAAAGGATGGGCAATATGGGACCTTCTTTTTACAGGTGAACTTGATGACCTTAAAGGTTCTTTTCCAATCTAAATGGTTCTCTGTTTTTACAAGACACATTATACCCATCTTTATAGAGGGAAGAAAGGAGGACTCTGGGAACCACCGACATATCACGTGCCTGGAAAGGTCATGGAACAGATCCTCCTAGCAGCTATGCCAAGGCACATGGAGATCAGGGAGATGATTTGGGACAGCCAGAATGGCTTCATCGAAGGCAAGTCCTGCCTGACCAACCCAGTGGCCTTTGATGATGCAGCGATTATAACAATGGATGGACAAGAGGAGGGCTAATATCTGGACTTCTGCAAAGTCTCTGACACAGCCCCTCACAACATCCTTTTCTCTAAATTGGAGACATGTGCTCCTTAGGAATCCATATAGGCACCAGTGTTATTTAATGTCTTCATTAAAAACAGACATGCAGGGATCGAGTGCACCCTCAGCAAATTCATTGATGACACCAAACCAAATGGTTGACACACCTGACAGACAGGATGACATCCAGAGGGACCTGCACAAGCTTGAGAAGTGGGTTCATGAGAATCTCATGAGGTTTAACAAAACCAAGTACAAGGTGCTGCACCTGGGACAACTTCTGTATCAACACAGGCTGGGGGATGAACAGATCGAGCAGCCCTGGGGAGAAGGACGTGCAGGTGCTGGTGGAGGAATGGCTGGACATGACCCAGCCATGTGCACTCCCAGCCCAGAAAGCCAAATGTGTGCTGGGCTGCATCCAAAGCAGCGTGGGCAGCAGGGCCAGGGAGGGAATTCTGCCCCTCTGCTCTAGTGAGACCCCACTTGGAACCCTGCATCCAGCTCTGGGGACCCAGCACAGGAGAAACATGAACCTGTTGGAAAGAGTCCAGAGGAGGCCACCAAGTTGGTTACAGGAATGGAACCTCCTGTGAAAAAATGCTGAGAGAACTGGGATTGCTCAGACTGGAAAGGAAAAGGCTTCAGGGTGACTTAATTGTGGCCTTCCAGCACCTGAAGGGAGCCTGCAAGAACAATGGAGAGGGGCTTCTAACAAGAGCATGTAGTGACAGGACAAGCAGGAATGGCTTTGAACTGAAAGAGCAGATTTAGATTAGATATTAGGAAGAAATTCTTTGCTGTGAGTGTGATGAGGCACTGGCATAGGTTGCCCAGAGAAGCTGTGGATGCCCCATCCCTGGAAGTGTTCAAGGCCCAATTGGAGGGAGCTCTGAGAAACCTGGGTTAGTGGAAGGTGCCCCTGCCCATGGCAGGGGGCTTTGAGATAGATGATCTTTAAGCTTCTTTGCAACCCAATCCACCCTATGATTCTATGATTCCTGCACTCTAAGAGCTTGTGAATAAAGTCTTTTACAACAACACAAGTGTTTGAGTTAAATTGCTGCAAGCAATTTGGATTAAAAAGATATAATTTGTGTACCTTAATATTTAATTAATCTAAAAAAAGAACACCCATTATAAAAATTATAAAGAAAAAACCCACTCAAGAATAGAGCCCTAGAAAGAACAATATTTGCCATAACATAATAAATTTATGCTAAAGTTACTTCTAGAGTTTCATTTTTGTCAGGTGATGTTGGACCTTAAATGTAACGGAAATTAAAATGGGAGAAAGATGTGTCTGCTTTTAAAGGCATTAAAAAAAACCCCTTATATTGTCTTCACTTGCTCCTTGTTAATTTTTCTAGAAGTAATTACCAGAACAGTATTGAATAGATCAGAGGCAAGATCAGAATGGACATTCACATCTACTCCTCAGTGACAGTAGCTCTTTACTTTATGAGCTTTCTTAAAACGAAAGCTGCAGATAAATAAAACCTTCCCAATATTATACAAAATGCACAGTAATTTCTATCTCATGGTAGAAAGGTGCATTTTAAAATATGTCCCTTTGGCCTGCAGCAAAAATATATTTTAGGGGAAGAAAAAGTAAACAAAGAAATAAATCCTGATTTTCTGCCTTATCCCAAAGAAACAAAAAAAAAAAAAAAAAAATCCCACTAGTTCCACTCCCTCCCCACAAAAAAAAAGACTAACACAAACCTCCTCCACCCCAAAAAAATAAAAAACAAACCCACACCCATAACACCACACACCTTCACTTTTGAAAGAAAAAACAAATCCAACCAGCAAATTAGAGTCTAAAAAAATTTTAAAGTGCCTTCCATGATGACACCAAATCAGGTTTTGGGCACTTTCCTTATAGTAGCAACAGGATGACTTTTGGAAATATTGGAAATATATGTTGATTCCTAAATTAAGTATCCATTGGAATTCTGCACCAAAACAAATCAGAACAAACTCAAGCTTAACTTAAGAAAACATCTCACAATATGGAAGAGAAGGAAGCTGTCTGTCTTCCATTTCAATACCATTCATCTGTCTTATACTTTCTGGCTTTCTTTTTTTTGATGTAATCATTTACTGAAATGCAAAGTTGTTGCAAAAAACTACCAATAAACCTCTGCATTCTTTTAAAACAGGTGCACATGAAATTGTGATTTAACAAAATATTAGGTCATAAATCTCCTCTTAACCAAATAAAATCTATGGCATCTATTTAGTCTAATTTATTCTTCCACTTAAATGGGTGTTGGAAGAAAAACAGGCTCATCTTTTTATCTTATTATGTTGACCTGAAAGTTGGAAGCTAATTGTGCAGTGTTGCAGTAATTACTTAGGATTAACAGAGGCTTCAATCCACCTGAGATACATTATGAAATACTTGAATTGGCTTTAAAAATCGGAAATTTTATTGCCTTACAACAGGCTATCAGCTTAAAGCTCCTAAAAAACCTTCAAACAGAAATTTAAATTTTAAAATGCTATTTTAAAAGACAGTTTAACATCAAACAAAATTTAAGTAGCCAGGCTTCAAAAGGACAAAGCTGCAGAGGAGTTTTGCCACATTAGATGACTTTGAACCCACAGCGTGCATTTGCAATTCCTGCTTAATTTTTATATTTGAGGTTGTTTCTCAGAAAGGCAGCAGTACAGCAGGAGAGAAGCAGAAACAAAAACCTGGCAGAACCTCCAGCATCTCACTGGCAACCAGAACAGGATGCAACAATGCAAGAGCAGCACTGAAACCACAGAAGCTTCTGAAGCACCACCAGTTACTCAGTTGGCTTCTGTCTCCTCAATGGAAATATTCTTTTTTCTACACTGTTTTCCTAGTATCTATAAAATGAAAATGTTGCACACACAGCACAAGCTAGTGTGCTAAACTGAAGGGTTCCAGACGAGTTAAAGAAAAGATAATGGTTCATAAATGGTTTGTCTTGGCAGGTCTGTTAGGTATCTTGGTTAAAGTTCACCATTTCAAGCACTTTGTAGGAATCAAAGACACTGAAAGACTTGGTATAAGTTTAATAGAAATACTAACAGGCTTGCAAAGACTTTAAAAACTCAATGAATTAAATATTGGTAGAATTTCATAGCATGCTACCAGTGCTACGGTAGTGTCATTAGCTCAAAGAAAAAAAACAACACCAAAAAAAAACCACTACAAACCAAAAAACAACCTGTAAACAAAGTTTTAGTAATTGCAAGAAAAACATTTTGCAAAATTAGAAGAGAGGAAATAATTCAACACTAAACCTCTCCCCTTACAGGAGAATGTGTTAGAGCATTTTACAGTCTCAAAATGAGCCTGAACACAAAAGCCAGGTTTTGATTTCACATGCCCTGTGCTTCAGGTAGAATTGATACGGATATCAAAGTAAATGCTTAGTGTTTACATGAGCCAATTAGCAAAAAACTTTCTAATATGCATTAGAGCATAATCTCATAATCTGAAAAAAAAGGATTTACATAACTGGTTACAGGCTGATTATCCAGTTTATGGCCTAAAATACACACATAGCTGCATTATAATTTTGCAATTATTTGGAAATCCTGGCATCTAAAAAGAAGAAACAAGGAAACTCCTGCACATCCTCAGTCATTGCTGCTCACAGAGCAAATGGGCTTTGGCATAGAAGGGACATGGCTGCAGGAGTATCTTCCACCTCACTGCTGGCAATCAGTTATCAAAACCTCCAGAAGGCATGGAGATAGGAGGAATGAAATCTCAGTTATCTCCCAGACTTGTTTACAACCACCTGAAAATAAAAGGCTTTGCTCATGCAATCTATAGCACACAACAGCTGTATCAGGACAGCTGAAGGAATAACTAATCATCACACTGTGGGAAGCACTCCTCAATCAACCACCTCTCCCAGACATGACATTCCTAGTCATGCTTAGTTGTGGGAAATGAATTTTTATATTATCATTAATTATTTCAGAGATTAAATATTATCGAAGCTAGTGTTTGTATCACACGAGTTTGAACCATTTCTAAAGGCTTAAGCACAGACATTCCATGCAGGTTACACCAATGGTTACTCTTATCTGGACATTCAGGCAAAGATTATTAGAACCTTTTACTTTCTTTGATGTGTCTCCCATTCTATGAAGACTACCAATCCAGCCTCTCAGAGCAGAAGCATCAAGCATCAGAGCTGATGAAGGTGAAAAGCCTCCCAGTCAGTTCTGTGACATCACAGAATGTGATGCCTGCCAAGCATCATTTGTCTTCTGTCCTTTTTAAAAGGATATGTCTGTCAAAGATATTGTTATCACTAAAGTTTGCACAAGACAGGCTTTTAATTTTAAAACACTAGACTTAGAAGTAAAGGGCAGCATACACAACACATACAGAAGATTTTCCACATTAGCAATCTTGAGTTTACCCAGCTATTTGTCCAAAGTGCTGGGGATAAAGTATTCCTGCCCAGCATCCTCCAAAAGAATCACACCTTTAGAAACTCCAGCCTTCTCTCAGTTCTCCAGCACCTGCAATAAGTGCATGTTGTGCACTCGCATATACCCATCCACATTCAAGAGGCAAAAATGGGGGTAAAAAGAAGTTTCACCTATTTCATTCCTCTGAACAGGTACTTCTGTAAGCAAAAACTTGTTCCTCCCTCAGATATTTTCTAGGATTAAAGCAAGCTACTGAGGTCAAGAGGTTTAAATTTGGGAGGCATCTGGAATTTGAACTCCTGTCTTCATCTAACCATGAAATACTTAAGATGCTGAAAGAGGGTACCAAGAGCTTGGTAAGAATATAGTACAGTTTCTTTTTCAAATAAAAAAATCCTGGAACCGTAGGAAAGAAATGGACAGGACAATAAGTACAATAGGAAACAAGAAACGTTAGAATGCAGAAAGCACAAGAGGTTTTTTCAGTAACAAACACCATTGTTAAATCAAAACTTGGAAGAAGGTGAACTAAGGAATTGTGTGGAATGCTCAGCCTGAGGAGGAAAACTGATGATGGTTTTTTAAACTGAACTATGTATTTTTCTCTTCTCAAATTATACCACAAGCATCTTGTAAATAGTAAATCAATGTGAGAGGAATTATAATTATACTGGAAGGTTTCTATTGTGCTCTTGGCTCTCTAGTCCACAGGAGGCAATTTTATACTCACTGGATTTACACCACACTTTTGACTGGACATATGACACTGCTTCTGCTGCCATTCTCAATTAAGTGAGTTATAAAGCATAATGTGCTGTGTGGGTTAATACCACTATCATAGAAATTGCCTAAGAGAAGATCAGTTGAAGATATGAGCAACTCTAGCATGGTCTGCAATATCTCTGAGCAGCTACTGGCTGAGTTACAACTCTATGTAGCAGTCCACACTCCCAGCACTTTGCAGCAAGCATCCGAGGGCCTTATTTTGATATATCAGATGCGAATAAGCTTACACTGTGTGTAATTATTACATCCCTTTGATGCAGCCAATCTAAGAAAAATAAGTTACTCTTTATAAATCATAGTACCACAGTCTTGTTCTCTGTGTCCACCTATAAAAAAGGTATAAATCTGTCTACATCAAAAAATTTACAGATCTCTGGCCCAGATGAGCATACAGCTTTAACTCATTATTTGAAGTGCATTTTTTAATGCCTAGCCTGCTAGTCACAGGGCTAAAAAGTCCTTTAACTGCATCTCCTTGCCTAAGACTCCTTATCTCCTCCCCTCCAGCTCGCAGGTAAACAAGCAGCCAAATCAATGCTACCAAGCAAGAGGCTGAAGAACCAGAAATACAGAAAAGAGCATTGCTCAGAGAAAAGACCTCTTGACCTTGCAGAAGCAACTCCTGTGAACAACTATGCAAATATTTGAAGAGAAAGACGGCGGCATTTTCAAAACTAAACAATAGTGCAGTGCAAATATAAAATTAAACAACTGTAAAATATGTTATAAAAGTAAGCAGTGAGGACACTTAACCTAGCAGTTAACTAACACTGCTCCATCTGAACTTAACCCCTATAAAGAATATTCTCTCCCCCTCAGACACGGCCATAGTGAGCTTCCTCCATTATTTAAGTCTTTTACACCAGTCTCAATCGTGGCAGACACAATCAAGCCAAAATCAGGTAAGATTTAGAGCAGAATATTAAAATCATTGAGTTTCTATTAAAGAAACTACCGTCACTTTCCATCACATAGATAAAAACCAAGGCATAAAATTAATGTAAAGTCAGTGCTAGTATTATCCAGAGGTTCAGTTGTAAGGGGAAAAAGCCTGTTGCAGAATGCTGATTTCAAAGATATTTGCATCTGTTATCTTTTGAACACATTAATTTTTGAAACGAAAAGGTTATTTTTCTTTTCTTGTTGCAATTACATATTGCAAAATTGCAATCCAAAACAATTACATTAACAAAATAAAATTGTCTGTTTGTTTTGCATATAACTGCAGCCTTTGTGGAATCAGCAAGTGTAACTTAAAAGGACTGATGTCTTAAATATTTTTCTTTTTTTTTCTTTTTAAATACAAACTAAAGATTTTGAAATATGAGTAAAATTTCCCAGACTGTTAGGCTTCACAAAAGCTAAATACAATACTGGGCAGAGATACACCTAAACAGAGGAACCATTCAAGAATATTTTATAAAGGATGAAAGTAACTTACATTGTAATTCTACAGTATCTGGTAAAGTTACCGCTGAAGCAAAATCAGGTGAAGCCGACGATTATATTAACAAGTGGCATGGCTTAAGCTTTTAAAATATGACCATAGTACAGCATTGTTAGCTTGACCAGTTTGAGATCAGTTGGACTACATAATTCTTTTAAGTGTAATACCAGTGATTTGAACAGAAATGTATTATTAGACAAAAAAGTAGAGAAGGATAATTTCTGCAACCATTCCTTTCTGAGAAGTCACAATCAGTTTGATTCATCCAGCCAACAGTTAACCAACCCAGTGCTCATGGCACTGAGTACTTTACTAGTGTGGGCATTAGGGAATCACCCAGACATGGATTACAGGAACTAATGTTAACAATATGGATTTAGAGGCCGTTTTCTCCAAAACTGTTTAGCAACACCAAGTTCTCTAACTGAAATTTAGCCTTTTAGGTTTTTTTCCCTCTTGCAGCATTCCTTTTTTTCTGCAGATCCACCCAGGAGTTTAGGAAAATCCCAAAAGAAGAATTCTAGGTGCTTTTGACTCCCAGGATAAGCAAGCCACAATGCCTTGTAGTTGTTAACATAACACTGGGACGAAAACTATGAAAAGGGCCTATGGAGGCAAACTCTGGATGTTGTGCAACTCTTCCCCAACAGAGGTACCACGGCATATGCACCACCATGTTTAACAGCCTTTAAATATCACATCTGGCCTCCCAACTAACATTTTTAGTCTTGATGAAACACCACGAATCCCTAAGATGAGCTTTTACTTTCTATCCAGCAGTCCTGCGTTCACATAGAAGCCTACAGACAGTATGAACATACAACTATTCAAATATACACTCCCAAGGGTTAACTATTAGTCTCTGAGTCCAAGTGTCTGATTCTCTTGGCAAGACTCTTTGTTTTCTTGTTTGCCCACCATATTGAAAAGGTTTAAGAAACACGCGACTCCACAATCACGTATTTTAGGTGAAGACTTAGACCACAACTGAAAAGAAAAAAAAAAAAAAATCTTAGAAGAATGACCCCAGTCATATCTTCCCAAGAACTTTTTGTGAAAACATTCAACACTTCCAAGATGTTCAATGTCTTAAGAATAGGGCTCTTCATTAGGATTACTTTTTATTAAAGTTGAAGAAATAGATTAAATGTAAACATAGTATTAAATTGTTTGCACAAAGGGCCAAAGTCCATAAATTCTGCTAGAATACTGTACTATACAGAGAATTCATGGACACAACACACACCAAACTCCTATAGACTTACAATCTTTTCTAAATAAACCTAGTGTCTTTGATATAGTTTAAGGAGTACATGGATAGAGATTTAAAATAACTCGAAACCTGTAATTGGTGAGGCTGACAAAAAATGAGAAAAACACCAAATACCAAAGCCCTCATCACTCACAGTGACTTTTGGCATAAACTTAGACATGAGAAGTTTTTCTGCATCAAATCACACAATCATTAAACTGTAGGCAGTCACCATGCACTTAATTATAGTTCCTCCATTAGCTTCCTGCATATCTTTCTATACTGGGATATCTAATACTGGAATATGTTTCTCTTATATTGGAATCTCCAATGCATTGGAAAGTGCTTAGACTACTGTGACAGTTTTCCTTTAGTTTCACTTCACAACAATTTTCAAAAAATGCTTAAATCTCCTCAGGTGCATGTGACTGCCAGAGTACAAACCGCTTTGGGCAAGCATCCTCCAAACAGTTTTAACAGATTCTGTCATCACTGCGAGGCAAAATATTCCACTTTTCCTATTGCTCAAGAGCGTTTTTACAATAGCCACACAAACTGCTTATAGGAAATGTGAAATTAGGAAGATCCAGTTAATCAGTTTCATGAAATCTTCCTGTAGAAAATAATGGCAGAATCAGCACTTTGTAGTCTCTCTGCTCTTTAAGCCAGCTAGATCACCTAATCCTTCCTAATAACCTAGTCTTAGGAATTTCTGATTTAGGACAAAGCCCAGTTAGCCACACAAGTATTATCACAGAAACAGGAAGACTATTTTCTTGCTTAAAAAACTTTTCCTTGGCTCTAACCCCACAAAGTAGCTCAATTTCTTCAAGATCTACCCTTGTTGCTATTAATCTCATTCCACTGTAAACCAATGAGTTTATGAGGCAGCTGCCAAAGTTCTGCTCCAGAGACGGCAGCAGGCATTTTCCACTGCTCCTGGACCAGGGAGAGTAAAAGCAGAGTGATCAAAGAGCATCAGCACACTTCAAATGGCTGCTCTTAAGGAGGAAGCGGAGGAGGAGAGTAGTGGTAACAAAAAGCAACACAAGTCTCCCCTTTTCAGGACATTTTAGTAACAAAGACAGAAAGGAAAGAGGCCAGCTCTGGGCCTTCTTTGGAATTCAAATGCATATGGTGGAAAATCCATCTTGACCATCCTTCATCAGTGATCTACGCTGTCAGTACATCCCTACATGCATGCACAAAACACCTTCATGTATAGGAAAATACTTCAATTGTAGCTAAAAATCAGTGTGAGTAAGGTTTTGCAAAAGAGCAATCTCAGATGTTCCAGACATGAAAATAATTCAAAGGACAGGAGGAAAACCCTATAAACTCTATAAACTGAAGGAAATCCCCTAGTTTAGTTGTAGCTATTGGAAAGTGTTTAACTGCGCAGGTTCTCTCTCTTACAGTTTATGAAAGTGACTGCCTTTTGTGTGGACAAAAGCTTTTCCCAACATTTCTGTGAAAGCATTTCTGTGTTTAAGAAAAGCTTTTTATTTTAACACGGTTTGGAGCAGA
The DNA here is from genome assembly GCA_013397075.1 of Rhabdornis inornatus. Lineage (NCBI taxonomy): Eukaryota > Metazoa > Chordata > Aves > Passeriformes > Rhabdornithidae > Rhabdornis > Rhabdornis inornatus. Next base: position 1,695,460 of record VWZS01004865.1, read on the forward strand.
TATTTCCAAAATTTTCAAAGCTGTTTATACATGAATCCATACATATAAAACATAAGGTATTTCATGCCTTATGTTTTATATGTATGTAGAGCATGTCACATATAAAGTTCAACTGCGTTTTTTCTAAGTACTAGCCCAGTAAATTAAGTGGAAACAAAATAATTGTGACTTCATTTCAACCACTCATTTTTTTAAAGAAATATACCAAAATTATTCCTGTAGGAAACATTATGATTCTTCAACAACTGTGTAGAGGGAACCTACAAAGCATTTTATTGCATTTTCTGCAAAAAATTGCAAGAAAGTCACTAGGGCATTTTTGCAAAATGCAAGCACTTCAGGTAGGTATGTTACCAGGTTCACTGAAAACAAACAAAGAAATCCACTCATCTGCCCAAATCAGCTGAAGTCTGGACGACACAAAAAGATACCAGGTCATAAACCTCACAAAAAAATCAGTGTAAACTGATGTTTAGAGATTTATTTGTGAACCTGGGTTTAAAAGACACTAAGAATGCATGCACTGAGATATAGATTTTTTTGTTAAAACTGACTCACAGTAGCTTATTGTTTTAACATCACAAGTGTAGTAATAGGGTTTTTTAAAAAGTAACACCGTGATGTAAGTTCTGATTAGAACATATCTTTTTAGTTCTGAACAGGAAAAAAAAAATCAATTTAAGCTAATTTTCTTTTAAAAAACCCTCCAGAATTACCCTCTCCCAGGTCTTTCAGCTATAATTTACAGTTGAATTGATCCATTAGCCACTTCTGACTGCATAATTATGGCCAACCTTGCAATTTGATTATGAAGCCATCTAATTAATGAGTCTGCACAGCGAAAACAAATTAAGTTAAATGGAGAAATAACAATAGCCCAAGAAAGCATACAGTGAAGTCAGTTTAGAAACTTCAGTGAAAATCTACTCTGTGAATGCAATTCTCCCTATCCACAATTAGATCATTAACCCAGTGCCACTTTTTAGAGCTGAGATTCAATAACTGGTGAGTTGACAACCCTGCATGATTTACCATCAACTGTCTGCCATCTGCCCAAAATTAATGATTTTAGTCTGCAAATGTGGAACAAGGCAATGCTGTAGCAACCTACAGATGACTCCCTTACATTTTTGCAATGTAACACAGCACGGCACTCTTATTTAGGAGAATGAGCTTGATATCTGCAAACAAAGTCAAAGCCAAGGGCAGCACAAGACTGAGTCCATCTGACGGAGTTTTCAAGTCAGTGCAGAATGATTTGGAGCTTTTTTAAATGTCTTTCTAAACATCTTGCTTATCTGACTAACTGATTAATCAGCCATAACTTCACCCATACGTGCATGGACAACTATAGATATCTATGAGGACTACAGGTGTCAGTCAAAATATAGGACAGCTCCAGCTAGCTATGAACAGCCATTGGATTTACAAACACAAGGAATATGCAATGGAGTTATTACACAGCAAGCTTAAAGGATACTACCTGCAAGTTCATTATAGAATGCATTTATGTTTCTAGAAACTTGAGATAGTATAAGAATCTCACACAGAAAATTTTAAAGTTCAGCTCTGGCAGAGAGATTGCAAAGACAAAAGTTTCTCCAAACATTCATAAAATAGAAGATAAATAAAATCTTGTTTATAAAGATAATCCAGTTGCCCTAGGAACTAGATAGTGATGTTTGAGTTCTATGGTTACAACAGCAACCCTGGCAACCCTGTCCCTGCAGGACAGGAAATAAATGGAAAAAACAGTGCCTCTCCTACATTATTCAAAGTCACCAGAAAAAAATTAAAATGTGTCTTCATGCAAGACCACAGCCCTGTTCATAGTCCTCAATATGCTAAGCACTAGATTATAAAATACATAGGGTGTAGAGCCCACAGACAGAACACAGATATTTTCTGAGTGGGAAAATGGATTTTGTCACAGCTGGACTGACACTGAAACAATGGCTATCAGCTGCATTGGTGCTGAAACCAGGACTGACATCCCATCACCTGGATTTACACTGGAACCAGGACTGCTGATTCCTTTTCCTGTCTTTTCTCCTCTCTCTCTCTTTCCCCAATTTCTCTCTTCCCTTTTACCCTACCCCTTTATCTAAAACCAGTGCTCATATAGTAGGCTGGGGACTAATATACCAATTTCTATGCCAAGTGGGTAATTTGCTAATAAATTTGATTGTTTGAAGATCCTCCAACTTCTGTCATTCCTTTCAACCACGAGCATTTGTAAATCTTGGGTGCATCCTCCCCCTTAAGGGTGGGTCATCATACAGGGGAAAGTAGGATGAAACAAATGATGCATGGAAATTTTGACACTTCAAGCAAAAATCTATTTCAGTTACTACTGCACAGCTGACCTCTCTCAATATTGGATATACCAGTTCCTTGCTTCCTAAGGCTGTAAAGGCCTTCCTCAGTTTGTTCCAAGAGATTTCTGGACTACTTTGGGAACTATGTGAAAGGATCTACACTTCAACATCCCCATCTCTGGAGCCAACAGAAAACTAGCAGCACAAAGGGCAGTTTGATGTTCCTGAATCCAGCCAAGGCCAATCCAAGCAAATCCAGCAATGAGGAGCTGACTTTTCCAGGAGGCCATTTCTGGAGACTCATGCTTCGACACTATATACAATTTGGGGCAGAGGTGTTACTTGTGACATTGAGATAGCTTGTACTCTGTAACACTTTTTAGGAAAGGACACAGGGCGCTGTCTTTCTAAAATCAGATGCTTCAACAACAACAAGCTGGGACATGGGCTTAGGAACCAGTTCTCCACCCAAGGCCAAATTTAAAAGTATTGGTACTAATTTCTTCAGTACACAGAAATGCTGTTAGAAGACAAAAAGCTAGAGATTTAAACACAGCTGCCAACCAATATAAAGATCTTCTGGTAATCCAAGAATACAAGGCTTTTTTGCTAATATAGTTTAGAAATGTCAAAGTTTTCTATTTCAGATACAATTGCGATAGTTGTGAAACAAGGTCACTTAAATTTAGATTTTAAGTTTGCTTTTCTGAATCTTGCTTCATCCTCTGAACTATTTTATGATCGTTTATTTTCCTGTTGACAATTGAGGTCAGTGCAAGAGCGGTAAGTCATATCTCACACTTCAGGAGTTTATGCAATAGCTGGCAACCAGACAATCTATCTGACATCTGGGAACTAATTTGCAAGAAAAGCTGATGAAATGAGGCCATCCTGAGTTATAAACACAAGTCTAATGATATCTCCCAGCTTTGCAGATCGCTTTTTAGAGCTTAGAGTGGAAACTATGCAATTATGTGTACAGTTTCAATTGTCATGACAAAGTCTTTCCTACACACAACTCGTACTGAATCAATGAAACAAACCATCAGTTTACAAGATGCCCTAAAATACTTGAAAAAGTTATAATACTGGATAAACACTTTTAGGAAAATGTGTAATGAAACCTTATCTCTCATATATGCAAAGAAAAACAAACCACTGGGACATTCAGACCTAAAGATCCAGCTCTGCAAATTTTGGAATTTACAGAAACCGGCAGCTGCTGCTGAATATGTATATTTTTTTTTTTTTTTTGTTACAACAGCAGGCACTTACATGCAACCATTTGGTATCTTTCAAGTTGTTTTGGTGAAGAATCTTTTCAGACATTTGCCCAATTTTCTACTAGCTAGCCACCACACCTTGAAGTGTTATTAGCTACTTACACATCACAAGGTAATCTGCAGAAGTACAGCCTTGGCTAGGCCTTTAGGAGCCCAGCTGTCCCTCCATGTAAAATTATTCCTAACCTAAGCAGTTTGTTGGAACGTCAGGTAAGGATAAAAATCCTCACCCATCTGTTAGAGTGTAGGTCCTTCCCTCAGGTTCCCATATCTGTTTTGCCATTGATTATGAAATTCATCAAAAATCAGACAGACAGATTGTTATTCTGAAAAAAACCCAGAGCTTTACTTGCCAAATAAATCTGTCGAAGTCAATGAGAGAGCTCAAGTGACAGAGAAACCCTCATACACAGCTCAAGCAAAAATTCAGCACATTGATTTTTGGGGAGAAACAGACTCTTGGTCCAGTACCGGCCTGCAGCAGATCAGCAGCTTGGAGCAGCTGGTTCAGCAGGCTCTATTGTACTCTACTCTCTTGGATTTCTGCTTTGGTTTATTTTGATTCCTTGAGCCTAACGTCCTGACTACATTTGCAGAGTGAAGCTGTCTGAAGGAAAGTTATCCAAAAAGCCTCTGCTGCCTGCTTTGCCAGAATGCTATCTTGGCAGCTGTCATGTGCAAAAAACCCGGCAGCACATTAGCGCTTTCCCATATGGAAGCAAACCATATTTCTGCTCCTGTTCACTCAGGAGTGACACCATCTTTTGTGTCATCACATCACACAGCAACACCACACTGAATCTCACTCCAGTGCTGAGCTCAGTTACCAGCCATGCAAAAGGAAAACACCAGGGAAAGCGTACCCATCATGTGCTTAGCTCACCACTTCACTTTTTCTGAGTGTAAGAGGTATCCTTGGGTGTCACTGTGGCCTTCTCAGAATCTGTTTTCAGGAACAGGAATCCCAGAACAGAGCTGAGCCTGCAGTTTTCTCCAAATTTGTACATGCTACAGTGCTTTAAGTGTGGCTGTTCAATTCAAACTGAGGGCACAGCTTCTGAAAAATCCCCAGATTCTGGGCCTTCAAGGAGATACTGTTCATCATCTTGGACAGATGACTGCTGCCCTTCCCATTCCCCATGAGACCAACAGGGTTGGCAGCCTCACGATTCTGCTCCTACACTCCCCTATCCAGAGCAGCTCCAGCCTCTCCCATGGCACAAACTGATGAGCAGCAGTACCGTTTCCTCAGTGTCCATGGTGGATTTTCTGGGAAGTGCAGGTGCTGAAGAGCTATGCAGTCACTTAGAACGGGAACAATTAATAACGGTCTATTACTGAGACAGAAGGTTCAGAAAAGGACTTGGCAAGAGCATTAGGAGGAGAGTGTAAAAAAAACCAATTGAAACTATAGACTGTAAAAGACACAGAGCTGCTGCTGGAGGACTGATATTTGATAGCAAGTAAAAAGTTGCCCAAGTCATGTGGCTCCTTTAACAGTGTAAGGAGCCTTCTCAGATTGTCACATCAACTCAGTAACTTGCATTTGTGAACACTTTTAGGGATCCCATGCTTTGATCTGGACCCCTGTATGCAGCAATCTGTGCAGACAGAAAAGATCTTCTGTTTTCAACTCAAAGTATATATTCTGTACATACTTGAAACACTCTGATATCCAGACTCTATTCCTATCCTTTACTCCTACACAAGAAACAAAGACAAAAAGATGGATATGGAAATATAGAAGAGAATGTTGTTTTCTTTGCAACTATTTCAGTTCTTTAAAATGCTTATTACAAGACTAGCACAGATGACTAGAGGGTTGGTCTGTACTATCTTCTCAGTAGATGAAGATCAGTGAATTATCTGCAGGGTCCTTAACCCCTGCCAGAAAAGCATGGACGATTCTGTATGTCTGTCCATGCTTCCAGTGTCAGAGGGTTGGGTAACTTGGTGATAAATTAGCATTTTCAACCTGCTGAACAGACTTCTCCTTTCCTTCACTGACTCAAAATGACAATAGCTCCCAAATAAGCCACATACCAGAAAAACCTTAAGAAATTAGTGTGTTCATGCCACACTCACTAATACACCCCCTTTACTTTGTCTCACTCACGAATTCTGAATCAAGATGCTCTACAGCAGGTGGAGATATCCACGTGACTTGGTCTGAAATAACAATTCTCTTTGAACACTAACACTCTTATGCCAAACAAATCTCCATGCTGCTCATACCAGAATAAGAGCACTCCTTCTAAACTTTTCTTGGCAATCACATATGATAAAAATTAGGGAAGCTCATGATCTGGAAAATTTCTCTAGAAGTCATGTTATTCTTGATGTATTTAGAAATATGAAATTCTAAAAAGAAAATAAAAATATGAAGACTGCTCTACTTTTTCATTTTAGTAGTATACTAGTTACAAGTTATGTTTGGAATGTTATCAAATGGCTCCTTTATAAATATAGAATTTTTTAAAAACATATTTAAAAGGCTTATATATGTCTCATGATATCTCTTTATATTCTTGTATAGGTGACTAAACTGACCACAGAACTAGTAATTTCCAAATCTTTAAAAAAAAGTTATGCTTAACTTCATTTTTTTCCAGAAAATGAAACCAAAATTCATCTATCATCCCCAAACTTATTACTGTTTTAATCTTCTAGGGAATCACAGCCTGCAAAAAAACAGGTAGCAGCTTTTCCAGAACAACTAGATCAATCTTGCCTAGATAATTTTTTATTTAATTAGTTTAAGCTGGTTTTGGAACACAGATTTCATTGCACCAAGAGGCTTTTTGTTCCTGTTTTGCACAATTTTTGCAGGGGAATTTCCCAGCAATCAATTAATTTTCTCATCTATCATAAAAGTTTTGTCAGAAGATACCTTTCCTACCACTGAGTCAGATCTCTGCTGATTACTGCATTTTCAAACCAGGACATAACTCCTTATTCTCCAACTATAAAACACCCTGCTTCTACGCACAGGCAAGACCTATTAATGTATGTACAACAGACGGGAATGCTTTTTTTTTCCAAGAATGCTATGCAATAGTAATATCTTTGCATTATTAACATACAGTATTAAGCTTTTCCAGGCTGTAAAACTGAGAGCCACCCTCCTCCTGTATAAACTTGTTAGTCTTCAGATTCCAAGCACAACTTTTGATTTATCCTTTGTCACCATAAGAAATAACAGCCAGACCCACTTTGCCTTTTCCAACAAATTTCAGGAAATTCCGGACAGAGTCTGATTTCCTAACAAGAACTCTAAATCAGGCAAGAACAAGTCATTGGCCATTGGGAGAAAGCCAGAAAAGGTTCTGCATATTCTGCAGATTAGAAGAGAGAGGAGGGTATGTGGTATCTGCTGGAGGGTACTCCCTGGAATCCTTTCTTATCTCAGTTGTTTAGCTTGTTTTCCCTCAGCGAATAGTTAACTGATTCAGGGTCACAGTGAAAGAGAAGAAAGAGAGCCAAAGGGCTTTCCTCCAAATAAAACACCTGACCAGACAGAGGTCCCAAGCAAGGTGCCAGCCAGGGAGCACCCACCACACAATCCTTCTGGTCAGGCTTCACAGAGATGTCACACAGATGTGCAAACCAAGTCTCAGTAGCAGGTGGGATGCATTTGACAGGTCAAAGTGTCCATCCAGCAAAGGAACTCTCTACTGAGCACATGTCCAGTGCTCCTTCCTCAGCATGTCTGCCTTTCCTTTAGTGTTTCTATCAGTGCTGTATATTGGGACTCTACTTTAGAAACAAAACTGAAAGCTTTGGATGTTCTACTTCCATGTTGGAAAGGAACCATTATATGAACTTGGGAATAGAGTTAGATGCAAGCAAAGAACTTTGCAAAGTGCAATCATCAGGATACAGAGGGAAACGAGGTATCATCACTGTTTACCTGTTGCTACGGAATGAATTAGCAAGAATATTTTTTCCAAACTTTTTTCAAGAAAGAAACTTGCATCAATTCCCTACTCTACTATATAATTTCTGTACTATATCTCCCTTGTTACAAGAATTAAAGTGAGGAACAATAACCATGACTCATCAGCCAAGGGGGAAGGAAAAAAGAAAGGTGTGTGGGGGTATCTCAACATTTCCAACAGAAGAGATATAAAGGTAGAGGCATCTGTTTCCATTTTAGTTTTTCTTATGTTTCGATTTGAAGGTTTGTGATATTAGGACCACAAAATCTAAACTGAAACACAACTATTAAAGGAACCCTCAAAATATTTCTGCTCTCAAAGAACTGATACAAGACAAACAGCTGCAAGTAGTTAAGTACCAAAAAAGCAGAACTTTGCTATACTGATCTGCAATCAGTGGAAGGTTTCTAACAGTTTCTGGTGCACAAGGATAGCAACACAAAGGAGTTGAAGTCTTACGAAGAAGGTTGTGGATGTTCTTAATTTTTTCCTTTCCAAAACTTCTCAGTGTAACCCAAATAATCTGCAAGTACTACATGACTCAGACTGCTATGATAAGTAGGCTTGTTTTTAAACTGTCATGAGTTTATAGCATAAGAATGTGTTTTTTGTAAATATTTCCAACAGAAGAGGTATAAAAAGCTAGGTTTGTTCCCATTCTAACCATACCCAGAGATTTAGATCACATACAACACAAAATTCAAACCCTGAAATTTATTCTTCTCCATCACTTCGAAACGCAAGGATTTGTGTAACATTTCACAAAAGACTTCTTTCCATTTTTCTTCTAGCATGGTGATAGATGGCTTTAGGCATGAGAAGATTTCATGCTATTGAAGATTAACTAAAGGAATTAACAACTTCATTCTAAGATGCTTATAAAACAAGTTTAAGGATCCTAAATATAAAGGCTCTTGATTTTCAAGTGTTAAGTACCTTTACGAATCCTATCAAACCTTGGCTTAAACACACAGCAGTAAGTTCGTTCTTTTTCTTTTTAAACGAAAAAGTAAATCTAACATACATTTATGTATTTGCACATCTTCCACTGAATTCAATCTTAAACCTACTTGTAATTGTGGTATGTCTATACACTTCTCAAAGACCTCTTTTTACTCTTACGTGGAAGATGCAGATAATGTTGCATTAGGTCCCCCCTAAGTATCAGTGTTTGACCATTCGTGTACTTGGTTCACTCTCAAGGAAAAAATTCAGGTGTGGTAAATATATCCTTATGAACACAAAGTAGTCAAGTAAATACAGGTTTTTCTCTTGCTTAGGTCTAAGGGCATGTCCAATGCAATCCAGGTGCTGTTCATATCAAAAACCAAATTAATGCCCACTTAACCATACGAATAACAGAAAACGAAGTAATTCCTTCTTGCATTTAAAGAGTGTTATTTTATAATTGCCCCAAAACTATTCTTCAGAACTTCTCAGAGGGCTCAAATAAGCTGGAAAAGAAATGTCCATTCCAGTTCCACGTAAAAATCTAAAAAATCATAGAATCACCATGGTTGGAAGAGATCAACACAATCATGCAGTCCAGCTGCCTGCCTGTCAATACCACAGTAACCACCAAACCACATCGCCCAGATCCAGATGCCTCTTGAACACTCCAGGGATGGTGACTCCACCACCTCCCTGGGCAACCCATTCCAATGCTTGACCACCCTAGCAGTGAAATTTATTTTTTTAATATCTAATCTGAATCTTCTATCTCAGTTTAAGGCCATTTCCTTTTTTCCTCTCACTCCAGGCATGGCAGAAGAGATAGGCCCCCAGCTCACTACAGCCTTCTTGCAGGTAGGCCAATGAAGTCACCCTTGAGCCTACTCTTCTCTAGATTAAACAAACCCAGCTGTCTCAGCTGTTCCTCATAAGACACAAGAATATTCCTTGTGTTCTCATTTGAACACTTCTTTCTACAGAATTAAAAACAGCTTAGAATTGGAAAAGGAGGGGTGAGAAGCTATTCTGTGAGCACTGGATGCCTTCAGGTTTCCTGACTTGTCAGATTTGTAGTTTATGTTACTTCCCAGTTGAAGCTGCTGAAGAATACATCTAGGATTGCTTTATCATACCAAGTTTTTGTCTCCCACTAAGAGAACATTTCTCCGGGATTTCTCTCACCAACATTCTCTAAATACAGCACTGCTTTCAGCAACCAAACACTTAGTTTCATTGAAAGTCTCCTCTTGTAGAAAGACTTTTTGGTCAAGTCCTAGTGTCACATACACGCTGGCAAAAAGCAAGACTGAGTAGCACAGTTGGATTGAACTCATTAAAGAAATCTTCAGACGCTCATTGTGTACCTTACAGTCTGAATTGTGTTTTGTTTCCAGCAGGCAGAGCAAGCAAAGGGACTTATTAATAGGTTTATATGAAACAAAAATATGTATCCAACAAAATTCTAATTACTTCAGTAGAAATAGCTGAATTTAAAGATGTTGATCTGAAGTTAGTAAATTTATATTAATAAGAAGTCATTCTTCCCTTCATGGTCTATATTTAATTTAAATTTTATCTGATTTTAAAACTCAAAGCAGTTCCCAAAATTCCAGCATCGTTCACACACACAAAACAGAAATCTCATCACTACTTTGTATGCAAGTATGATCAAGCTCGTGGAAAATACCTTTTCAAGTGAAAATAATGATTTTGAGCATGTCTGTGATCTTATTCCACATTGTTACAGTAGAAGCCCCATTAAATCCCCCTCTAGATGACACAAGCCCTTGTAAGCAAGACCAGTAAAACTGCCAACTCCTGGTTTTCATACTCACACTGCCTTCAATAGACACAGAGTCTGTAAATAATTTGTGCAACCATGGTCTTACACTGGAAATCCTGCAGCAAACATATTTACGTTAATGGACCAAGTGAGTGCCAACAAGCAAGCCTGCAGCAAATCTTGCACAACCCAAGCTCAGTTTTCATTTGTAGACGTAAATGAATATTACAATATCTGAGTAACTTGGAAGGTTCATTTTATCAAGATCTCCACAGTATTTGTTGCGTCCTGATATAGGACCCAGTCTAGACCCTGATATAGCATTAAAAACAAACTCATTTCACACTGAAGTTAAAAATTAGAGCAGCAGACATGCTGTAAAACACTTTAAAAGTAGAATTTATGCTGATTTACAGGTATGAATCTTGTATTTGTACCAGGACTTCAAAATACATTGGCTACATTCTTAAGAAGTTTCATCATGATTGGTGCTTCATTTTTTAAGCTATCCGCATGCTTTGCAGAAGCTGTTTCACAGCTCTTATTCTTCATTTGGTTCTACTAACCCTATTCTTCCCCCTTTAATTGAGTACACTGAAAATCCATGTATGTAAATGTGTCAATTTTATGTTAAAAATTATTACTACATATAGACTTAACTGCTCTATCCACCCTATTCACTAACAGCCTCTTCCAAAGTTTTGTGTCAAGTTTGGGCAATGTACCAAACACTTTCCTTTTAATTATGCTTGCTCTTGCAAAGCTGATGGGCAGATATTCAACATGCTATCTCTTACAGCCCTCAGGCACATGTTAGTTTAGTCATTGACTACTGTCTCCCTGATCTTCTCTAGAATTTATGTCCTAATTCTTGTCTTCAAGGGTTTCCATTAATCCAGCACAGGAAGGAGGGGCCTGGCTTTCACAAACAGAACAGAAAGTCACTTTTCATAAGTACATATAGTTCTGGTGGTTTTATTCAGTGACAGCACTTGGTGAGATTTTATAGCCTTATCAGCACTGCTGGTCTGGACACAGAGCAAATTCACGGATGCTACTGCTCTTCCTGAGATATGGAACAGTTGAAAACAGCGCATTTATAATAGGCAATTGCCAAAATATATTAAACAAATGTTTCATCACAAGCCCAAATTTTCCCACGTGCAAGTGCCTCTCCATGTGGACTTCCATGTATCACTACTATATTTCAATAGGTCAGGCAGACATTTACCACATCTGCCTGGAACACCTGACAGGAGCATTGTGCCATTCCATGAGCCAGCAGCCATTCCCAAGAGCCTCGCTTCCCTGGCAGCCCATGAGACACACATAGTTCTAGCAGGAAAAAATCTCCCCTGAGGTTGTCTGCCACATCGCTTCATGCCAGACCAGAGGCAGAAATTCCCACTCTGTATGGGAAAGCTATGGATAGACACCCTGTGGGATGGTGTGGGACTGTGGCTCTCTCCATACCACACCCCTTCCTCTTTCATTTGGGTAAGCAGCAAATGATGCAGGAAACAGAGTGGAATGCTGCCATTACTGTAGAATTTGCTTGGAAAGTTGGTAACATTTTTGGAGCTTTGAACTTCAGGAAACTCACCTTCAAAGCTACCTCTTTGGCTGCAAACTCGTGGCGCTGGCACTGAAACCAGTGTCAGCTGCATCACTGCTAAAATCCAACACCCAAGTACAGAAACTGAAGGGATCTATTCTTCCATAGTTGTGCCACGGAATTACTAGTCCCCACATGACATCTGTTAACATAAACTGAAATTTAATGAAAAAATTTCATTTACGCCAATGAGAGAATATATCCCTAAATTTCAAACAAAGTATGCCAGAGGAAACACCCATTATTACTTATACAAAAAGACAGTTTATTTAAAATTGTTTTGATGACCATGGTACTTTGTGATTCCTCTGAAATAATTTGATTCTTGACTATTTTCTGGCTTCTTCATTAACTCATTTATGAATCTTCACTGAAAACTTGAAACTAAGAACACAAAATATACCATTAGATTACATACCTCACAAGCAAAACATTCCCTTCATGCACAAGGTGAACACAGAAGATTTAAATGTCTAATCAACAAGGTATGGCTTCTACACAAAGAATACCCAAAACCTGGTGATTATGTCTTCAAAGAAATCAATGTCTAAAGGAGAGTAAGCTAAACACACATACAGCCTAAACCAAATTTACTCTGAATGAAAAGATGAAACAGGAATAGCACTTGTGACACAAATCACCTTGTTTGTCTCTGCAGACTTGAACAATCTTCTAAATGTGTTTTTGCCAGAAGGAACAAAAAAGTGTTTTAGACACTACCTTCATGCAGTGTATATTTAAAGACTGCCACAAAAACAAAACAAAAAAAAAAGTCATAGGAAAGGGGAGTGGAAGTCAGAGAACAGGAATGCAGATGTCATGTTACTGCACATAATAGTAACATCCACAGAGGAATTTTGCGCCAAGCTCTCTATGTATGCAACACGGAGTTTTTTCCTTATACAGAACATTTAGGCTAACAGGAGATTTCACAGAAGTATAATCTGAATGTACTTCAGAAAACTGGGCTGCTCAAAGTCCATAAGTTCCTGTGCTCTTCCATGGTGACTGGCCTGTTATTCCAGGGGATTTGCTCTCCACCTTTAAGACAGCCTAGTTTCCTGCTGCTACATGCTAATAGAGGGGTGGAGGGAAAGGATATATTTGTTCTGTTCTAGGGAGAAGTACAAATTCTTCAGGAAACCTTACAACCTCCATGACATCAGTGTTTGAAGCACAAGAAAGGGTGATCTTCATAACTAAAGAAATCATGAAGAAACACTCATTAACAGCATTCTGAAATAGCCAGCTACATTCGTTCATGCACTGGTCTGTCTTCAGCTAATGTAAAAGACACATTAAGACATGACAGTTCAGTTAAAATGAATTCATGTAAGTAGGAGTTGGTACAAAAGGAGTGAGGCAGCAGCATTATTTCTCAGAGGGAAACATGAAAACCAAAGGTTTACGAGTAGTCCAACCATAAAGACTTTTTAGTTTTAAACAGTAATTTGAGAGGCTTATTATACTAAAAAATAAAGAATTCTGGAGAAGACAATCAATATATGGAGACAAATGCATGTTCACCACATATTAAAAATCACTGTTCAAGCCTCCTGCTCATCGGATTTGACTTTGTACCTGTAAACTAGAAATAACTTTGGCTGAAGTAGTAGCTATGGGTGGTGTCCACCCTCACTCCCTAGCCTGAAAGCTGAGGAATACATAAATTAACATGAAGCTTCCTTTCCCTGAAGGTTTTGTTTAATTTTAGAAGTGTCAGGAAAATGTTAATGTTATATTTTGTTGCGTATTTTCCAGCAGCATGTGGCATATGCCGAGAAGGGAAATAACAGTGTTTGTCATTATAACTTCACAGCCAAGGAGGAAGAAGGAAAAAAAAGCAAAAGGAACCTAATGAAACCTGTAATTCATAGATCTGCTAAATACTGTTCTCTGCTACCCAAATTAGATTAATAGTTTAAGATGAATACAAGGTTCTTTCTCTGCTTCTCCAAATTGCTGATTTATTACTAACCAGGATAAAATAATTTTCATCCAGAGGGTCTGCATGTGAAAAATTTCACTTACAAAACTGGGAAAAGAACTGGCAATTGATTTGTAATCTTCAAATAAATCCTCATTTACACAACTTTTAAGTTTAAAAAAATCTAAGTGATAAGATCAGTAACTGAAAAGGAGACAGAGAGGTAGACCAAGACATTTAAATATTTACTGATTCAAAATTTCATGATGTGGGAAAACTGTTTCCTATTCGGCTCAAGTGCCACTCATGACTCTCCTGCATAACAGAAATAAATTTAAGGAGACATTTTCATGTGTATTGACAATAATGAAGAATCCAATACCATTTTCTGGTTTTTCTCCTTTTGCCTAAGACATTAAGAAATACCTGTATTATTTAATTTCCTTTTGGTTTCATCAGAACAGACACTGGAGTTAATCTGAGCATTCAGTTTTGACAAGATGTCACTTTTTGTTTCTTCCCCCAGCTATGTTAAGCCACTCCTTCCTTGCAAAAATTCTATGTCTTAAGTTACTAAAATATGTGGTCCTTAACTTTGCTTCCTCTTATGGTCTGCATCCAATATAGAGAAATATTACAGAAGAAACTAACATGGTGCTTGTAACATAAATTAATGCAAAGCTTTAGTTTCAACACTTTCTAAAGTAAAACAGAGATAAAACTGTACATTTATCTGACTAATAGCAAAGCTGGTCACTCCAATGAAGAGTTCTTTTTATTGAAATGGCCAAGAAAAATAATATTACAGGCCAAGAACAGGCTTATTATCTGTCCTTCTGTTTTCCATCAAGATTAGTAGTAAGTCTGACTGAGTTAAAGAGTCTGCATTGTCCGTAATTTTTTCTGGATAACTGCATTACAGTCATTGGGGTTTTGCCAGAGAAAGAGCACCAGTTTTCCACAAATATGGATGTTTCCACAAAAACATGATGCCCTGAAAGAAGATAAGTAAAATCCAAATCTAAACCAGCTTGTTCTGCTTCTGTTAGACCAAGTTGTCTGTAAAGAGCATCACTTCCATTTCCCCCCAGCTCCAGAAAGATACAGCGCAGCAATACTGGAAACTGAATCCAACATACAGCTGAGCATGGCAAGAAACACTCCACTTCAGAAAGACCTTTCCTGCCCATAAAATTACGTGTTTTATTTCTCTACAAACACACTTTGGTATTTAATAAACACAGAGGTGTTACTGCCTTAGTGTATCAAAACACAATATCAGACTGTTCTCTGCACAATGGTCTCACATTTTTTTCTTCATTCTTGCTTCCTTTCTTAAGCCACCTGCCTATTCATATCCAGAGCATTAGAGCAGACAGGTATTGACAACTACTACAGAAGTGCCAGAGATTCCAACTGGTAGTAAAAATTTTCAGAGTGTGGTAGTTTGACCTGGGGAGGAAAAAACTCAAAGAGAAGTTTTCTCTATGAGTACTCCCCTGGGAGTTGATAGTGACCAATTGGAGGCTGGTTTGGTTATTGACAGCGTGAAGAACCAATTGAAGGAAGTTAGTTCGCCCCGTGAACACACATTTTGAAGGAGGTAATCCGGAACTGAGCCCTCTTGGCTTTTCCGGCAGCAGTGCAGGTAACAGGGCCCTGGCCTGGCTCCACTGCAGGCCTGTGGGCCTGGCAGGGGCCGGGCCGGGCCCTCTGTCTGGGGAGCTGGCATGTCCTGGCAGAGAGAGAGAGAAGGGGGGTGGCCATGAACAGTGACCAGAGAGACTCAGACTAATATAAAAATCCCAGCCGCTACCCCCCCCTTCCCCAGCGTGGCTGGTTTCTGAGATCCTGGCAAAGCTCCAGCACTGTGGCCTTGGTTTTTTTTTCTTTTCCCTGTGCAAAAATCTTAACTCTTTTAATGTTCAGATGAGACTTGCGGACTTTTTCAATCCTCCCTGGAGTGAAAAGGAAAAAGGAGATATTATGAAGTCAGTGAAGCAAGAGCTAAGTCTTAAGTTTTTAGATGGAAGGAGAATGAGGAGATGCTGTGAAAATGGCTGAAAATCCTTTTGTAAAATTGTAGGGATGAACTGATGTACTGAATATTCCTATAAACCATGGAGA
This sequence comes from Rhabdornis inornatus, assembly GCA_013397075.1. NCBI lineage: Eukaryota > Metazoa > Chordata > Aves > Passeriformes > Rhabdornithidae > Rhabdornis > Rhabdornis inornatus. Next base: position 1,711,402 of record VWZS01004865.1, read on the forward strand.
AAGACATGGGGGGGTTGGAAACGTTCCATTTGATAAATCATTTGACCAAAAGCACCTGTGTTGAGAATCCGTTGTCCCGAGGAAAGAAGGGGAGTCTCGGTTTTCAGAGAATGAAGCATGAACAGAGAAAAAAGAGATGAAGAGAACCTTTGCTTTGGAACATTTCATTCTTAAAAGTAATACCCCATGTATTTTGACCATTGACCCACAAGTACAGCTTTGGGAACGCTGTGGAATTGGGAAGAGTGCCACGACTGCAGATACCAGGCGGATGCAGAATCATGAAAATGAAACCACGAGAAGACTGTTTTCTGCTTTCTTGTGGAAAAATCCCTATAGCCTAACAAGAGGAAGCTTCTCACTCCAAAGTGAACGGAAGAAGGGACTGTTTGAGTTGGGAATTAATTGAAGCAGTTTCTTGTATGTTTGTTTCATTGTTATGAAGGTTGAGAAAGAGAAGGAAAGAGTGGTCTGACAATCTTATTATGAGTTTTTTTTCCCTTTGTGTAGTTAATAAATTTCTTTTTATATCCTCTTAAGTTTTAGGCCTGCCTTGCTTCTACTCCTGGTTCTGTCTCACAACAGAAAATGAGTATATTTTAATTGGCAAATCAAAACCATGACATTATTTGGTGCATTGGCCGGGAAAAAGAAACTTAAACTAATACACAGAGGTAGATACTGTTGACTGCTCAGAACACTCCCAAACTTCTATATATGTTGATATTTCAGTGCTGTTGTATTTCAGAAGCACCTTGCCTTGCAAGCACCTTACGTGTGTGGATGTGACTTGCACCAGGTGTGTCACTGCCCTTTGAATGCAGCACAGCCCCGGGCACCAAGGGGGAGCACAACCCAAGGGAGAAGCATTTGCAGCCAGCTGGTGCTGCGAATGTCACCAGATACATTCAGCCCTGCTGCTGGATCTCTCTCAAGGGGATCTGCCTGGCAGGTCTCTGACCCACCGGCACAGCATCAGTGTGTTACACTTTGCTGTTGAAACAGAAAATACAAGGAAACCAGTTTTGTAGGAAGACTGGGGATTGAGGCACAAAGCCAGTATGTGGAAATTCTTGCCAACCCTTAGGCCTTCAACACAGAACATTAAATTGCAGCATTTATAAAATCCAAATTAATAGCTTAGGGAAATAAAGAAAACACTGTTATTAGCAAGGCCAACATCCTACTGCCTCTATTTCTTCTCAGTTGCTTAGATGCTCTGCCGAGCTTTCCACAGAATACCTCCAATGGATGCAGAAACCAGAAACATGACCTTTCTCAGGCTTTCCAGCAGAATTTTCCATGAATTTGGGTTTAGACATCACTAGGCTCATTACTGAAAAGATACTAGCCAGAAAGACAGTACAGTATTGGTATTACCATGAACTAAGTTTTGCTTGGAGTTATATGAGGGAAGGGCAAGGAGGGGGGGAACCAAAAGACTGAAAACCAGGACATCCTGTAATTGTAGCCGGAGGATTGGGGAAAGAAAACAATTTGGAAAATAAACTCTAATCCCATCATGATCACTCTCTCATAGAAGCCAGAGAAATTGCTTTCTGTAAAAATAAACAGAAATGAACATTTCAGTATTTACCATAAATGCCAGCATGTTGAAGGAACAACTTTGATTTTGTAAAGACTGAAAGGATAAGTAATAAGCTGGCAGGGTTGCTTATATATTTGTGAACTCTCATAAATATTACCTACCACAAGTCTAAATCACTGCCAGCTCTGGCTTATGTTAGCCTATTTTAATACCTTACAAACTCCTCTGCCAGGGTATAACTGACCTTTGAAAGATTATCTTCTAGTGTGTACAAGATAGTGTGAAATAAATGGTTATCAGTTCTCAGAGAATTTCATTTCTAATCTTTTGGATGGACCTTTACCTCAAATCATGATTTATTAGCTATTTGAGAGTTTTTGCACTGATGAAATCGCAACATAAAACTAAATATTGCAGAGCAGTAAGTCTTGCAATTAAAACCACTGCCCAAAGACTAGATGAGTAGCTATTAGATTTACCAAAGCTTTATTATGGATTACTGAGAATAATTAATCTGTGTAATGGCAGGTTCCACTTTTCAGTTGGATTCTGCTATTTGCTAAAATGACTCATGCACACACACAAAAATCTATATGGATTTAAACATATATTGCACCTCTGCTGATTGAGACTAGATTAAACAGTATGATAGAATTTGAGAATATTTCTGAATTTTCAAAGTATCTATCAGTATACCTGAGCTGGATGACAAAGAAAACAAAACCCAGAACTGAAGTAAGCACACAGAAAGTGCATGGCTTAAGAGCAGTGTGCACCAGGGAGCAGAGCACGTGGTTTAACACATCTAGTAGCTGTACTGACAGTATAGAAAGGGCTCCCTGTTGTTTTATTTTCTCTACTAGAGGAAGGGAAAAAACACCAACTGTAAACAAGAGAATGACTGAATCTTGGAACATCGCTTTAATCCTGTTGAAGGGGAAAAATAATAACAATAATACTAAATATGAAGATCTAATTGTCTTCCTGAAGCCATATGGTAAATGAAAAAGTAGGCTAACCCCCATATATGTCTCCCTATCCGCAGCAGAGGCCTGTGGTAAATGCAGGAATTGCACAGCAATTGTTGTGTCCATTTTGATTTCTAACTGCGGGGAGAGGAGTGAAATACAGAACAGAACAAATCCACAGCTTCTCTGAAGGTCAGCTGAATCTGCCAGGTCTAATAAACAGAAGACAGTCTCTCTTCTTATTTCTGAGAAACCCTTGGCTCTCTTGATGTGTGCAGCCACAAGATTTGTCAGGTCTTGGGATCTGCATATCTTTCCACAGTAGCACTTCTCATTGGTCCCTTTCTGAATTAAATGTCAGAGTTAAACACCAAGACAGACATGGGAGTAGCATAATGCACTTTTGTTTGTCAGGGAAAATATTCCTTCAGGTTTATGGAGGGGTTCTGTTGTTTCCAATTGAAGGAAAGGGTAAAATTGGTCCCACCCCAGAATCAGATGTCCACAGCCTAAAATTTCAATGCAAAAGGAATACAGGTTTGAATTGCAACGAGGGTTGAAAGTAGTACAGTAATAAAAAGGTTCTATATACTATTATTTACTCTGATGCAACTCCAGAATGGAGGGAAAGAAGAAATAAAAAAGAAAAATCAGCTACACAGAATTATCTAATATTTCAAATTCACTATCCCAATCTACAATTTCACTGCTAAGTTAAGCTTTTGATTGCCCATATCCTGCAAGGATAACAGTATAGGCATTGCCTCATATTTCTACACAGTCCTAACGAAATGAGTTTCAGATTATCTGAATTTAGATATGAGACATGTGGCTTTATTAAAATTTTAAAACAAATAGTCTAAAAACATCACTTAAAAGCACAAGCCTAAACAAATTTCAGAGCAATTCACTTTAAATATACACTTCCTGCTTTTATACTACACAATTGAAATAGCAGAGTGCTCCATTTTCTCATTTAGAAGCTGAGTCTTTGCCATAAAGATGCTTTCATGTTCCTAACCAGGATCTTCCAGAAGATGCAAGCAGTTGTCCAATAACAACTTTAAAAACCTATGTTTCTAGAATAAGTATTACTTTTGCAATTCCCACTGCAACATTTACATACAACTGCAGGCTGCAGCATAACACAACTGAAGGATTTTGAACTGTAAGAAGAAAAAAAAAAATCATTAATGCAAATACTGTGTTTTATTCTTGCTCCATTCTTACCAATAGGAGTTTAATATGCTAAATACCTGACTCCAAAGGAAAAAAAAAAAGTCACTTTGCTTTTTGTCCCCTCCCCATCAGCAAGAAGGGAATATTATGTCTTTATTTTGAAGGAATGCTATAAGCTAAATCTGTGAAAAATTGGTGGGAGGTTACAGCAGAGAGATAGAACAGCCAACAAACAAAATGTTTGCAGATAAGGACCACAGAAAAAAGCATGACCTACAGCTTTAGCTGAAAGTTAACACTTGAAGGTTGATCCTCTCCACGTGGTTATAATTTGTCCCATTTGAAAAATGAAACACTCCTATACTTCACCTCTCATTGAGGGTGAAACAGAAATCATTCCTGTACACAGAGCCCCAACCAGACCCTTCCATCAGTGAATATTACAGTTTACTTGCTGCTGATGAAACAGGATATGCAATTTCTTTGATTCCATCAAACCTGAGTGGAATATAGATGTTTTTAAAAACCTTTAGATTTCCTCATTCTGTAATATATAAATAACACCGATTCACATATTATATTACATCACAACTTCATGCTCTTCCACTAAGCAGAATCCTACAAAGGGAAAGTCCCAGCTGAAGTGGATACTGTACCACCCACTCGAAAAAGGTGCAGCAATGTCTCCCCAGCTTTCCAGCCTTTCCCTCCAGCCACAAAGAGAAGCTGCACACCTTGCCATGTGTTGGAACACCCTCCCACAGCAGAAGAGCTCCCTCCTCAGTAGCACCCCTCTGTCTCAAGGGTCATTTCTGCTCCAGAGGCAGGAGACTGCTCCTCTCACAAAGATGACCTTCCCCTTTAGCTCAGCAGCCCAACACCTCCCATACACACCCTGGCACTCGGCATCGTGCACCTCAAATCCTGGCTGGTCTTACCAGCTCTACCAACCCAACTAGTGAGGCATAATCTCTGTCCACATGCCATGTCTTTCCTCCTCATGGCATTCAACACTTCTTGCAAAAATCTGCTTCATTTTTCCAAAACATTTTTTGTTGTTGTTGTTAAATTAATTAAATTGGTATTTTTTTCCAAAACATGGCATAGGCCTATACTAACCACTCTGGGGAAAATTAACTCTACCCCAGCCAAAACCAGAACACAAATACACAACAAAAAAATCCCAGAACGCCATAATTTATTTTTTTTCTGGAAAGATAAAACAGAGTTTTGTGAAGCTATTTGTCCAATTTCAACATGTTAATCATATTTAAAGTTACCAGCCCAGTTCTCTGTTTTAATAAAGCTCTCTCCTTTTTCCAAACACTGCAGAGAGTTTTCCTAGCAAGCTATTAAAAGTCTTTTTTTGAAGAAATGTTGGCTGTACAGGTCAGGAAATCATTTCTTTAGGCAAGTTCCAGAGTACAGCAGAACTGAGATGCTTTGAAAGCCTGTCTGTCAGTCGACTTTGTCCCACTTTGAAAACAAAAGCAATTCATTAGAAAGCATGTTCTTAAAGATGTTAATCCTTTAAAAAGAAACAATCCCTAAATTATCTGCTCCATAAAAGCAAGTAGAGCCTAAAGAAGTCTTTCTGAATAGTTTACATAGCTATTTGAATAGGTTGCTTCTAAAATGTACACAATATGCAAATAACTGCCACAGAGCTGTTACACATGAAAAAACATCTTTTATTCTGTTTTCTTGAACATGTAAGTGAGCAACGCTTACTTTGTATTCAGGAAACACAGACAAGAGTGATGTAATCAACTAAGAAATAAAATATTTGGCAAACAAAGATAAAATTCTTTACCTAAAAAACTACAAGCTTTTTGCTACTAAAAAGCCCACCAAAACCACAAATTAATTCATTAGGAGTATTAAGGAGGGAACTGATGTCATCTCCTGACATACTAACAGTATATAACCGCTGAATGCTGAGTGTTCCACACAGAACTCATGTTCCACATTCAGTTACACACCCAGAATTTTCACCACAGTATGGTAAGTAACCTCTAAATCACCTGGAGCAGTCCCTGATTATTACATCAGCCATGTTAACTTCAACATAGCCACACATTCTATCCATTTACAAAGTGTTGCTCAGTATCTCAAAGATAAACAAGATCATTTAAGCTGTTTATAATATACTCCGTAAGACCAGAGTCAGAAAATCCAGTATTTCCTTAAAATATGAAATTATGATCATTCAGTGCTGAAAAAGCAGAGGTAAGAATATATTACAGATGAAGAATACTACTTTCAAATTAAAGCTTTTATCTCAAATTCAGGATACGCTCTATAGCGTTACTGAAGTGACACCAAAAATTAATGCACCATTAAAGCTACTCTTGTTGTGTTGCAACTCTTCCTGATATAAAAGGTCTGAAAGGTCAGAGCAATACACAGCGAAAGACATTCTCACAGACAAAATTGCAGGAGCAGAAGCCACTCAAAGTAGCTGCCTTCCCCAGAACTTCTCAAAGGAAGACGGTACATGCAGCTGGAAGGACAAACCTGTTAAAGTGAGACCTCCCTGCTGTGGCTAGACGGGTTTCCCATTTTGTTTGGTTTTTTGTTGCCTTTTGTTTTTTTTTTTAAGAAGCTTTATGTCTCATTAAAAAAAAATATGAAAAATTATGCAACACTCTGAAGTGACCTGTGAATGCTGTCTTAGAAAGAGTGACTTATCTCACAAACTTAATACCCAAAGAGACAAGGGAGATGGATGGTCTGATTTAATTCCAAGACCAAAAAACCTCCAGACATTTATTTGGCTTAGACCTTTGGAAGGGCCGAGGAGAGCTTCTCTTCCCTCCCTGTTCTGGGGGAGGGGAATGTTACTACACCAGAGATACAATCCTGACTGCTTTTTACAAAGAACACTTTGCTCCCTTGCAGGAGAACACAACAAACCTACGTCATTAACTGTAGGGATCAGTAATGCAGGAGTCCAAGTATCCCAAATCTTCACACTACAGCTTTAAAATGTGACCAAAATGATAGACACCCAGTGACACCTTTTCACGGTATATGCACAGATGGCAGTGAGTCCCAACTTCTCAATGTGCCCTTAAGGATAAACTATTACATTTACTAATATTTTCAAAGGACTTCTTCCTGCAATATTAACCAACATTTTTTTTGTTTTGATTTTTGTTTTAAACAGGCTTATGCAAACTCTGCTTAACCTATAGTGATGACAGGAAATTAGTTCCAAGTCCTACTATTCTGCTCAAGTTGCAACAGGAATCCAGCTAGGTGAAAAAGTCCACTGCCACACAAGCTGTGTTCACTAATGCCTCCATGCTGTTTGAGGGGAAAAGCAAGTGTGCATTAGACTGACTCTGACCACCAGATCATCTTCTGAGGATGTGACTGGAATGAGGACCCCTCTAACTTCGAAACACCAGTTCCCATGATGCTGATGTTCCTGCAATTCTCCCATAAAAGTGAGATTTGCATATACTTAATTTCTTCCAGAATACTAAACTAGTCACATCCAGACTGCATCTAGCAGAGAAACCATTCATCTTGGCAAAGTACTCTGGTACCTGCAGTATTCTACTTGGACTAAAAAAACCCAGAATAAGTCAAAATTTCCATTGTGGTTCACCTGTATGACAAAAGGCAGAACAGTATTGAAGTGTAACCCAAATGAATCAGTCTGAAGTACTGCTTACCTACAGTATTATTTTGTTCTGTAGGGGAAAAAAGAAAGGAGAGAGAAAGTCTGAAGATTCCTTTATTTATTTAGGAGCCAAACTCTGAAGCAGGCGCATAAAGCTTCCCAAAGAGACCACTAACTTCATTGATATCAATATACTTGTTTCCACCCAACAAACTGCAAGTTTGGATGGCAAGAGAAGAATGTTTTTAGTCACTTTCTGAAGGGCTGCAATGGCTGACCTAGTTTCTATTTATTACAGCTTTGTGTTTATGTGATGCCATTTACATCAGTGCTAGCTGGTTGCAGTGCAGCACTCAAACTGCATCCTGTGCCAAACATAAGAATAGCATTATATTCTCCCTAAGAGAATACACACACAAAAAATCCCTCATGCATTTTAGGGTTATGTATAAAGTAGTACATCACAGAGAGATAACTATGTAGAAGTAGAAGGGTTTTTTCTGAAGAGGCCTCTGTACACAGGCCTTTTCTTTCATAGCAGGAACAGCTTTCATTTCCTCCCCAGTCCCACTGGAATTCTGATGAATCAACAGTGAAGGTGGGAGAGGTGAGAAGAACCTCTCCAATCAACCAGACTGAATTACAATCAAACATGTGCTTTGTATACAAAGCAATATTACTAACTGAGTAATCACAAACAGAAAGTAACTATTGCACCTGAACCTTTGAACACAATCACAGTTGATAACTTCTAATGAGGGTATGTTCACTTGTATGTCTGCCTAGATACGGACTCTGAAATCAGGCTGCATGGTGCTCAAAAGTACAAAAAGCATTAGGAAAGTCAGCATTTTTTTTCTAAATAAAGAATGGGAGTGTGTTGTAGTTTTAAGGACTATACGCGGGAAGTCATTTACAAGCTCCCCACTCATGGTTCCGCTTTGAACTCTTAACATCTTTAAGGGATTTGCTAATATTTTTACAAAGAAGAACATTTTTATCTAACAGCCTTCCTCTGTCTCAAAGCAGTTACTTAGAAGTTAACAGAAGAGATTTAGGTGTACTCACATTGTTTTTTAGCACACTTTCTTATGCAGCACAGAGGTATTTTCCATACACAACTCACGAGTCTGAAACAATACCCAATTATCATAATCTACTGAGACCTGTATTTCAAAACATTTTAGAAGTGGGTTTGGATTGCTACTTAGCCAGCAGTCTCCAACCAGCCCAAGTAGTCAGGAGTTGCAAAACCACTGACAGAAAAATTAAGTTACAGAGTGCAATGCTGCCATCTGCTGAAAGTTGCCTGTCTTAATGGTCTAATTGAGTTGAAGGCTTTTGAGCACTCAGAGCAGTTACTTAGACATGTTTAATCTGAGAAATTTGAGGATGAGCAACCCGTATTTTTTGATTTTTGCCTAGAGATACATGGTCAACTGTATTCAAGTACAGAATCTGTATCTCCCTCGAATGGGATGGCTGCCCAACTCTCGGTAATCATCACTGTTTCCATTTGCTGCCCACAGAGCTGCACCACAGCCTTGCAGAAAGTTCTCTGTAAACAGCAGGGCCCAAAAGCAACGTTTCAGGGCTACTGACAAATCTGAATCCAAGCTTGTAGCTTCCCCCAGCTATGCACAAGGCAAAGTTGCACATCAGGGTGGAAACCTTTCCCTCCAGCAGATTGGGCTGGTGTTCCAGGACTGCACTCAAAGATGGCTGACTTTTTAGGAAACTCCAAGTCCATATTTTTCCTTGTTTTTTTATTTCTCCATATCTAGTCACGGAATAAGAATTTGTCCTTTCCAAGTGATGGATACGGCCTTGCTGTAACTGCACAAATATCTCATCTGCTAAGAGACAAGATTTTTCAGCTTTGGTGTGGGCCACACATCAAAGTTTTTCATATAGCAAAAGTCACTAAAGAGAAAAAATAAAAATACCTCTGAGGAATTGGTGTGAAAGTACCACAATGTCACTTTCACTGTGACCTATATTAACTGTGGTAACTAAATTTAGGCAGGCATACAGAGCTCCCCCATGGCCCAGGCTGTCATGCACAACCACTACCCATGAAGCAGTCTGACATTCATGCCCTGTGCTCCACTGTTTGATCAGCACTTCTCAGATAAACTAGACAAAGTGTTGCACCAGGATAAACTCTTTAAAGTGCATGCCAGATATTTTTGTTTCCGTTTCACCAGTATAAATCTGAAATAACTCTGCTTAGCTGAGTGGACATGGACCTCGATTGCTCTCAGTGTAAACAAATCAAGAGTGTGAGCCACTGCACCGAGTTCAGTCACCTGTGGCTTTACCAGGTACAGATGCTTAACAGTATAAGCATGATTTGTCCATGCTTTGCACTGAAGCAAGAACAGAATCATAACATATCACTACTCAATGACAACAGCAGTTGATAATCACTCTGAAGAGACTGTAAGCAATCTAATAGGGAACGGTGTAGAGAAGAAATAGGTCTCTTCTGTGTACAGGCGGACAAACGAACCCCTTAAATGATGAATGCAACACAGCCTCCCTCTTTGTTACCAACTCTCATTTTTTCAAAACATCTACTGGAAAAATTCAAGCTTCAATCATAACATCTAATTCGGTGCAGCTCCACAGTAACTATAATGGATTCATACTGCATCACTTATATTGATAAAAGGAAATTACCAGGAGATTCCAGAAGCATTTTACTGGACTTAATTCCAAGCATAAACTCGTAAGTGCTCCATTGATGTCTGTCAGTTTGATTATGGTACAAATCACACACCAAGGAATACTTTCAACTGCATCAAGACTGTTTTAGTTCCAGCAGTAGCACTAAGAAGAGACAAAAAAGCCTTTGCTCAGAGATTTAAACATTCATGCTTAGCTTCGTTTTCTTACAAGATGAAGAAAGTGAAATTTAAAAAAAAAAAAGTCAGTCAAAAAGATGAGATGTAGTAAGCTGGCATTTTACACTTCAGTTGATAACTTGTGAATGTTTACATTGTTTAACACAGAAACAAGATGAGAACAGCTTATCAGTAAAACAAGACACAAACAGCACGCGTGGGAAACAGTCACAGGGACACTGAGCTACAGCAAAGACTCATTTAGTCAGAGTAGCTCATAAATACCCACTCAGTAAAGAATGAGAAAGAAGCATTTTTGCCACATCAACACTCATGTTTACAATTCCAAGCCAAGGAACAGTAAAGTCAGTAGATTTGATTACACAAGAGGCAGAAACAGTGCCTTTGTTTTTGTACACATTGAAATGGGCAACATGAGCCTGAAGCTGCAGCTACCAACACTACAGGACAAAAGTTTGTAAGTCTGAAGTCACCTCAAGGTTTCCTGCAAACCACCAGCACAGTTAGACTGATGCATGGTAGCTTGAACTGACCACCAGCTAGTTCACAGACCACTGGTGTGGTCCATAAACTTTAAGAAAGTATCTGCAGAATCAAATGATCACATGAGATCCAAGCACAGGATGAACAGCACACAATGAATGGGAACACAAAAAGGCAGGGCCAAGTTCTCCTATGATTTCAATGGATGCAGTTCCACCAACAGTGGTATTTTGTTTTATTTTTTTAAACCTCCCACAGAAGCCAAGCCAGATGGCCAAATGCTGCTACTACTAATGCTGCTAATACCCCTGCAGGATTATTTACTGAGACAGCTAAGACCAGCACTTTCATAGTTAGTAATCACTACCAGTTTTTCCCCACTTTATCTGTATCAGTTATCATTTCTTTTCAGGATATGACTTGTTAGTCTCCAATGCCTATTGTTCACATCTTTTCTGAGATTATTACTTAGCCAATGCAAATACAATTGAATTTAGTTGTGTTGTTCTCATTTCAACTGTATCCAAGCCACAATTGTTACTGGAAACTTCTGGTCTTAGTTACTTTCTGAACTGACCCTTAAACTCCAATTTCTGGTATTGTCCAGCAGTCATTTAATGCTATAAGTTACTAGAATTTTCACCCCATTATCCCATGGATGAGCTTCCTGAGAAAAAAAACAGCTTCATTAGTAGAAATATTCCATATAAAAATTAAATACAATCCAATGTACGTTTCAAACCAGCATTCACTGGAGACATCAAGGAATTGTAGTTTTCCAATTATAACACTACACAAGGAAGCGACCTTGAAGCAACAGCTTGCCATGGGTCACATCTCATGAGTGCTGCTGGCTGTTTTCTTTAGCTCCTGGCTCTACAGGTCACACACCAGTAATACCCTGACATAAAACAAGCCAAGGCAATCTATGCTCTAAGAACAATTAAAAGATGTCCAAGCAAGGAATTTACTGTGCTAATGGTTCATTCTGCTATTTGCCTTCATTTGCATCTCACTTGTGGAAGGGACCTGGTACTCCTCATTCCAAATGAAGCAAATGGAAGCCAAATCACTCTGCCACAGTGCCAGCCAAACACACTTGTTAAGACTACTTTGGCTACTCGTTTGTTTTTTTGTTTTTTTTTCTTACCAGAAGGTAAAAATGTTATCAAATGGCACATAGGAATATTGCTTGGGTGGCTCCCTATGTTTAAAGTAGGAAATGGGCACTGCTTTATATCAGCAGCCAAAGCTATTTAAATAATAAATGAAATGCAAAGGGACAGCTCAGAAAAAACAAAACAAAACAAAACAAAAAAAAAAGGAAGAAAAAAGCTTTTAAAAGTCAAGTCACAGACATTTATTAGATGAAGGACCGAAGGAGCATTGTGCCCATTATATCCTCCCACCCAGCAGCCACGGAACAGAAAGTCCTCTCCAAAATGACGACTGCCAAACGCAGCAACCTCACATGATTTACTGGTCAGTGTACACAAATACATACAAAGGAGATCATTATACCCCTCTCATTTCAGGTGTCGTCCAGGAAGATCACTTCCACAGTTTTAACAGTGACCGTTCCAAACTGCTGGGGCTCTTCCCAGCAATTGTATTTTGTGGTTCTGTTTCCATTTCCTTTACCATGTATGCATAAGCAGACCTCTTTTTGGTCTGAATTATTTACCCTATAATTTGTGTTTCTGTTTTCAACTAGCATTTACTGCTGAATCATGCCAAAAATCACACATACTGAATATTGCAGTGGGTCATACTTTAAAGCCCCATAAATTTCCTGGTTTCCTTGCAGCCAGACATAAGTTTCCCATTACTTTGGGCCAAACTTTATCCTCTTATGGAACATGAAACAAATTCACAGAACTCGGTGAAAATGCACCCACTCGTACTATACAATAATACTACATTTAAAAAAGAGTCACTTCAGTCTTGATTCATTAACAGGTTGGCTTCTGCTTTTGGAATTATTCAGATGACAGAGGTTATTCCTGCAAGAACACTTCAAATATATTAATTTGCAATAAAAGGTCTGTTTGCTAGATAGCCTCTACAACACCCAGATGCTTAGAATCAGGCAGACAAACGCCAACATCAGGCACGCATCCCTAAAGAGCTCTAAATATTTGTCCAAGTGTTACAAGAATTCTGTCAAAGGGCTACAGTTATTGGGAAATTACAGACAATTACCCTATTTCTGTATTAAAGATATTTGCCCTTAAACACAAAGATACATAATAGGAATCCCAGTACCCACAATGAAGCAAAAGTCTCGAATTCCAGAAAAAAAAAAGGGATTTTCAAAGATACAATCTCCATGGGTCTGAATGTAAGCATTTTTTACTGGCACTGATCTCAACAGGACACAGCCACCAAGCCTAATTGACTTTGCAAGTCTCAAGCAGGAACAAGCACCACTGAGGTGTCAGGGCAACAAAGTGCTTTGGCCACTGAGCTGGCCCAAGCTGCAACCACCTACAGCCACCTGAGCCACCCCAGGAACTGCAGCACTTCCTGCCACTCACCAGGGATTTACAGGAGCACAGTCATAGCTTTATTGGGACAAATTAACAGGTGTGGACCTCCTGTTGCAGTGGAAACCCCTCAGAGCACTTGACCAAAGTGGGAGATGAGTTGAACCCCTCAGGAGGCAGTTGGGAGTTTGGGAAAATGCAGGTAGGGAGGGAAGCATCTGAAGGCATGTTTCTCACCTTCCTTAAACCAGTGCCAGCTTCAAGGCAACCCTTTAGCTTTAGAGGTTGAGTCCCTCCTGCGAGGAGGAAGGTGGGGCAGAAGCAAGGTCAGGTGAGAGAGAGGGGCAAAGTTGCCCAGAGCATGAAAGACATAACTCCCCAAATCTGCATCCAGGCACTTAAGACAGACATCCTCAAGAGCACTCCCAAATCCAGCATCATGTTCCTACAAAATTCCCCTAAGCCCTGAGAAAGACAAATTTTCACTTCCAAGTGACACAACGCTAAAAAAAAAACCAAAAGTGAGGCAGCTCACTGACAAAGCTACATAAACTGGCATTGTCAACAGCTTTTCAATATTAAATGGCTTTTAAATGTGCTGGCACAAGTATGATGTGTCCTTCCTTAAAGACAGATGTATACCCTTCTTTACACAGCATAAAAATGGTGCCTAAAATTAAGATGTATAGTTAATCTATTCTTATCCTCACCAAAGTGGGTAGTATAAATAGAAAACAAATGGAAGCAGTGAAGTCAACTGACTCTGAGACCTCACAACTGATTTTGAATGCTTGTTTTTACTGACTGACAGCTTCTCTTCACAAAACTGGTAAACCAGCTATGCTACACCATGCAGCCACATGACTTCCAGCACAATTGCCTCTTGAGAATTTTCCACCATATTTTCAAAAGACAGGTTTTTAAATTATTACTTGATCTTCTTCCACAGTCTTCCCATGTATATTATATATATAGTTAAATTTCCAGAAGTATTTTTTCACACTGCCATAAATCTGCTACCCCATGTATAAAGACCTCTGAGAACTAAAGCAGTCTATACAGGCTCAAGTGCCTACTTCAAGGAACCATCCCTTCCCCAAAATTTGTAATTACAGACTCTCTGAGACTACCCCCTTCCATTTCAGCCACTTCCCCAGCTTGTTCTTCCTCTGGGTTTGGTTTAGTTTGTTTTGCTGTATTTTGAGACTTCTCCAGGGTTTCAAATATTTAGGCTGCACCAAAACTATTTGAAGAAACCAAGAGTCTTTTTCCACCTTAAAAGCAGAGCCTAACACAGCAAACTCAGCACAAGCAAGAAAATTAAATGGGCACAAAATCCATGACTGATTGTCCATTTCCTTCCTTTTCCAAACCAGAAAGCTGAGCTCTCTAACCCTCCCAACACTAGCTTCAAACTCTAGATAGACCAAGGGGTCTCTTATATTGCCACACTAAAGTAACCACTCAAAACACACAGAGAAGAAAAACCTGCCTCTTGAGTTCTCTGTTTGCTCAAGCAAAACGGACAGGCCAATTTGCTTTCTACAGCAACTCCATATTAGCTTGGCTTGACTAGCCGACACTTACTCATTTGTTTTTCACTGCCCTAGGCAGCACACTCATGTAGCTACAGCCAGACAGGAGGATTTTTAAAAAATTCTCTTTAAGGATTTCCTTACCTATGTTCTTCTGACTCCCCCCTGTTTTCTCCTTCTTTGTGCCCCTATCCCTTCTCTTTTATTCTTGTTCCTTCCTTGTAGCACCCCCTTCACCAGTGGCAGAGAGCAATGCATAAAACCTTTCTCTTTGTGAGCTTGCTTTTCTACTCCTCTTACAAGTTCTTCTCACTTCTCCACCTTCTATCAGCCTGCATCAGCCCCACTGTCCCACTCATCCCTCAGCCCTTACCCTCCCTAAGGAGGCTTACGCATGACTGGTTTTTTTCCTTTTCTCACCACTCTGACCTTATCTTTCCTCCACAAAAGCAGAGTATTTCTATTTGGTTTAAGAGTTTTTCTACACAGTTTGCAAGCACCTACACTTCATTCCTCCCCTCCCAGCTACTCTTTCCAAGCCTTATACCTCCACAGTGGGAAGCAGCCATCTGGACTTCAGGCAGCTCTGAATGAAAACCTCTAACATCAGCTATTCCACAAAAAAATTAAGAGAATCTAAGTCAGGCCTGATATACTGGAACTTTGACACAGGACTGAATTCATAGAGACTTTAAAAAACATGATACACCCCATTCACCTCTGTTACTCCAAACACAACAGATCGATCGACTTTTAACTTCAGAAAGCTCCTCAAGATGCTACATACAAAGGACAAAGGTGGGGGTAGAACCTAAAACAAAACCAAAATGCATCTATACCTCCAGAGGACTTTGTTTTCTAAGCAACCTTTGAGATTTTGGCCTATTGTTCTCTACAGTGCACAACAGAACATTCAGCAAGTGGTTTCTATTTTTAGGACGTCTGGGAATGGTTTTGTCTTTTTCACTCAGTAGGACCACAGTGCCATCTATTGGGAATAGCTATAAAGAGCAGACATTGGCTGTTTATTATTTGCAAAGACTCCAAGTGTTTATTACTTTGATTTCATAACACTTAGGTAGCCAAGTCCTTACCATAGGCTTTTACAGGTATTTGTTAGGATATGCAAACCTCAATACTACGGAAAATTCCAGACTTTTATATTTAAAGTAACTTAAGCAAACACTTCAGAACCTCACAATCACAGCTGTACTAACATACCAGAGAAAAGAACTGCCACTCTTAGAAATAAACATCAGGAAAGTCTACCCTGCATAAGCCTTTCTTTCTTAATCCTACATCTGCCATTGCAGTGGGGCTCCCTGTTTTAGCAAGATCATACAGTAATAAACACAAACTCTGCTCCCTAACCTGGTTGCTATCAATGCTCCAAGATCAGGCAAGAGATACATCTTTGAAAATTCTCCTTCCATCAATAAGCACCACACATCAAGCTTTCCTACATCTATAAGCAGGCCCTCTTTCTTTTCACAGTCAGTGGGAACTCAGAGCAGCCAGAGTGCCTGTAGAGCACTCATAGTCCATACTCAACATTAAACAAAGAGCAAGACAAATTTTAAGAAGAGGGACCTTTTTAAAAAGTATTCAGGAAGAATTCCAGAGGAGTTTGGAAGGTCCAGGCCTGCAGGCATGCCATCCACACCAGGAACTTAAAAAGAGAAACAGAGGCTAAAAAAGGCAGGCCCCTGGATAAGCCAGGCAGCATGGAAGACTCACCATGGGGAAGGTCTTTCTTCCTGAATGTATTTCCAGGAGCATCCAGGGCCCATGACAGTCCCTTGCTGGGTGACAGCAGGCTGACACCAGGCTTCCCCTGGCTACCACTTCAAGGGCAGTGATGAACACTAGGCAGTGGCTCAAGAAAGGGGCACGAGCTCTGGCACCTGGATTTCAAAAGGAAAACAAGGCACAGGTGAACCATGTTAGTTTGGGGAAGAGGAGGAAGAGGGAAGGTGGGATTTCCTCTCCCTAGATCACAGTGCAGCTGGCACTTTGCATCCCTCACACACAGGTGTTTTCCAAATATATCACTGAAGTTTAGAAAATAAGGTAGTGCTAACACGCAGACATTGGGAACTCTTCCATCATGGTGAGAAGGTGTCTTTATGCCCACGTGTACTGATATACGCAACTACATACGCGTTTTTACACATAAGCTGCTGCCAAGTACCATTAGAGCATTACCCAACAAATCAGGACCAAAATGCCTAATAAAATAACAACTTAGCACAATAAAAACCTACTTTCTTCTCGTAAGTCTGTAAGATTCTTGTATGTCTGTAAATCAGATAATTTTGAGGAAAAAGTTGCAAATGCAAGCAACAGGCCAGGGCCATCCTCATTTCACCTCATGAGAGCCGCTGCGGCCATGCTGGAGCTCAGCTCAGCACCACACAAGAGGCTCCGCACATGCCCTGGAGAAACCCTGCCCAGGTCTGTCCCTTCCCAGGGGCACACAGCCCACCTCCTCCTCCTCTCCACAGCAGCCCCCAGGGAAGGGAAGGAGGTGGGATCACTGAGCTCAGCCCAGCACCCTTCCCGCCTGGGCCCTGCAGCACTGCCATGGGCTGGGCAGGACGAGTCCCCGCAGCCAGCAGGGCTCAGCACACCTCACAGCCCTGCCGCCCGCAGGAAAGCCTCGTGCTTCAGCAGCCCTTCACCTTCTGTCCTAAACAGACACCAGGTAAACAACATCTCCCTGCGATTTCCAGTAAATCCACATGAATTGTCCTGTTTTAGTATGATTTTCAGTGTGAAATGCCCATCTTGGAATATGTTGCCCTTCAGGTGTTCAGGTGTCAGGCACAGGCATCTACCCTTCAGGTACAAGTGTCGCCTCACAAAGTGATTGTTTATTTTTTTCCCAGAGTCAGGACAAAAATCATTAAAAGCTGAGGTAAAAGTAAAGAGACTAAGGGGATGAAAGAGATCTCATGGAGAGGCCACAGCAATGTATGCTCCCACCACATGTCCTGGCTGCTCTCTGGCACCATGGAGGCATGTCCCAAAATAGCTGTACAGCCAAGGAACATCTGCTTCACGCACCCTGAATGTGGCAAGAATTGTATAATCACTCACCCAGCAGGCCAGAACAAGACCCCACATGTCAAACTAGCAGTTCCTCCTTGGCAGGAAGGTGCAGGAGCTGCTGCCTGCTCCTGGAGACCCACCATGGAAGAGGGAAAGGAAGTAGCACTGTCCCCACTCAGTTTCTTAAGAGGTCTCTGTCCAAGGAATTGAGTCACTCTCCATTTCTAATGATTTGCGGTTTGGGTTTTTTTTCCTCAGTTACACAAAGACAGCATTTTCATTTTTTAGTATTCCCAATACTTGTGCAAATACATCTCTGTACAGTCTGTACTCCTCAGCACTGGGACATGGATATCCTGGCATGAAGAAGAAAATATGAAACTCACTGCAAGCAAAAGATGAATTTTATTAATCCTTTGATACATTACAGATGTAATGTAATGAAATGTATCTTGTTCATTTACACTTCCTTATAACACTACGGGACCTGATTCTGGGATTACCACACTATCACTGAAAGCAGTGAAGTTAATGCAAAATTCAGAGGGGACAAAGTGGTAACCAAAGGCAGAAGGGATAATTAAAAGCCTTAAAGTGGCACTTTAGGGAGTTAATGCCTGCAATACAGATAAAGGGCTGATATGTGCAATAGAAACACCTCTGCCTGCAAGATCTTCAGGGCTTCTTTGAACTTTTTGGTATAAATTGCACTGTGAAAGCAGCAGACAAGATGTTAACATAGAGGGGAATTCACAAGATCTGGGCCTAAACATCCAGGAAAGCATCCTGCAACCTTCTCCATTACGGAGTTGCCCTTTTCCCATGTCCCTGCTGCCTTTCTTAAGTGGTGAAATCAGAAATTACTTGAAATGCTTTCCTTCCTGCTACAGTGTGTGCATTTGTTAAGCATTACCCAGGCAATGAGCAGGTTCAAAGACTGTCACCACCAAAGGAGGTAAAATGGAAAAAGGTTTTCACCATTGGGTTGCAGCAATCACACCAGCCGAGCAACAACGTATGCAACAACATATGCAACAACACGGTTGTTAATAAAATAAACCTTTATTTCCTGCAAGTTCTCACTCACAAGCAGCTCCGAGGAGGAACACGCTTGTCACTGTGCAGTCACAGAGTGCCCGGAGTCCTTGTCGTGTGCAGGCACCAGGCCCTGTACTCACACACAGCACAGCAGCCCCGCACAGCCGCCTCCCCGGCTGCGGTGTGCCCCTCTCCAGCGGGCCCACGCTCCCGCCACGGCCGCATAATTTTTCCCCGCACTCTTGTCCTCATCCCTCCGGAGCGCCGCCGAGTCCTAAAAAAAGCCTGTTTTCTCTCCCAAAAAAGCTGTGTGCTCCAGGTGAGGCTCGAACTCACAACCTCGGCATTGCTCGGCTTTGTACTGCTGTATAAGTACCGCGCGCTAACCGATTGCGCCACTGGAGCCCTGACACCAACTCCTCCCGAACGGTTTATCAAGGGCTCGCCCGGCCTCGGCGGGGGAAGCGTGGCGGACTCCCGCCCGCACTTCGCGCCGAGCGGCGGCCCGGGGCTGCCCCGCTTCCCTGCCCGGGCCGCGCTACCCCGCTAGCGCCGTGGGAAGCCGTGAGGGACCCGGTGGACGCTGCACCGCTCGGGGAGGGCGGCGCCCGCGAGCAAGGGAGAGAAGCGAGCGGCAGCGGGGCCCACACAAAGCCCTCCCGGCCTGGCCTCCCCGCTGGGCGGGCGGCCGGGCAGGCGGCCGTGGGGGCGATGAGAGGGCCCGGCCGCCTCCGCAGCCGGGCGGGAGGGGCTGCGGGCGGGGCTGGCGGTCCTGGCAGGTGTCGGGCGGAAGCGGCGCGGCCTGAGTGTCGTCCCGCTGCCGCGGTTTCGTTCTGCGGGCGGACAGACGGAGCCCGGCCCCGGGTCGTGCGGGACCGATCTCCTGACGGCCTTCGGTAAGAGGCGTTGGCCGCTGGGTCAGCGATGTTCAGCCTCACGCTCACGGCTGCCGTGGGGTGATGATGCATCCTCCGTCATGCTCAGGACCGCAGCGAAAAGTGGACAGAGACTGCTAACTAAATGTTGATATCTGTGGCATCGCCGCTATGTGCAACACGAGGGGTGCCTGGCACTCTCAAAACAAGTGTTTGTTCAACACTACGTGTGCGTTGTGAAAGTATACCTCAAGCATGGGTTTATTCAGCAGTCAGATCTGTTCCACCTTATGTGGCAAAAAGATGGTAAACATAATCGTCATCAGCGGATATTTAAACCCAAGTGTGACTCCACTGCCCCTCTTCCCCCATGATTTCCGTGGTAAAAGAGCCAACACTTTTTGAACGGAGAGGAAGGAGGTGCTTCTCACTTGCCAAGAAAGTTTTTCTCCTGTTGGCATTATTACTGTCCGCATTACCTAAAATATATTTCAGTGGTATACACTATTGACAGGTGAAGCAGTGTGCAATTGCTGTATGTGATGCTTGAAAGTGTCTGGCATGAAGAACTGGCAGTTCATTTCTTGAGAGAAATTTTCCATCATCACATAAGTATATCTATGGCATACCAGAAAACATCAGCTGCTTTCATTACCCTTAACGTCATTATGGTAACAAAACAGTGTGTACCACACAAAGATTGCTGTGGGTGGAAAAAAAAGTAGTATGGAGAGTGTAGTTTAAAAAGTATATGACCCAGTGTCAATATTTAGCTTGTGTTTTTTTGTTAACACATCTTTCTTGCTGGACACAAGCTTGTAAATGTAAGTCTCTAATAGGTCTGGTGATTGAGGAAAATAGAAGAAAAGAGTAAGTGTTGTCCAAAATGCTGCTTTTTCTAGTAATCCTTTTTTTCCTGTGCCCTCAATGCAAAAAAAAATAATTATTTTCATATAGCAGTTTTATGCTTCAGTACTCTTGCACTTCTCTGGCAGCAAAATCAAGTCCATACCTTTGCATAAAAGGAAGGATCAGGGCCAGAAGGGAGAACAGAAACCCCAGGTGCTGGAACAGGCTTTGATGGATGTGAAGAGCCATTGTGAAGCAGACTAGCAAGTAAAATCCAGGCCCCAAACAGTTCCTGAGGTGTATGAGATGAGCTTATTTACTTGGGTGTCGCAGAGATTGCAGCACTGGTTCCTTTCTTTGCCTCTCCAATATACTTCACAGAAGTAGAGTTTCATAGCCTTTCACTCCATGCAGTTATCTGCATTTTTTAGCCCCACTATTATATGCATGAAGTGTCAATTAGTTTCACTTTTCAAAACCTACTGGTTTTCAGAAGGTTGCAGAAAATGCTACCCTGTGATAATAGCCTCAGCCTTATATTAGTGGTAAATTTTGTAAGTGAACTTTGTTTCCTCCCTGAGTAGGTTTTAACAGTCAGGTTTTCATGTCTCATACCAGCCACAAAATGGATTTATGAGCCTGCAACTTAGAAAGTTTTCTCTGCAGGTAATAGTACCTTGTACTCTGCCTGGTGGGAAAAAGTAGAGACTAGGGATTAGAGCAGTGGTTGTGGACAAGAGGCCTGCAGTTAAAACAGGTACTTTAATACCATGATGAACAAGGATTGGCTCAATCAATTCCAGGATCTGTGATTTTTCCTACTGTGACTCTGGAGATTCTCTTGGCTTTCATGCCCAACAAATGGAGTTCTGCTCTGCAATACAAGTTACCAGTGATGAGGCAGAACTTTACAAAACCACAATCATTAACTAGAGTGTCTGCACTTCTCCAGTCCTGTCAATCTGGGTCATAATCCTCTAAGTGAAAGTCCATTTTAAATAGAAACTCTCTTCTCTTCACAGCTAAGAACAGAACTTCCAGAAGCCTTCTGAACAAAAAGTACCAAAATATACCTGTCTGTAAATTCAAAAACAGACCTTATGAGTTTGCTGTGTAGTGGTGGATCACCACAGCCATTCTGTTGCTAGAAATTTCATGTGCTAAATAAATTATGTGGTAGTGGTGTTTTATAATTGAATTAAATAATAACTACTTTGGGCTTATTTCAGAGGAAATTACAACTAGTCCCATTGTGATTGTACTAATACAGTGGAATTGTAATCCATGTGGATTTTTTTATCCTAAAATGAATGGATTTTTTCCTGTTTTATAAATTACATAATGAGTTTAAACTAAACTGCGAAGAAGTGATAGAGATGAAGCTAAAACAAAGTCACTCTTACAAATACTTGATAAAAGCACAGTATTAGTTCAAAGTCACACTCCGTTACTTTCTTCTGGTGGAAAATTACAACAGTTAAAGAACTCCCAATTTTGTACTGCTCATCATGCTGAATTTTCAGGCCTGTAGCTGCACTGCTCATACGTGCAAGCCATGGAGAATGTACCACTCACTTTTAACCAGATTATTTTATCACCTTATACCCATACACCCACTAAGCACAGTGTAGATAGAAGTGGAAGACTGAGATGCATCAAGAGCAAAGTGCTAAGATATTGTAGTGTCTTGGGATTTCTGTGTTTACCCACTCATTTTGTGTGTTTTGAGTCTGAAAAAAGTGTTTATATATATATAAATATATCTTTATTTTAAAAAATTGGGGGGTGGCAGGGAACAGAGTGAGCAGTACTATAGCAGCTATGTAGATCTTGAACAGAAACTTGTGAGGGAATAAAGACTAATAAAGTTCTGGAAAGTCTTGTTCTTCTCAGTTTCTTGTTTGCCTGACAATTTGATGGCAATATACTGCACTTTACCAAAGGGCATCACAGAATCAGGGTCAGCTCTCCGCAAGCCCTGCTGAAACATTGGCAGAGCGGATCCAATTAAGATGAGCATTTATGGACAGCTGGTCTTGGTCTTACAAATGCAGAAGACATCTGTATTTTGGCTACTTGGCAGAAGAAGATCCCAGTATTTTCAAAAATACACATACCAGAAACATTCAGCCTTAGAATGCAAAAGGGAGGTTTCTGTATTAGGCTTGAAAGGAGTGAATGCCCCAGCTTTGCCCATTTTTTCTGACTGTGTAACAAGGCCATTTTTGTAGGGAAGTAGTGCACACAATCCAGTTGATGCAGTAAAGAGAATGAAGAAACCCCCTGTGGGCAAAGCCCAGTCTCCAATAAAGATATATATTTTTAAAACACTAGTCAATTATTAGCCAAGCTGCTGGAGCATTAGTACTCTCTAAGAAGTAACCTTTGGCTGATGGACCTGTCCACTTTGACTCTGAAGCCTGAAGACACCTCTCCTACCAGCCAATCCCCTGAGCACTGGGGTTGGAATCACAGGCAGTCTGCTCACAGAAAAGCATTCTGCAAATTCTAATATCTCAGGCAAAAGTTTCATAGGTGGCGGACCATGGAGCTTCTTGTGAATGTAAGAAAATGGATAGAAGAAAACAAAACTGCCTTTTTGCCACCTGTTTGCAATAAGCTTATGTAAGTAAACAAAGATTTTTTTTTTTTTTAACCAAGTTATTAGATACACAGATATTCCTAGCTATAAGAGGAAGCTGCAACAGTGCATACATGTAAAGATTAATAAGGAACCATAGTTCCTCTCAGGCTGCAGCCAGAGTGCTGTTCCAAAGAACAGAAAGTGAGTGAAATCTGATTTCCAATAACTCAGCAGAAATTCCAAAGATCAACTTAAATACAAGATACGTGCCTCTACTCAAAGCCGCTTGTAGGCTGGGAGACTGAGTGAAGAGAATTTGTCAGGCTCTGTGATAACAAACTCCTAGAAATCAGAGGAGATGACATCACATCCAAAACCAAATTACAACCTGAAGTAGCTAAAGATGCTGAAAATCATTCCAACATCACAGAGGAGCTGGAGGAACAATCAAAATCAGAAGGATATATCACTGAAAAACAAGGAAACAGGAAGAGTACTGGTACCAGAGGATCAGATTTCCAGGGCATTTCCAGATCTGTCAAGGCAGGAGGGTAGGGAACCTGAAGGGACAGTTTACAGCAGTTTACAGTATTCTGAATGAGACAGCTGATATAAGAAAAAAAAATGTGGGCATTATGCAGTTGTATGTTCACACCATGCATATTCTCTGTGTCAAAACTTGTGAACAAAGTCGAATGTAAATTATCCAGTGTGTGTCAAAATATTAACAAGGATTTCTTTTGTCGGTTAAGCTGAGGAGAAAATATTTTGTCTAAAATTCTGTATGCAGAAAGCTTTCATTAGGAAGCATTCTCTCTAAGGAGTGATATAGTTCCAGGTTTTATAAAGAAATTAAAAAGCATTTTCTTAACTTTAATTTATAAAAACTTTCTTTACAATTTTAGTCATTAAAAAAAAATTTAAAAATGCCTCGTGCCCTACCCTTAAATGCTATCTCTAATGAAAAGCTGAATGGGCAGTAATGTATCAGTGATATTAATTTCCATTCACAGGTGCAAGGGTTACTTTTCAAAGCAATTGTCACAAGACAAAGGAAAGGTAAAGAGTACATCCTTACCGCCATGTCTGTTGAAACTACAGCTGTACGTAGAACTGAAAAATTATGAAACTTGAATCACTACAAGTGCTCCTGTTTCTTTCGCTTTCAAAATGGATTTAGGAAGCATTTTATGAAGCTTATCCATTTCTGAAGCTTACCAATGATAATGGGAAAATGTTAGTATTTTACATATATGGAATACTGATGTGTTTCTTTTCTTATCAGTACAATGAACATTTTTTGGTTTTACTGCACTATTCTGTAGTGCTTACTAGTAGTTCTGTGTAAACCTTGAGTAAATCTGGAATGTGACATCTATCATAGATCTTTGCCCATAAACATCTTAAGAAGTTACAGTGAAACAATAAACATTTGTTTGTGATAAAAATTGCATTGTTTAAAACAAAATGCCTTTTCCAACATGGCTTTAGCTTATTTAGAAGGGGAGTAAAACCATCTACTGCATGGATTCTGAGTCTACCACCGTCTGCACCTGCTGCTACCTAAATGCCTTCAGGATTTTCCAAAAGCTTTTAGGTGATTTTCCAAGAAGCAACTAATAGATTTTCAAGATTTTTTTCAAAGGCTTGATCCTCTGTGTGCTGAGTAGAGATGTATAAGGCAATCTTCTGGCTGTGTCCTACTGCCTCATGGAGAGGCAACCACCTCAAAATTTAAGTAACTTAAAAACTTTGTTTCAAGGGAGAATTAACAGTTAAAACTAGGTCTCACAGCAAATCAGTAGGGCTTTTGGTATCTAAAGTTATTACAGCTTTCAGGCTTTTATGACACTGTGTTCCGTACATTTGAGAGGATCACAATTTTTAAATGGCTGTTTGGGATTGCAACACAAAACTCCAATTCCTGAATTACTGCCTCTTCAGAGTTTTACCAAAGTCAAGAAAACAATCCATCTAATTAAATTGCAGCTCTGACATTGTATTTTAATGACACTCTCTTGCAAGTTTAAATGCCATTTAACCTCAACAGTGTGCAATTAGTGCAAAATCAAACCCTTGACACAGCTGATTTTTACAGGTACTTCTAAAGCTCTTCTTCTGAGATCAGAATATGATGCTTATCAAAAGGACAACTAAGTGTGGTCATGGACCATCTGATTCTTTGTAGTCTTATAATGTTTTTAAAGGATTACCTGCTGGTACCATTTTATTTATGTGGATAAGAAGAGAAATGTAAGAGTATAGAAAACTTAATAGTCCATTAATTAGCTCCTCATTCTAACAAGAGTACAGTCAAGTAATTTTCTCATCCCTGAAATCTTTACAATACTCTTAACTGCATTTTGGCAATCTTAACTGAAACTGCTTTTCTTTCTTATGATATTTCTCCTTAACTTAAAGCAGCTATGTTAACCAGATAACTTTATTTAGCAAGATGGACAAACTTACCTGGTGGAGTTCCTGCTCATATTTCATAGCTGGATTTTTTAATTATGTCAGTATATACTTTTTAATGATTGAATTAACCCATAGCCCGTTTATTATATAAAGCCCAGGTAAATCTCTGGGATAGCAGAATTAATCCTAGATTTGCCAAATTAAGAAGTCAAGCAGTAATTGTTTTAAAGCAGTATTTTCACTTTTACTTAGTGAACTAATAACAAAACTGAATGTTTATTTTAAAAAATAACCCATCTTAACAGTAGACTACAAGATACCCACAGATTGCCTTTCTCTTATTTTATTCTTCAGGGTTGATTTTCATTTATTTAATTCATTATTATCTGTATTGCTGCTGTTTGGGTCATCCTGCCCTACTTTAGTAGAAGTGTTGATTAATGCAGGAGGATTGCAGTGTGCTGTTGAAAATGAATATTAAATCTACATGGTACAAACAATTTGGATTTCAGTTCCTTATTTTATGATGCAGATATGAAGGCCAGGGCTGTAAAATATACAGCTTCCTATGGAGAGAACAGTCAATTGGAATTCTTTAGTTTTATTTGACCAATTAATTTGTCACTGTTACTTGTCATGTCAGCTTTACTAGTCCTCACTGTGTTGGTCATTATCATTTAAATACTCTTCACAGAAAAAGTGATAAGGGTAGCAGATTGAATATGCATGTGCAACCACTCAGAACAGCCTCTCTCAATTCAGGTGCTGACACGTGGACACGTTTTAGTTGTCCCCTGTGTTTCAGAGGATCATGGCCCTGCTGGTTCCATATTACTGCCCAGAACCTCCTTATTGCAAAGCAGAGGTTAACACGCCTCAATTCATTTGTCAAACAGCAGAAGAACAAATTTTGATTCGCACCTAACAGGCCTGATTTTGAGGGCTTTTTTAGCAAAGGAAAACCTGCTACCTTACCTTTTTATTAGTGTGAATGGACTGATAGGTAATTGGGGTGATAGGCATTCCTTGTGATAGCTGAGAGGAATGCTCATTGAGGCTCTTAAGAGGGGTAGAGTTAAGAAATGGCCTGGAATCTCCTTTTCTGAAATACCCACAACCACAATAAAACCATTGTAATGTTGTTCCAGCTTCGCAAAACCAGTATAAGCAGAACAGAAATTAGCTGTCAATTCCTACCATCAGTATCTCTGGTAATTCTGCCAATGGAGGGGGTGGGGAAGTATGTTTTTACTTTTATTAACTTTTAAGAGTTTCACCTTTACATAATCAGCTCAGGTTGAAAAGCCTTTTTTCTAGTGCCCATCGCTTAGTCTCTTAGGTAACATTCTTTATCTTTTCAGTTCAAAGCTCTTTTCACAGCTGGCAGCTATTGTTGTCCCCTTTTCATAGCTGGAGGCATTGAAACACTAGGAGGGAGGTAGTTGGCCTCAGGTCAGCCAACAGAACAGTGCCAGGGCAGAGAGATGCATCCAAGGTCCTAAGAGTTCTTGTACTGGCTGTTGCTTTTCACTCAACGTTGTTTCATTGACTCACTGTCCTAAAAGAATTTTAAAAAATAAAGGAAATAAAGAACATAATGAATAAAAGTAGCTTCAAAATGTTATTTTCTTTTCTAGGCATCGCTATCAATTAAATGTGATGTTTGTTGGAGGGCCAAATGAAAGGAAGGATTATCATATTGAAGAAGGAGAAGAGGTAACCTATAGGTTGTTTATATTATTCTGATTTAATTTATCTATAATGATTAAATGCAGCTACTTTTGAAGGTACATATTAGCAGTGCCCAGCTCAGAGATGTTCTATTTATTAGATCTATTCATAGGTTTAAACAGAGTCATTCGCCAGAACCATACATCATCTGTGCATTTTGCTTGAAACAAGCACATGAGATCAGATCTGTTCTGCTGTAATTCATTTCCAACAGGAAACCAGAGAAAGTTGTCTCAACATTTTGGAACAGAACTTTAGGAAGGTAATGATATTTTTTAAGCAATATTTTGTTGCAGAAGATTGATCTGTATTTCGAAAGTATCTTTAACATTCAAAAATAAAAAATATTTTAATTAACTAGAAATTACTTTTTTGTGGACTTCATGAAAATCATCAGCTTTTCAGCTTTCATTTGAGTTTGGAAAGTTAAAGAATAGAGTCTTTAAATATTTTTCAAATCATTCCCCTGTGCTCAAAGCCTTTCCAACTTTGATTTGTGAGTGGCCATTGCACCAAATGCAGCATGGATGAAGAAGGACAAGAAAACTAACAAAATTGTAACAATTTACACCTTCTATGTTTACTGCTTTTTTCTTGGAATTGCTTGCTTGGCCTGGAGACTTCACCACTGGCTCTGAAAGAATCATAAGGGAAGGTGGTTACTAGAGGCCTGGAAGAAAGGGTATCAGGATGGAGACAATTTGCCTTGCTTCTCAGCAGAATAATTTAACTTCATGTCATTCCAATGACATTTGGTAACCTAATTTTGGAAACTCAAGCCTAAGCATCTACATAGTATAAGGCAGAAGTGGGTCAAGTTTCAAAAATCCTTCTGAACAGAAAGAAAAATTTATTTACTTATCATTGAATCAGTTCTCTCCAAACATTTCACAAGAGCCTTCAGTGATTTCCTGTTCTAACTGTACCGTGCAGGTGAGTGTAGTCCTTACAGACACACAGCTCTGGAAGAGCAGATGCTGAGTTATCCCTGGGTGATTCCCACCTGTGTTGGATTGTCACCACCATCTCCCAGCCCACCTGTGGCCATGGGCACAGGCACATCCATCATGTGCCAGGTTACCAACACACTCCACTGTGTCCTTTCTCATGGGCTGTGCAGGGAGAGCTCTGGCAGCACCTGGGACCAGGCCATCAGGCTGCTTGGGATTCCTTAAAAGGAAAGTTAGGCTGATTTAATTTAACTTTTTTTTTTCATGTTGCAAGATGTTCCTGTATTTGTAAATAGTTTGGCCTGCCCTTTTATAAATTCTTTATATGATTTCTCAATAATATAAAAAGTTAGCCATATCTATAAAGGCATAATTTTAAATTTACTGTTGCATACCAATGTTATTGCTAACTCAAGTGGAAACAAGGTTTTTTAGGTATCAGTATATTCTCATTTACATGGTAAGCTTCCCACAATTACTCAGAAACCAGAAATGGAAACATAACAACCCTATCACATAGGAAAATTGGCAATACACACATCAGAAGCATTATCAGTTATGTACCAGTTTAACATATGGGCCAATTTCATTCAGTTTTATAAAAGTACATTATAGTTATTCATTGCATTTTACCATAGCTTTTTATCAGACACATTTGCACCTTCCTGTGATTTAACTTAGAACCATGTTTCTCATTAGAGAAGAATTGTGAGGTGGAGAATATCCTAGCAAAAGGGCATATTCCTAAATTAGACTTGGGATTAAAAAAACACCATTCAAAGCCATGTTCAGCTCATTATTTTGTCAAAAAAGGGTAATTTATAGCTCTGGGTGATAATTTGAAGACAGAAGATATAGACGTACTGTCAGCAGGCCAAATCACGAATGTGAAAACCCACAAATCCTTCAGGCAAATTTAGCTGATGCTGTTCTACTGTGAGTATTCCAATAGCAAAGAAGGGTTGGTTTGGAGAGAAAGTTAAATTTAGGATTGTTTCTATCTGTCCACTTGCTGTCTTGTGCCTGTTATCACAGAGTTTATGGAGTGTCCTGTGTCACAACTTACACTTGAAATCCTGCACTACACAGCAGCAAAGGGTTGGCATCCAGAGATAAGGGCTGAGGAGCATCCTCCTGCTCCTAAGCTGCTCTCTGCTGATGCCATTAACGTGCAGGTGTATCAGGAAGATTAGTTCTGACTGGCTAATTAGGAGGAAAGAAAAACGGAGGCTTGATTTTAAACTCTCTTCAAAGCCTTTTAGAATCATGTCCTGAACAGCTATTTAGGCTAAAATAACAGTCTGTCACAATTTCTTTCCTCCTCTCAACAAGCAGGCATTTCCTAAATAACTCCTATATTTTGTTCCTTCTTAGTTTTCTCTGTAGTGCTTCACTGCCTTAATTTCTGTTTCACTACTTCTTTGCTACCTTTCTGCACAGAAAGGGTTTCATACCTGAGACATTGTTTTTCATTAGACAGGTTTTTTAAAGAGAAAAATCAAGCAGATAAACCATTCACAGTCTTTGGCTGGAATTTACCAGGAGGTAATATTCATTCTTATTTGTAAAGTTCCCTTTTGCTCCCTTCTCCATCAGAATAGAGTCAGCAAACATCTACTTGGACATTCTCTGCTTCTAAATCAGACTCATTCAAAATGAAAAAATGAAAAATCAAATTGCTTTGGGAAATGCATCTTCTATTGGAACATGGCAAAAGCATGCTGTGAGAATGGACCTATGTAACTAATACTGAGAACTTTCTAGGAAGTGTTTGTGCTACATAATGAATTCTGAGGGTTTCAAATGAATTGTTGTTCTGATGTGCCTCATTTGTCAAGAGAGTTTTGGGTTCCATGGACTAGTGGCTACAATTCTTGTGCAGTCAACTTGATGAGGCCACTGAAAGTTTCTGTGGCAGCCCTGACAAGATCACAGAATCACAGAATCGGTAAGGTTGGAAAACACTTCCAAGATCATTGAGTCCAACCTTTGGCTGAACACCATCCAGGCGTCTCAACCGTGGCACTAAGTATCATGTCCAGTTGTTTATAAACACCTCCAGGAAGGTGTCCACCACCTCCCTGGGCAGCCATTTCAATGCCTGACAACCCTTTTCGTGAAGAAAGTCTTTCTGCTGACCAACCCAAGCCTCTCCTGGCACAGCTTGAGGCTATGTCCTCTTGTGCTCAACCCCTCACAGCTATGGTGTAGCAGGTACCAGGTGTTGGATCTTAGAAATCTGGAGTTTTTGAGCTTTTTGTGCTTTCAGACACAGACTTTTTGGAAAACACTGCTCTGGACTTGAAACCTTGGAGAAGGCTTGTAAATACGAATAATGAGTTAGAAATTACAAATGTGTAGTGGGTTAGATGTGTGTATTTTCATTGGGTGATGGGTTTTAAATTTGAAGTTTTTATAGTATCATGGTAGATATAAGACAAGATGGAAAATTGTAGGTGATGTTTTTTTCCTTTGTTTATTTTTTTCTTCTTCGTCTTTTTTACTGAACTTAGGTAGTTGCTTTTGTTTGGTTAGTTAAATGTCACTCTGAGAGTCACTCTAAGATGTGAACAGTGCTCAGCATATCTTTGTCTTGGATTTTTCATCATACCATAGCATTTGTGACAAGAAGAGTTTCAATGTTAACATAGCCTACAGGCTTCATAGTGTATTTACTGCATTTTTACTTACTTGAAAGGCCTGAGGGTAGGGAAAAAAAACCTTCTTCAAAAGAAAAAAGTGAAAACTCAAGGGGGCCATATATTTTGGAGAAAGTTAATGACAGAGAAAGCCCATGGTCATAACAAAGCCTAGCTCTAGTAAAAGAATTTCAGAATTTATTTACTACATTGTGTGGGCTGCTTTGGGGGGAAGTGAGATATGCTAACAGCTAAATCTAGGATTACAAAAGTAGTTAGGCTGCTATCTCTTTACCCATCTCAGTCCACCACGTACACGCAGTGAATCTCAACTGACTTTAATTTAGCTGACTGATTTCTTAACAATTTACATTCTGATGTTGAGTCTATATAAAACAGTGCAGTTCTATGCAGAGAAATTCAAATCAGCCTTTCATCTACCACCTGCAACATATTTGCATTGGCACAAACCCCACTTGTATTTAGAAGTCCCACTTCTCATTGTGCTGTATTCTATCCTAAGTTTCTTCTCTCAGCATCTAGGTTGTTTCCTATGGATAGAGCCACCTAATTGTTGGCACAGCCCCGCAGACCACAGCCCTCAATACTGCAGTCCTAAAGAGAACTCTCAGAGAAGGAGTTCCCTCTCCTTTGATCATCTTGGTGAATCTCTTCAGCTTCTTCTAGCACATTCACATGGTCTGACTGAGCTATAACTTCATGCTTTGAAACATGATATAGATTTGAGGTCACATCTGCCACAACTCATCTAAGTTTTCTGACCTGAGTTTTGATTTTCTCTTTCTCTCCCTCTCACACAGATACCACAAGTAAGACTTGGCTCCAGTTTCTGACAGATTATCTGCTTAAATGAAGCCTGACCCCTTCTAGTGTATGCTGCTCTCCAGTCAGCATGCTTTTGAGAAACTCTCCTCTATCAGATCAATTTGCCCTTTGCATTTTACAAGGATAATGGATGTCTGAAAACAAGGGGAAAGTGGGGCTAGGTGAGCATTCCCATAGGTTGTTTTGTGGTGCTTATATCCCAAACAAATCTGAGAACCTGAATCACAATGAAGAAAGAGAAACATTTTTGCTTCTTTACATTTGAAACCCCCCACACTTATCTGGTAAAGACTCTTGGAATATTTGAATAAGAAACAAAAGTCCTATTAAAATGTAATAAGAACTATGATCTTTTTGCATCAGAAGGAGATTGTGTATTCAGAAATAATTTTGCTGCATAAGATTGTTGGGATGAGTTTTGGCCGGTATTCAGGTTTCACAGATGACATGTAAATGAGAAGAGGGAAATAAAAAAACAAACCATACCAAAAGCCCTCAGCACAGTTTTCTCTACCTTCCTCATCTGTTTGTCTTGTAGACTTATGATGGCTGAAAAACCCGTGTGATGAGAAAGGGAGAAAATTGTTTTCCTGTACTCAAATAGATCAGTCACCACTGAAGTCTGGAGAACACTCAGGCTCTACTCCCACATCAGAATTTGATTTGCTCTGCAAATTAATTTAGTACATAACCATATGACAAGCAATACAAGCCAGGCTATACCAAGCCAGATCCTAATCCCAGAAGTGGCTGAGCAATCCCAAATTCCATTTTTAGATGCAGTCAGAACTCAAAGTATCCTGCTAATTGCAGGTCTCTTTAGAGGTCTGTGAATAAGCTGTCAGCTATCAAAGCCCTCATGGAGCTCTAGGTTCATGTGTCTAGGCAGAGATTGATATCAAAGGTAGATCCAAATTAAATTACATACACCACTGTACATAAAATAAAATAGACCTGTGGGTTTTTTAGCTAGTCAATACGGAGCAATTACAAATCCTGTATTCTTCCACTACTAGATGCTTCTCTGTTTACTCTGCTCGGATACATATACCTGGATGAAGGGGCAATTCTCACCACGATAATAGAGTGAGGATGTTAGTGCTCTTTTTTTAAGGTAGTATCCACATGTTCTACTACTCTGTTGAAATTTCTGTCGAAGACAAGCTGTGGACAGAGACACCTAGAGAGCTGCAAAATTACAGCTCGAGAATCTTTTCTCTCAAGCCTGAATCCTTCTTGCTTCCCAGGCTGATAAGCTGATGTTAGCTGCAGACAGAAAGGAAATTTCCCAAGGTGATAAATGGTCAAAAAACAACTTAGAATCTGGTGAAAAACAGAGTGCTAGTCATAATAAAGATTAACACCTGTTGTTTTTCCTATGGGATACGTCCTGAGGCCTGGTCTCCTGGATGTTTATCCCAATTAGCCAATGAGCTACTGTCCTATTCTAGTCTCTCATAATATGCTTTAAATACAAGCTCTCCGCTCAAAGTTGGCCTTTTTTTTCCCTAAAAAGGTCCATGTGTGTTGTTGCTCCTTTGCCCTCTCTCTAGGACCGAAACCACAGACAAGCAGCTTCAGCAATGCTTCCACTGATGGCAACAGTGAATTCCTACCTCTGTGCATCTCCTCCTCTTTCCTCCAGCGTAATTTATTCTATTAGTATTCATAATTGAATGAAATATCCCTGTACAGACTTGAGAGTGATTCAGCACTGGCCACGCTGCCTTCCCCTGCAGGTTTGAAGCATGATCAAAAAGGGTGAAGCAGACTAAGGAAGGAGGATGTATTTCTCCTACAGTGAAGAAAATTTAAGGGAAATTAAATTAATTAAAAAAACCCTCTCAGACTTAAGGTGTTTTTATTTGAGTTTTGTAAGTATGTCTGTAGTTTTAATGATCATATTGAGCACTGTTATGAAATAATGTTATGCTTGGGGCAAAGAAGCTCTTCTAGGTGGCTCATAACTTCTAGAGGTAAGCTGAGCATTAATAAAGGAGGTATTTTTAGTATAATCATAATGAGGAGATACCACATAGTAAGCAGAAAACTAAACAAAATGCTGAAGTCTGGAAAAGGAGAAGAAAGGAAGATGATACAATAATAAATAAGCACATTTAGTAACAAAGGATAAAAAGAATGGTGAACAACCTTGTTTCTTCCTTGAGACACATCTTTCACCCAGAAAGACAAAATTCATACCCAATTGTGAGCCATTATGCAGTAGCAATAAACAAATCTAGGCTTTTCTACAAGTAGAGATATACATTTCACATGACGAGAGACCTTGTCATTGATAAGGCGTTAATAGAGCAGAAACATTGCATATTTCCTCAGTTTTTAGTACTGCTGGGGAGAATGGATACTAGATTATTCCAGTAAGAACAGTACAGCTGGGAAAGCTTATATTTTTAAATGGTATGAACTATTGGCTTACTATTCTATCTATATAGGCATATAGATAGTTTGTATATATATACATATACACCTGAATTTTCTAACTCAGGCCTTGATTTTTTTTTTCCAAGAGAGACTTACAAAAATGTTAGATTTGCCCAAAAGGCAAAAGTCTGCCAGTATTTAGAAAAAATAGGTTTCCAACAAAAAGACAGTACTGTGTTGCCAATCTGGCCTCTGAAATGGGCGTGGACTGTAACTCACTGAGAGATTAAATAGCTGACAGGTTCCTTGGTAAAAAGTTCAGGTTATGTTATAAGCAAGAAGGCAGTAGATTCAGTAATTGCTGCCACTTATATTAATCAGAGTTACAGCAGATGATTTATGGATGACTGAAGCACTCAGGCAATTTAAAAGAAAAAAGTTTGAAGAATAGACCATAATTTACAGTGAAAGGTACTATTTAAATTCAGTCATAAAAACACATTCATTGACAATGTGTAGCCCACGTCATTCCTCTTCTCCCACTGCAAAACAATTATTTTAATTCATAACTTGCTGTTTATGACCTTTCCTTATGACTGTGATGCTTCACCTCTGAACTGGATAGCTGACATCCACTCTGAAGTTTTTCATTTCCAGAAAGGTTGGATAAACTCTGCCTCTGTTGTCCCTTCCCTCATCTACATGTCCTGTGCATGTGTTGAGTAATAGCTGCCCCAGCAGCTGCAGGGGAAAGCTCAAGATTTCCAAGATGATACTTTAAGTTTCAGCATTATCAGTGCCATAGCTGGTGTGACAATCCATCTAAATCAGAGAGTCTTAGATGAATCTTCTATGAACTGAAGGAGGAGAGGTCATTTCCCCAATCAGATCACTCTCTGTTGTGCAGGGAGCACTCAGCCCTGCCCAATGGAAGGAGGGATGCTGTAGCATTGGGTACTGCCCTTCAGAAATATCAGAGAAAGCCAGAAAAAAAAACACAGGGAAATGGACTGCAATGAGGATTAGCAGCCTGGTGGTGTGGCCGTCTATATAAGAGTTATAATTTATCTGTAGTGTTGTCCCTGGCACAAGGTGAATTTTTCACTCGTGTAAAAGCTCTCAGCATGAGCTTTTTTTCCAAGTGTATCTTCAGTTCTCCCTATTGTCTTGTTCCCTTGGCAGCATATTTATTCTTTCTCATGTTCACAGTGGTGTTTCTTCAATTCCAGGGGCGTGCATTTATATTTCAAAACTCTTTCGGAAATAATAACGATTAGAAAATTGATTAGGCTTTTCTAATGTCGGAAAGAGTTCAGTTCAGGGAGTTTGCATACTTCAGTGGTTTCTTTTTTCCCCTATTTATTTTTCATTTTGATGAAATTTTGTAGTGACTTGCTATAAATAAGGGATTTTTTCAGCTATAGTTCTAACTTTAAGTAATGTTTCAGACTACTTCAGCTGCACTAGCACTCTGGTTTCTAGATATGGTAAAGAGAACATGGAAAGCATGGCAGAAGTGACTTTTGGAAATATTGTTGTTCTGCACTACATAAAAATGAGGGGGAATGTGCCCGTTATTTCAAGTCAAAGATACAGAACTGCTTACAGATCATAACACAGTTCTGTCATGAAACATGAGGACCTGAGCACCTCAGAGCCCCCACAAAGCAGAGCTGGTTTTTGTCTGAAAACAAAAGGCCACCAAAGACAGAATTTTGGGTTCAGTGGTTCTGTCCTTATATACATTTTGAATGTAACCCTTTTACAGTGGGAATAGCAGCAGCTGTTGCTGGATTTGAGGGTATCTACAAAAGTAAAGCAGAACAGCTTCCAAATGGGCAATTCTTCCCAAATGAGAAAGTTCCATTTAAAAAATTGAAGAAAAAAAGAACACTGTGTGGCATATTTGGAGCTTATTTGGGAAAATGACATTTAATTTGATTGACTAAAAACCCTGCTACATCTGAAATGAAGCTTTCTATATTGTGTAATTAATGGATGCTTGAACTGCAATGTTGTGCCCTTCAAAAAGTAATTCCAAGGGTAAAACCAGGATAGTGGAATTCCACTAGATCCAGAGGATAGCTCTATATGCAGTTGTGGACCTCTTGGATAGATTGTTAATTCTTAGTAAGATAATAGAAATACTACATATTCTGTAACGTTTTTTAAATCAACAGATTTTAGAAGCCTGTTATCATTAGAAAAAAATCTTCAAGTACTTGCAACTGCAAATTGAATGTATTTATACATGTATTCTTTGTATAGACAGTATAAAGTACAGAATGTTTTGAAGTAACTGCCTTAATACTATTTTTTTTTTCTTCAGCTTTTTTACCAGGTTCAAGGAGATATGTGTTTAAAGATAATTGAAAATGGGAGACAAAAAGACGTTGTCATCCGAGAAGGGGAGGTAAAACAGGATTGTTTTTCTGTTATAGTTATAACATACTTATGTTAAATGATTGTTTTATGTGTTGTTTAGAAACCAGTTTATCCCTGCTGTGCAAGAGATGGCATCAGGATTTATTAGGAAAAAAAAAAAAAAGCTTGAATGAAGTATTAAAAATTTCAAGTAAGTAATAGGAAACTGCCATAAACTGTGTTCAATATTTGACTGTTTCAATAACAGATAGAAATCCCTCTGAACATCTGGGGTACCTGTTCATATAGTCAAGAATACTGATAGGAGTTCTCATTCCCCTGCATTGCATGGGATCTGCCATGTGAATTCAGTCAGATCAGTCTTTTATTTACCTTGCCAGGTACACACCACTCACCCACACCATTGAGCAAACTGCCTAAATCGAGGAATTTAAATGATTCATGTATTTTCAGCCTGCTTTAGTCCTCACAGCTAGCCTTTCCAACCATCACAGTAGGACAGCTTTAAAAGAGCTGTTTATGAATAAAATGTATCCAATTTTTCTTTACAGTAGTACACTTGCTAAAGCATAGATTGCAGTGCTTTTATTGAGAGCATGAATAGATACTGGCTGTTACTGTGAGTTAGATGCACTACAACTGCCACTCATGGTTATTGACACAAGCCTGGACTGCACTCAAGTCTTTGAAAGGATTATTAGGTCTAATGGAGACCCCTTTAAAATGGAAGACGTGTTAAACCCAATAGCTTAATGCCATTAAAAGCATTATACCTTTTTCAGTGACGAAACAGAACCACATTTTCCAGCTATGAGGTTCTGGTATTACACTTCACACTGAAGGAGCACACCCAGCTGAGATCTCAGCATGTAAGAGAAGCACTAGTGAAAAGGAGCACATAATACTTGGTGAAAAGACTGACACTAGTACTGCTGAGGCACCATCATTAGCTCTGTTTTGTAGGCAGAGTAACTGTAATGACTGCTCAGCCTTAGCAAAAACATCTGTACTGGTGAATACAGGCTTACCAACTTGCTGCACAAGGATTTATTCTCAAGCTTCAGAAATAGACTTCTCTTAGCCATATGTTGCTTATCCACTTTGTCACTTGCATGAGTAAATATCCCCTCATATTTTTTAACTATTTCCAGAGAGAATAGCACTCCTCAACCTGCAATCGAAGGTGCTCACTGTGTTGGGAGGGTACACGTGGCCGATTAGTTTAGACATTTCATTGAGCAGACAAAAACCTGCTTTTTATTTCCATTTCAGTTACTCAGAAATTGCAGTAAGTTTATACATTTCAGATGAGTAATTGGTTAGGTTTTCATTTTAACTGTGTCTAGCAATGATGATCAAACTAGGAGGAGTGAACTTGACTGCCATCAAGGCAGTGCTGATTGCAGTCACTGTGTCATCATTCACAGAGAAAGCAAGAAACAGTGTTTTCAGGGCTGTGGGTACCACAGTGGGTGCAGCTGCAAAGGAGCAGCACGGGATCAACAAAAAGTAGGGAGAAGTGGGGCAAGGAGCAGAAGATTTTGCAGGTTGAGGGGCAGGAAAAGGACAATGCAAAAAACAAAGACTTCCTGACAGTGATGCTTTCTGATTTCTTTTAACAGATGTTCCTGCTACCTGCCAGGATACCTCACTCTCCTCAGAGATACGAAAACACTGTGGGTCTTGTGGTTGAGAGGGAAAGATTGAAAACAGAAATTGATGGCCTAAGGTGAAGTATAAACTATTGACTAATCCACTGGAATTCATAATCTAAACTAATCTCTCATATCAATACAATGCTGTGCTTTAATTTCCTGATAATTTAACAGATTCATCCTGGCAATTTTGTAGTAGTTCTATCCACACATCTATTTATCAATACACACATAAACAGAGATCTCATTTAGCATTTGCTTTAGTTAAACAAGGACCATATTGAAATTTCTTAAATACATGTTGTGGTTATACTACTTATGTAGTACCTACTGCTATTGCCATAAGTTTTGAAAAATAACTCAGAGCACTCTAATAATCCAAATAAAGATTTTTTTTATCAGCTCTGGCAAGCAGAATATTAATTCCTTTGTAAGCACTGAAAGAAAAAAAGATGAAGAGCAGCTTTCTCATCAAGCGTGTAGGAAGCTGGAAATAAGTTCAATTTTCTCACCACTAGTTCTTCTACACTGTACACACCTCTGCCTAGTTTTTATTGCCTTTTGAGAAAAACATCTTCGTGTAACTGAGTGGTTTGCTTTGTATTCTAGAGGGAGCAGGACTAAGCTTTGTCTTATGTCCGTACAGAATTCACAAGGTCACAACAGCATAACATTAGCCAATCTAGAAAAGCTGTCTAGGTATTAACCAGAGATGACATACCAAGCAGAATTTATAGCTGTTCATATAATCTGTACAGATTTAAAACTGCAGTGATATCTGTAAAGTGTTGTTCCTGTCCTTTCACCTACAAGTTTTGATTTTTGCATGGGTAGTGTCACAGCAGGAAGATTGCAAGTATGCAGAGCTAGAAAGACATACTTTTTCATTCAAAGGAAAAAAGCTACAGAAAGAAACTAAGAAAGGGACCATTCAAGAAAATAAATCCACATGATTAAATTCCAAGCTAAAAACAAGTCCAATTCACTTAAAGTATTATTTGCTTTGCACTTCTGTTTTTTTCTGTTCACTGAAGATCTGTCGATTGTGTGAACTTACATTATTTAAAAGATACTTTGAGCTAGAAAAAAATGGCCAGTGATTTAGATAAAAGTGTTTATTTTTAATGTATAAAAAAACTTAAATAGTAAAGTAAACTTTAGTTAAAGTAAAACAACCTACCATGTAAATTCTGTGAATGGCATGAGAGACAAATGCTGAATGCCTTTTTAGGAATCTAGGCTGATCCAGAGATTTGCACTCCAATATAGGCATGCTCATGTGGAAAAGCTACCACATTTAGTTTTAGAAACTAAAAGCTACCTTATGGCTTGCAGGTGGAAATTAACACATTCTCAATTCAAAATATCTAATCAGATGCCTGAAAATAAATCAGAGGTTTTTAGTGCCCTTGTTTTCACACTGATGTGGTGAATAAAGTTCTGGAAGTAAACAGTCTTCTTACGCTTTTGATCCTATGTTCCCTTTATGTGCTCCTGGGAGAGAGGGGAATTTCCAACCAGAACCTCTAATGTTCTCATACTTTTTTCAATACCAGCCACCTGCAGCAAAGACTGCACAAGAGGAAATCATAATGCACTTTGAAGTATGCTGACTCAAGGTCTAATACTATGTTACTGTTCCATTATTTATAATGTCTACAAGCCTTAGTCATAAATCAGTGCCCTCAGCATGCTGATTACTGCACAAGCGAAGAATAAGTAGCCCACCCCAGTGTTCCAGCCTAAGTAATGAATACATGTCTTGTGCTATGAGAAAAATGATCTAGTTAATCTTAATTCTACGGCAAATAAGTACAAAACCAAAGAGGTTTGATATTTGTCATATTGTTGGATACTTTGTTTGTACCAAACAAGACATTTTTAGCATCTCCCTTCTCTGTAGATCATCTGTGTTCATAATTAGTGCTGGCAGCACAGCTTTTTCTACATTGGAGGTATAGATACTGTTACTCTCTTCAGTGTATCCTCATTTTGCAAAATTTGAGGAGCCAGGGAGGTCTTAGAAAATTTCTGGGCAATATGTGTATAGATATATAAGACAGACATGAACATACAGATATGCACAGAATAATTACATAAATTTTGTTTTCCTCTTCAGACACACATTCCAATAACTGTAACCTAAAAGACACACTTTTTAAAAACATTTACAATATGAGTGATGGGACTGGAGCATCACTCTTTGCCAGTTCATGTAGTCTTTTAAAAATCTGAGTGTAAATTCTGTATTTGCCATTCCGTAGATTGATTACATACAGCAACCTTGACTTGTTGACATCGAAGTTTATTTATTTGTTAAGACAAAAAGTTGACGCAAGTGAAGCACTAAATTCCTTTTCAGAGGGGTGACTCAAACATTTCCCAAATCTGTGTAGCTGAAAACCATCTATTTTTTACAAACAAGTCCATAAGCCACCTTGTTTTCTTATCAGCCCATGCATGACTCAAAGCAAGCTGACTCTATCAAATATGGATATTTATGTCATAGCTGCATGGAAGCAGTTACTGGAAATAGTATTTGGATCCAGGTTTTTTTGCAGTAACTGCATCCATGGTGAAAGTTATTGGTCCCAAGAGATTATGGCAGCAATCATTTCCAGGATGAAATCGGGAAAAGTTGCTGAAGGAATTTGGTGACTTATTTGTGATTGATCGACAGAATTACAAGGCACTCCACAAAAGTTTGAGCACCCCACCCATCAAGTCACCTAACCAGGGAAACAGAAAGCTTTCCCAAATAACCGTTCCTCAGAATGAAGTACACCAGGTTTGACAATAAGTTGCTCTTACACAACGTCAAGTCGCTATTTTCTTCAAAAGACTGAAACTGCCTGATCAATTAGTTAATAAAAGGATTGACTAATGTGTTTACTTTATCAGATACTATGTTGGAGAATCAACTAATGTCCTCTTTGAGAAATGGTTTCACTGTGAAGATCTCGGCACTCAACTTATACCAATAATTCAAGAGTAAGCTTTTTCCTTTATAAATTTTAAAAAATTGAAATTATATTGTAGATCTTTGTCAGTCTGTGGCTTACATCATTAGTTTGCTATTTATGCTGCATTTTACATAGACCAGTTAAAAGTTAATTGCTGCTCTATAATTTTTTAACCATGTTTTGTATGCCCCAAATTCATCAAATCAGATTTTTTAAAAAATGAGAAATCAAGTATTTCGCACATCCATCTGGAACACACTTTTTTGAACCAGTAAACTTAGTAGCACACTGCTTCTAAGTGCAAAAAAGAATTGAGTGAAAAATTAACACTGCTTAATGCTAGGTTATCAAGGTCAAGCACTAAACTGCTTTAAGGTTTCTTTCACACTCGCTTTAATCGAAATACTTTTAATTGATACTATTTATGCATGGACTGTGGCAAATTTGGTAGAGAGCTACTTTCTAGGAAACATGTGAATGTCATTAACTAATCAGTTTGTTAAATGGTTACTAAAGGTGAACAAGGGAAACGTTTAGTGACAATCTCGTAGGACTTTCAGACAAATCCTCTGTCAGTAAAATAGGTATTGTCTTGCATACCTGTGATAGTAGCTGAGGGTTTGACACATCCATTATCAGCACAAAACTTACTGGCCAGTGTTACTGCCTAGTCTTTATTGACCTACAGAACATGACTTTTTTACTTCTGTTTAAATGTTCATTATTCCAGGTTTTTCAATTCAAGGCAATATAAAACTGGAAAACCAAACCCAGGTAATGCAAATTAATTTCAGAATTAGAGCAACTGCTAATTGAAGAGCAATGATTCTCACCACATAAAATAAGTACCTGTTTTTCTTTCTGATTGTGTAAATTAAAGTTGCTTTGGGAGGTAATTCCTTTCATTACCCCAACCACAAGGAGATTCCATATACATGATTACCAACAGCATCTTGTTTGGTCATGTGATGCCATCATACCCACCTACCAGGTAACTATAATAATGTGAAATGCAAGTGTCTCTATCCTTCTGTGCCTTTCAAGTCTTATACTAACAAAAATTCACTTCTGACAGCCCATAATGAGATTTTCACAAGTAGAATTAATACAACTTATACCTACTTGTGCTCCTTTACCTATGACTATGCACCGTGATCTACTCTTGGGAAAAGTAGAGAAAAGCCAGATTATTTTAGTTCACGTAGGGTCTGATCTATTTAACATTTTATTTCCATGCTGTCTTGCCACATTTTTTATTTTGTCTCTGTTTTGGATAGTGTTTGCAAATTCCACACTGGAACAGATACTCCAGTTGTAAGTCCATTTAAATCTGCTGGAAAGAGACATAGAACAGAGAAAGTGAGTTCTAGAAATCAAAGTTATTACTTTTGGCTTTAGGAGTCAGATCTGTCAAACATGATGGTTGCTTTCTGCATGACAACAAAAGCCTCAATTGCAAGGATATTACAGCAGCACCTTCAGTGGGAAATTTGTTTTGCTGAAATCTTACAATCCTGCTGGCCCA
Organism: Rhabdornis inornatus; assembly: GCA_013397075.1. Taxonomy (NCBI): domain Eukaryota; kingdom Metazoa; phylum Chordata; class Aves; order Passeriformes; family Rhabdornithidae; genus Rhabdornis; species Rhabdornis inornatus. The sequence goes on from VWZS01004865.1 coordinate 1,753,991, forward strand.
CAGCTTTACATGAGAACTCAGCATATGCATGATCCGTTGCTATTGATTAACATAAACTATGCCCAAAGTACAATCCTTATGTCTTAATTATGTACAGAAGACCTCACTATACAACCATTTCTGCACCTGCAGGAACAGGCTCTATAGACTGGAAGTGCTTTAGTTAAGTACAACCTGGTCATTTCTGCTGCAACAACTACCTGGAAAGTCTCCATGACAATACCAGGTTCTTAACTGACACATGAAAAATCATTATAAGAACAGGAGAAGCTGCCTGTGTAATCTCCAGGAGAGCCTGAGATTCCTTCCTGGCTAGTTCCTACACCAGTTAGCCAAATGCTAACTGGTTCAGTCAAATCCCCCTGCGCAGCTAGGTTTGCTCTTTCAAATCTCTCTGCTGTCTCACTGTGCTGGCAACTGAGGGACATCCTGCACTAACCAAGAAATGTATGTATGGCTCATGGCACTGCACCCTGCCGTGCTGCTCTTGACCAACTTGAGTGCCATCCTCCAGTCACACTCAAAACTTGAATTCCATAGCTCTTGTCACAAGAGAAATTTTAGTTTCCCCTCTCTAAGTTTTTTGAGCAGCTATCCCTAATCTCCACATCAATTCCTAAATATCATAAGATTATTGTTATGAATTACTCTAAGAGAGACAAAAGTTCCAGTGAAACATTATTTCCACATCTATCCCATTTCTCAGCTTGATAGTCACCATAAGTCAGTCTGCCATCTCAATAACAGAACAAAGCTCTTACTCAAATCCTAAAATTAGATTAAGCTGTTTTTGGCATGAACTTCAAAGTTCGTAAAAATAGTTAACTAAAACATTGTCGCCAACATGAAGTTAAGAGAAACGTCTTCTGTATGGGATAACATCCTTAAAGTCTTTGCAATTAGAAAATGGTAAAGCAGTCAGAAACCCTGTCTGAAAACTTTGCTGCTGAACCAGCTTTAGGAATTGGTTCTTTAAGTGACTGGGGAATGTGATTCTCGGGGAAAGGATCCATGTTTCTTATAAATAAAATGGGGTCGTCTCCAAGATCTTACTTTTATTTCTATGCACTATCAAAATCTGTTTTAGGCTGAGCATGTCACCAGTGTTTGGGTGTTGGTGGTTTGATTTGTTTGGGGTTTTGTTTTGCATGGAATATGTGAGGGCTAGGTAGCACAGGTACTGCCTCACTGTGTGCTCAAACACTGTTTAGCAGAGGAAATATAATTTCAGATAAAGCCTCTAGATGCTGCTGTAATAAAAAAAATACCATATCACAGGTAGTATCCTTGTTCAATACAGTGATTTCCAATAAGCATCCCTCACCAGGCTAGGGGTTTAAATGTCAGTAACAAATTAATAATATCAGGGCAGAGAAAAAATAACATTAAAGATTTATATTGTTAATATTTTTGCAGAAGATTAGGGCTAAAGATCAAACCTGACAATCAGAAGCTACAATATAGCCTGACACCTTTTTTTAAAAACAAGTAATTTTGAGAAACTGTTATTGATAAATCCAGTACAGAAGCTCTTTTCTTGTAATTTATCTCGCACGCTTTCAGCCTGGGGAGCAGCTCCCTTTTTCCAATTTTCAGTTTTTTTGGACAATAACTAGCCCAACATCTCATGCATGAAGAAAATACCCCACATTTTTAGTTACAGAAGTTTTAGTTTATAGCTCCTGTAACTGTCAGTAAGATTGACAGTGTTAAAAAAAATCAAATAGTTTGACTGAGGTAGAAGTAAGCTGGTAATATGTTCACTCTGAAGACATACCCACCTCATATAAAAATAATGCTTTGGATTTTTTCCCTCGGCAGCTCTCTGTTTTCTCTTTTTTTTTTTTTTTAAAGAAGTAGAGTTCAGTAACCAGCATGACATTTGTAACATATAACAAGCTACCACCAGTTGCCATGATGTTTCACTCAATACAAATCTCACCATTGTTCAAGCTGGCTTATGCAGAGGATGAGTTTCAGCCTTTTTTTTTCAGTTTCTCTTTTGAAAATCTAGAATCACTTCAATTTACCAAGTGCCAGCTGAAGCACTCTCAGGTTCCTCTCTATATAAGCCTGAACGAGTGCCTCACCTTCTTAGAGAGAAATGGAATAAAATTGAGGGAAAATATCTTCAAAGAAATCCTGGATTGCAGCACACTCATAGAGGAAAGCTGCAAATGGAATCAATCAAGCTCCAATGGCTTTTAAAAAAACACCACATTTTTAAAAAAAATAATAAAAAAAAAAACAAAACCAAAGTATAGACCTTTTACTTATTTATTTATTTATTGGTTTCTGATTTAGCCAATAGCAAGGCAAATCCCTCTGAAAGCAGGGCAATCAGAATATATGAAGACACAGAAGGAGAGGGACTCATACCATCAGGAAAAATATAATCAGAAATATATATTGCATGCAGGCCTTACTTGAGGCATCCTCCCTGGAACTGTTTTATATTTTATTACTAGACTCTTTTGTTTCCATATGCAGAAATAAAGTCTGAGAATACTCTGCCCTTTTTTATCAAAAAAGACTGACTATAATTAGGATATAGGCTATACAGGAAACTCTCAAGATGGGTTGGTTTGAGTTACTTTGCATATTTTTTGACATGAGGAATCATAGTTATCAAAACAAGTCTTGCTACTTTCAGCTGAATCAGGCTAAGAGCAAGATTATTGCAATGTGTCTATTTCATCCCACTTTTCTAGTCAAGAGGACAAGAGACAGTTCAGACAGAGAAACCTTGGTTCTAATAAACAGTGATGGCTAAATATTCTCTGCAGAAGTAACCAGAAGCTCAAAAGCTTTTCCTGCCATGCCTGAAATAATCCAGACTTCTTTTGGGAGTAATTTGATGGAAAAAAAACTGCAATTAAAAAAAATCTAAAATTAAAAAAAAAAAAAGTTAGGTGTGTTTGAAAATGAACCTCATGAACATTGCTGGTATAGGTAGAATTTCAGGTTTTTGTTTTATCCAAACTAATCTACTTCTAATTATCAACGAAATCTTACTTGCCAAACAAGCTTTATTGCAAGTGGGTGTACAGATATAGAAAAAACAGTCCCTTAGTGACTTCACTAGCAAAACTTTCATTGATTTTTGGTGTATCTAGGGTGATTTACAGTCTAGATTAAAAATCTAGTTAGTATAGTTAGAATACAGTGCAGTTTTATGTTTGTGATTCAGAGCAAATAAAACCTAAGGAATTGAAAGAACATGAAAATTTGGTATTTTCTTTAGTCAGTGGAGCAGGGGTTACTATAGGGCCTAGGGCATGCTCTGTAGATGTTTTGTGGTCTCAGCAGGATTGTTAACAAGTTGTAAGGGGAAGCTTAGCACTATAAAAATTGGCTTCTGTATGGTTACCCTCTGGACCTAATCCAGTGAACTTCCATAAGACAGCATTTGCTGCTCAGTCTTGTTTCACTGATACATAAAAACAAGCAGATCTTTATTCTTCTACTTTTTTCTTCTTTTCAGTTAGCTGGCTAGTGGGCAATGTTAATTCAATTAAAACTACTTCAGAAAACTAAAAACACACAGGAAGAAATTCTGTCTGCATTTGCACTAAGGCAAATACAGGGCCATGCTTTTGAACTTAAAATAACCGTATTAATATTTGTGTCTTTCTGTTTTAAGTACATTGAAATAATTCTAGAGATACTGTCTCTGTGGTTTTTTTTCAAATAAGAATGCTAATTGTGAACATAAGTTTGGTTTTTTATTGCTATGTATCTATTTAGAAAATTGACTATTTGATTCTCTTTATTCTCATCTTGAAGGACATTCAACACACCTAAATGGATCACTCCTTCTTTTCTAGAACATGGTGCTTCTTTCTGTTCTGAGTACTTGTATTTAAAAAAAATACCAAAACAGTATATGAGCATTTAGATATTAAGGACTAACCTATACAGAGACTTAATAATTTTAAACTGTCTAGACCCATCAAAGTTGTACAGTTTCCCACAACACCATCTCTGTAACTTTTATCAACAATGTGAATCTTCTCCTTTTTTGTGTCATCCTCATTGCTCTCTTCTTGCAAAGATGACTGTATAAACACACTACTTGTCTTTAGCCTGTCATGTGTAGATCCTTTAAGTAACTTCCAAGTCATGTTTGTATCTCTCCTGAAGATGCACCTGAACTGCAGGGGATATGTAAGTGGAAGAAGGTGATAGAGCCATATAATACAACTCTTCCATTCTTCTGAGCATGTTACCTCTCACTGGTTTCATCTATGTCCCTTCCCCTCATATTTAAATGCTTTCTACTTTACACCAGTCCCTTATGAATACAGAGCTCTTCATGAAAATTAACTACTCAGACAGACCAACTTAAGCAATATTTAATGCAGAAATAAAGTAGGATTACAGCATCTGGAGTAGGGCTGCTACAATTTTCCATATCAAAACTTCTACTGTTTTTTGTTTGTTTGTTTTTTGTTGTTGTTGTTTTGGTTTTTTAAATTCCAAACTACAATGTATCATCCAAGACCCAGGACTGCAGGCTGCACATTCTCTGGAGCCAAAATGTTCATTAGGCTCCCAGAGTCCAGAGCTGCTAAAGACAACACCAAAAAATCCCTCAAGAAAGTCTTCAGGAAGAAATCTGCTTCTCCCACAATATTCTCAAGTGAGCCTCCTCATAGAGGGGCAGAACATAAACTGTGAGCTCTGAGAGCTCTCCCAATGCTTCACCATGTGAACCAAGCCGCTCCTGACCTATCTATACCTATAGTGCATAATAAACCTATCAGGGAAATAGGAAGAAATGCCCTATAGTGTTGTTTTCCTTTCTGTTCAGACTTTTGTGAAGAAAATAAGAAATATTTAAGAGCTATAAAGCTCAGCAGTTTCACAGCAGGTATGTCCTCTCTAATAAAGCAGCTTCTTTCTTCCTTACGTTCTTAAATGCTCCCCAGACAGCAACATCTGAAACAGAAAACTCACTAATGGAGTTTGTCTTACATTTTCACTAGTGTTTCTAAGGCTATTTAGTGGTAATAGCTCACACACGCTGTAAAAATCCTTGTCTCACCAACAGACTTAGGTCTTAACTCTTGTTATAATGAAATATCCTATTCCTATTCTATGCATACTAAAGTCACTTACAAAGAGGATTAATGAAATGCCCCAAGTTATAAAAGGCAGATTCAGAAACAGAATTAAGATTCTTTATTTTAGGATTGGGTAAGTGGACAGCCTTTCTCAATAATATTTGTCATTCTTAATTACAGTAACCTAGCTAGATCATGAAAAACCTTTAAAAAGAATTATGGCCTAAATAGTGAATTTTCTTGGTTTAATTTATTCCTTTCCTTCTGGCTGATGATATCTCCTTTTGAAAAAGCTATATTTCTTTATTACAAAAATATTGTCAAAGCTTTCCTCATCAAACTTCTTAGTTTCAATTAGGGGAAAAAAAGGTGTTCAGTTTCCAGCATAGATTTAATGACACAAAGAAAAATGTGTCTAGAAATAATTACACGGACAAATCATAAATTAGCAGTCATGCCAATTCTCAGGGCATGCTGCAAAAATATACTGTTACATAGGGAAATGTATGATTGCACCAAGTGAATGCTGTATTTTCAACTAAATGCTTCTGCATCTATATTCCACAGCAGAGAAATGAACTAACAACCCTCAAAGTAATCACTCATTCTCGGTGCTTTCACTCTAGATTTTTACTTGTTTTTTTCAAATCCAGATGTCTGAAATTATATCCCTCATTTCACCTGTTTTATTTGCAGAGGTATTAAAATCCTACTAGTCTCATTGACATTTCTGTTAACTTGGAGAATAAAACAGACTTTTTCATAGAAATTAGTTAGGCACACATGGCAAAAACATCCTAAGGAATGTATTATTGCTGGCATTGGCAATTAAATGTGAAATGCTGCAAAACTCTATCATTGGAATTATTCATTATGATGTAGTATTGAAGACATGGAAATTATGATTAGAAAATGTACAGAAACAAATTAATATATAATTAAAAAATAATTCATGAGCTCTTTATCCCTAGTCTGGACCATTTTACGCTCAGTTAAAAGATGAAAAAACACAGAGGATTCAATCAGTCCACTTTGAATGATGTATTTTGCTGTTATAGAGGGAGACACCATTTGTAATGGACTGTGTCACATCCTTGCATGGAGATGGGGCCACAGCATGTAGGGACAGACTGTTTCTGAGGCAGCACAGCACCTCAGGATGGTGGGATAATTAGTAAGAGTATATGGAGATTTAAAGATTCGAACCTTGTTCCATCTAGAATGTGCTGTCTACAAATGAAGGATGACACATCACCAAAGGATATAATTTTTCATAAAGCCAACATGCAGTCATAAACTGACCTCATTTTGATATATTTCAAGTGTTTTATTGCTATTTTCCTTCGAATAAATCTCTCTTGAAGAGAGCTATGGGAGGAGCTTAGGGATAGTAGGGCTTAAGAAAATGAGACAGTTTGATTTCTTGACAAGAAAGCTTGGGGGTATCACCAGGGAAGGGGGGCCTTCTATGTAACATGTGAGTTAAGCAAATACAGCCACAAACACCTGGTAGGTCAGTGTCAATCTTCTTTAGCTGTTCTCTTTATTGCATCAGAAGCACAGTACTTCCAGCAAGCTCAAACTCTTTTCTAGATAGTCTCTGTTGAGGCTGTAACTACCTGTACATTCAGCTTGCTCTTTTCTCACAAGCTGTTATCTCCTTCTTTGCCCAGTTTAATATTCTCACTTTCAGTACAGTTTTGTTTAACTTCCTCTAAAACCTGTAATTTCCTTTTTTAAATATTTACAAACTCATTAAGTAAACGCAACATATTTTTCATCTTAACATGACATCACATTGTAATTAAAACCTGAAAATAGATATAATGCCATAAAGAAGACATTTCTATGATATAAATTTTTAATAGTAATGATCTCCACAACTGAATTTTAGTATTGAACCTTTAAATGGATGTCTGGAAATGTAAGAAAATATTAGATTTGATGTTCCAGTTAGTGTTCTCTTACTTGGAAAAACCTACACAAGACTATTAGTTGATTAGCTTAGAAGTGCCATTTTCTTGCATTTTGCTGGCATATTTTTACCTTACATGTTGTCTCCCTGCCTCACAGAATTGCTAGAACAGAACTCCAGAAACACAGGCTTGCACTTCCCTAGATACTGTTGAAAGCAAATGAAGGCTAAACAGGAATATATGCAAGAATATCTAAATATAAGCCATTAGCCTGATTAGAAATACTCAGTTGCGTTAGAAGCACAGGCTTCAATTCCAATATGTGTGGAACTGCAAGAGATTGGATCCTCATCATTGCAGCTTGTTAGTTCAATTTCCCAAGCATTAGGACACCTACAACTTTTGGAATCATGCAAGGGATCAGCATCAGGGTTAAAAAAGAGCTCAGTCAAATAGTCTGTTGATAATGTCACGTGTCTGTCACACACCTCATCACCACAGTGCTCTCTCATTTGTTCTGCAGTAACAGATAATCAAATCATCATACTGGGTCACACTAAAAGGTTAATTCCATGCAGGCATAATTTTCAAAGGCCATTATGCTGTCACTGGGCAAGTGCCATTAACATCAAAAGTAGCATTAAGCCAAAACCCCCTCACAGGCTGGGGACTGCTGATAAGACAAGTGTCAAAAAAAGCTCTTAAACTAAGGAACTTAAAGTCTAAATAAAGAACAGTCCATCTTTACTTGAAAGTAAATTAAACCGTTAGCAGTCAGCTGTTTATCACAAGCAAGAAAGGGCAGAGCACCATAGTAAGTGCAGGATGTATTGCACTTTACACCAGCCCCAAGTAGGCACAGGCCACTCAGTGCTGTTGTCCCATGTATGTTGTCCCAGTTGATCAGGGAAGCTGGAGTCAGAGATCAGCAGAAAGAGGAAAATAGCAAAGTTAGGTTTATGAAGAATAACAGATGGAAGTTAAACTACAAACTTTTATTGTTAGATTTCCATTGCCTCTTGGTCAAAACATAAACAAGTACTTTAGCTTTCTTTTTTACCCCAAATTCCTTGCAACTCATGAGGAACATTCGTAGTTCTCCTTGCCTAAAAACACCCCAGTGCCCATCCTTGTGGGATAGATTTTTGCTATTCATTCCCCAGCATATAAAATCTGAGCTTGTCAGCTTGATGCTGGAATTCTTAAACTGTGGAGAAGAAATATTCCCCAAGCTGAGCAGGATATTCACAGCATCTCAATACTTGTCTCTTATCCTACCAGGTTCCATATGTTTTTTTTTTGTTTCTTAAAAGCAAGCAAGCAAACAAACAAACAAAAAACCCACCACCAAAACCCCACATACCTCTCTTAACTAAGACATGCATTTTAGTATAAAGCTCTACCAACAAGTAACTTTCTTGTATTCCAAAACTACAAGAAACTTTTCTAAATTCAAATGATGAGTTTTATTCTGAAAACAAAATAAAACAAAAACAACTGGTAAAGATTTCAGCTATTAATAGAACAAAATATTTTAACATCTTTTGGAACACCAGTTGTACTGAGTACCTTCTCATAAAATTTCTGGTAATTTTTCTTTTCCTCCTCTGCTGTGTGTGAACACATATCATAATATTTTAGACCTTTGTTTCAGTCCCTAGTCAAAAAAGGAATTTTCCACTGCAGCCTCATTTGCACATATCCATAATTTAAGGACAAAGTGTGTATGTCTTCCTAATTACCTCCAAAGGATGTTTGATAAACCCATGAAAATTAGGGAAAACAACCCAACTAGTCATATTGCAGTGAGAAAAATGAAGCAGCAAAACTAAGTCTCCAAATACCTTAAACACTGCATTTTAGTGTTATCAGACTATAAAATATACAACGTTCAAGACTAGATCTTCTTAATCCTTACAAGTTCAGAATAAAATAAATTAAATGTAAAGACTTTATTTTTTCCTTTGGTGCTGCTTAGTTTCTCTGGTGGAGCTTGCTTTTCAGTAAAAGTTGTTTTAAATATTTGAGTTAAATAATGTAAAAGGAGGAAGCTTTAAAAAAAAAAAACAAAAAACAAAAAAAAACAAAGCCTGAAGAAAAAAGCTTTCAAACAAAAAAGTTTTCTTTTGCTGCAGATTTCTTCTGATTACTTTCAGAATTTCCTGAAGCAGGCATTGCCAAGAGAAATTATTTTCAAAAATATAATCATTTTAATATCACAAAATCACAGCATGGGTGAGGTTGGAAGGGATCACAGTAGGTTATCAGGTTGAACCCCCCAATATAACAGAGAAGAAATTGGAATAGCACAATTTTGTTTCTACAACAAAAGGGGTAGGATCCCACCCAGATTATCTGGAGATGGGTGTACTCAGTGCTTACTGGGATCCCATGAACAGCAACAGCATCTGAAATGATGCATTCAAAACACTGCAGAGCAGTGAAATTCAGCATTAGAACAGAACCAAAAGAATACTGAATAATGAATAAACTAATACTTAAAAAAGAGCTGTTCTATTACCAGCACCAAGACTAAGATTTGGCTGTGAGTTTTTTACCACAATACAGTTGGGAGCAAACCATCCAGGGAGTTATTCCAGCATCTAGTTGGCATTACTGCTTGAAATTACTCAATGAGTGTTCCCTCATGGCATCTCAGAGCAAACTAAGAATCAGCAAGGTAATTGCTCTGTCTTTGCACTTCACTGTGAGCTGGTGAATAACTAAAACTCCTTTCATACGCCAGCAACATGGAGCATGAAGCTTGAATTTTGCCAGCTCTAATACTGCAGTTAGTCCTCCAGCTATTTTAAATCAAGTCATTTAGGAAGGAGAATTACTGGAAATTAAATCCAGCTACAGCTCCAAGAACACCACAAAAAATACATTGTATTAAATTTTAGGTAGTACTAATCTGTTTGGTTCACTGTGGCCAGTGTATTTAAAAACGGGACACATAGGAGAGAAGAAATACAGAGGAGAAGAAACATAAAAGCCAGTACTAACTATGTGAGAGATGTAGAATAAGCTTATTCTATAGGCCCAAGTCTGCTTTTAGAGGGATATTATTTGAGCAAAGGGCCAGAGATGATACATCATATTTTACCAGTGCAAAAGCTGGTCTGAAAGAGAATGAGAACTGTGCCAGGAAGAACTAGGTAGTGTATTGCATACTGCTTGAATACACAGTTCTGACAACATCTTTGAAGTCACTCCATAAAGACAAACAAATAACACATGCATCTTACAATCTCAAAAAGTTCTGATAATGACTCTAGCACTGCTTACTGTTACAACTGACTTTTGACTAGACAGTGTCTGTAAATTGATCTCTCAATAAAAATGTTTGCAAAGACCAAGAGAAGCAAGCATCACTGATAGCCCTCTGCCTTGCTTACAGATGAACTCCTGAAAGAAACACCTTTCCCACTGAATTCCACTTCTGTTATGGAGCCATTCTCCTTCTCAAGCTGGTTAAATGATCATCGTGATGAAATTAAACAGAAGAAATCCTTGAGTATGTTTGGAGAGAGCTTTGAAACAGAGGTAAGAAGGTATAATTTCTCTAAAAAGAAAGAGATCTTTTTAAAGGTACAGATAATTGGTGCCTACTGTTCAGACTGAGTGAATCCAGGCCTGGGAGCAATATATAGACAGCAGACAGAGTTATGCACCCTGACAGAAGTACTTGTCTTTGGTCCATTGATTTGACTATCTTAGGGCAGGGACTTTCTAGCTCATTGCTTCCATTTACAGAATCAACCTGAACTTTATTTCTGTTCATTTCCTTTGGGGTTAAAAACAGTTCCTTCATTCCCCTGTCCCTCTCCACATATTTCCCAAATCAGAAGCACCAGTGTGATGCTAATACTACTCAAGCGTGTTCACTTTCTTTATGTGTTTGAGCAGCATTCATGGTCCAAATCTGATCTGGGTGTGTAAACACTTTTTTTTTTCTCCCCCTCCATCTACATAAAGTGGAAACAAGAAAAACTGGACAGCCACCAGAGAGCCTGGGCTGCCCTAAAACATTCCACTTCACAGTTTAGTCAAACACAGTCTAGTTTGGGTGTAAATGAAGCTGTCAACATTTGATATCTGTGCTGTATGCGTGATGTTTACAAAACATATTTTTCCCCAGAATTACTTCAAGTCACACTCCAAAGAATCCAATACAGTTGACAGCAAAGTGACAGAGTGTGGGAATGTCAGGAAGAACACAGAGGGGGCAGAAAATGAGAAAGATGAAGTCCTGTCTGCAGCATTTTAATGTTAATAGAAGAAACTTTTCTACTTCAACAGGCTCTTGACAGGGCCCAGAGTTCATGAGGAGGAAGTGCCTGTTCCAAGAACAGAAGCAGGAAGCATATAGATGCAAAACTGAGAGTGGGAGGAGGCAGAAGGAATAGATAAGCGAGGATGCAGAGGAGCATAAGGAGTGGCAGGTGTGACCAGTTCCCTTTTTATCAGTAGGAATCAATATGAGAATACCAAACACAGTGTGAATTTTAATGTCTGTAAAAATAATGTCATCCTCTATGAATATTCTCCTGCAAAAATAGAATGCTTTAAATGCTGTTGGAAGATGAATATGGACACTTTGGTCACTTGGATGAAACCATTACTTTTTTTTTTAGGTTATAGCTTATGGACCAGGAACAACTGAGAAAAGTAAAAAGAATTCGGATATCTGGATATGGCAGCTGGTATGTGGCAATTCACACTTGTTAACTGATGAGTTCATGTTTAAGTTCAGACTGAACAGTAGTAAAGCCTTCTAGCAACAAAAACTGGAATGATTCCCTTCTTTCTCGTAGGAAAGATCACCAACAGCACCACCTTTCAGCTTTAAACTGTAATAAAGAATAACTATAAAGTGCTGCCACAATAAAAACAGCCTCTTTTTCCTCATCATGTATGTTGATGACAGAGATACTGGCACCCATCCTTGTTGGGAATTTTAATGCACCCTACCTAGGCTATGTCCTGTAAATATATCAGAATGACTCCAAGCAATAAAGCAACCTCACCTCTTAGTTCTGCCTTGAAACATTTGTTCTCATCCTGAAATCAAACTGCAATCAAGTAGAATAAGCTAATAAAAAGTCTCTAAACTTGTTTATACAAAGTCAGAATTGTAGGTGATCCAGATGTCCTTCATTAGACTTGCTTCTAGAATACATTTGCAACCCGAAGAAAAGCTAATTTTTGCTTACACAAGTCAGGCTAGCTTGGGAGGCAGATATTTCTATTAGTTTCTCTTCTGTTGAAATTCACAGGGACTATCAAAAACTAATTAAAGAAGTAATAATCTTGAAAGACATTTGTTTACACTGCAGTTTACATCAGCCTGTAGAATCAAGACCTTGTGGCTGGCAAGAACCTGGCTTCCCTACTTGGCAAGATAATAACTAGTCCATCCCAATATGGAGGGACTCAGCAATTTCAGTCAGCCCCCTGCTGACTTGTGAACTGCTCTTCAAGACTTAAAAGAGCTATGAGAAATCAGAAAAGTAGAAGAGGAGCTTGTACTGCTCCAGAAGATTGTGTCTGTAATTTCTGGAGCTGTACCAACTTGTAGGTTGCTAGGTTAAATTGGTGGCAGTGTACGCCAAGAATCAGGCAATGGGTTGCTCCTTCATGAGGGAGAACAACAAACAATGAAAAATATTTTTATTGATACTAATAGTGTTATACCGACAAGATCAACTGAATATTTAGCTAGACCTTATGAAACAGAACAGGTTTGAGGTGTTCTTTCAGTAGGAAAGATTTCTGTACATGCAGCATTTTCTTTCTGCTGGGGACAGGACATGGAAAATTGAAAGCCTTCTTTCCCTTCAGGAGGGCACATCGACTGTTGCTGTGGATGACAAAACCCTGACTCTCTCTGCTGGTGACAGCCTGCTTGTTCGTGCCCAGTCTACGTGAGTAGAGATGAGCAGGGGTTCAGTGCATGATTCCCCAGCTCCCAGCAACATAAATCTGTGTATTCCATCCACACCATGTTGGGCATCACTGGTGCAGAACAATTTACAGTAGCCTCTGTTATTTCTTGGGGCAAAAGATTTTTCAAGAGGAAAAGTTAGACATTCATTCTAGTTCACTTCTTATGATAAAAGCTGGAGAAAATTTTTAAAAAATAAAAAATAATTAAAAAAGGAGAAGCATTACCAAGAGAATGCAGCATGCAAAAGACAATGTATAGATATTTGGCCTGAATCCACCCACTGGCACTCACAGCAGATGCTCAAAGCATCAGACCAGGCTTAAACAACATCAGTGCAGGAAGATTTGGAGTTGAGGCTAAGAACACAGCTCTCTTCCTGGAGTAGAATGCATACAGCTATTTCATAACTTTGACACATATGATATGTGATACACATAAAGGAAAATATCTTCCAGAGAGAGCGGAAAGGAAGATATAGAGCATGGCTAAAGCTGATAAAATGTCCACTCCTCCTTTTCAATATCATCAATGTTTCAGTTATTGCTTTGAGTGTGTGATTCCCCTTTATACACATTGCATCATCTGTCTTTCCATTCTTCCAGGTACTGCTGGAAAAGAGCAGAAGAATGTGTTGCTCTCTGCATCGCTCAGGATCCAAAACGCAAGCAACCTTATAAATAACTCCTATATCAGCTGGCTTTGATGACCAAGTTTTAACCTATCTATCATAATTATCTTTTACTCAGAATGCCTGGAAATTTGAATACTCTTAACACAATGATTAAGCAAAGTCAAGCGCGGTGCCCAAGTAAAGCATTTTCCCCAATTAGTTAAAGTTTTAGCAAAATTTATAATCAGTATTTTTTTAAGATCTAGTGTTTTCTTTCATTTTATCTGAAAGGAAATGACAACATATCCAAGTAGCAGGATTACATATCTAATAATACATTATACTATCTAGATGAAATTAGAGTCTTTTGAAATGCAAGTCTCTGCCACAAGATGTAGAAAAGGAGATGGGACAGATACTGTTACACTACTTAGGTAATAGTTTTTACTTCTTTGTATTAGATTTTTCATTTGTAATAAATTAATACAACACTAGCTACCCAGCCCAGCTTCCAGTAGCAAAGTTTTAATTGGTAGTAGTTCAGAGATCCTCTGAGATCTTTGGCTAAAAGTTTATTTGGTTTTTTTAAAGGCTCTATCTGCTGCACTGCTTGAGAATCTCAGTGCTTTGTGAAAGAGAGGAATGTGCATAAGTAAAAGTGGAAGCTGTACCTGCAACAACATCAGGCATCACTTAGACCACCACAGTACTTGCTAGGCGTACAAATTATTCCCAGTTTCCCAGATCCAGCAATGCAGTATCAATCATCAATCACAGTGATCAGCAGTACCCTACACATGCCATGCTGGATAATGTGTGCTACACTGAACATAACACTGCAATGGGACTAACAAGAGCATCTGGGTCATGGGTATGACCTGTACAGCAGAACTCTCAAGTCAAAGTAGCCTTAAGAGGTATGTTAGGGGATAAGAGAGCAGAAAAATTATTAAAATCAGTTTCTATTAACTACTGCTTCTTTTCAAAGAATGAAGTTTCTTGCAGAAATAATAAATGTCATATTATATTTTGCTGCTTTTACTCCAAGAACTCTGCAGAAGAGTTTTAGTTTGGGTTTTGGTTTTATTTAATTGTTCTTCACATGGTCAACATCAGAAAACAGGTTGCTTCGATGCCTGCAGGTATAATCAATTAAATATTTGAGAAAGCAAAAGTCACCGTTTCCTGATTTTTTATTTAATTCTAATTAAGTTTAGAAATATATTTGTTTAATCTATCACTGGCAAAGCTCATTAAACTGAGATGTCATATGTATTTTATTGAACTGTTCATTCTTCTCATGAGAAAGACGCAGATGACTTGAGCTTAACCTGTAACTTATATTTAACATCAGCAAAGCATACAGCAAAACTCTGCTACATCCTCCTAATAACAGGGAGCCTAATTTGAAAAACTGAACCCAGTCCTTAAAGCTGTTATAGGTGTGAGCTGTGACACACAAAAAGGAGCTGCATCTTTCCCTTTGAACAAGGGAGTCATTTTTCTGATTACCATTGGTACTGGTGTGTTTATGTGTTTGCAGAATTGACTACTCGAGTGAACATGTATGATTGAGGGATCTAGGGTACCAAAGTGTTATATTTTTAGTGCAGCAGTTACAGGGTAATCACAGAAATATTTCCATATTTCACACTGAATGACAAGTGAGTAAAGAACAGCAACAAGTAAAACAACATCCAGAATAACCAGCAAGCTCTTCATCCACCCAGAAGCACTGAAAATCATGGAACTTTCTGCATAAAAATAAAGGCATCTCCAGATTAGATACTTCTCATGATGTAGAATTAAGGCTCCAGTCAAACTAACTTTGTGATGCCTTTTATAAACACTTGTGCTTGAACACCTAAATTCTATCCAAGTCAGATGCTAAGTGCCAGGCAAGGAGCACTAAACCAGAGCTCCATCATCCTCAGTTTTGCCACAGCCCACAATCAGATATCAGGACTTAGTAGGTCATCAATTAATTTCTATTGTGGAGCTTCTGTCTTCTAACAACTATGTAAGAGATGTTAAGGCCCATAAATATGGAAAAGAACCAGGATCAAAACACCAGGAGAAGACTTATAAAAACAGTTAAACACCAAGTACCAAGAGAAAATAATTTTGTTTTCTAGTGTCTCTTTTTAGAATTACTTCTGTTGTTTTGGTGTTCAATTCCCTTCCCCTCCCATCCAATTTCTTTCAATTCAATAGTTATTTGTGGCCAGAGCACAAATGAGAGCACAGAAAGTACTTGTAATTTACTTCTTCCCAGGTGCTTAACCACTGTTATTCAGAAACGTGCAACTTCCCTTTTCCCAGGCCTTCAAATAGTTCCAGAGGTTTTCTGGGCAGCCAGTAAATCTTTTTCAAGCACTTTGCTCTTCCTCCATATTATATCTGTTCTAAACTGCCCCAATAATGGTACATTTATAATTAGATGTACTCATGCTATTCTGCTCACAAGGAAGTTGGCCACATGGAAGTCTGGTTCCTGGAGCATTCTTAGCTGTTGGGTGCTCTTTCTGTGTATCTATCTGTTCAGCAGATACTTCAGCACCGAAGATGTTGGGATCAAGGTCTGGAGACTCCAGTGCCAACCTTGCCTCAAAGAACGATTTCAGGCTAAGGTCAGTGACAAAGGCTTAGTTAGGCATGTTGTTTGCAGAGTGCCCTAATGCACCCCTCTTGATGTTGTGCTTGTTCATGCATGTTCATGAAACACACTTGGCAAAATCACGTCCTGCACAATCATTGAGGTTCAGAAAGACCTCCAAGATCATCAGATCCAACCTTTGATGGAACACCAGCTTGTCAACTAGACCCTGGCACTAAATTCTACATCCTGTCGTTTCTTGGACAGCCCTAGGGATGGTGACTCCACCACCTTGCTAGATAGTCCATTCCAATGCTTAACAAGGCTTTCTGTGAAGAAATTCTTCCTCATGCCTGACCTGATTCTCCCCTAGAACACTTTGAGGCCATTTCCTCTCATACTGGTTGCCTGGGAGAAGAGGCTGGCCCCCACCTCACTAGACCCTCCTTTCAGGCAGTTGTGGAGCACAATGAGGTCTCCCTGAGACCGTCTCTTCTCCAGGCTAAACACTCCCAGGCACTCCTCGTGTGCCTTAGACATAAATCATATGATTTACACATACGCATGACCGCCTCTCTTTACAGGTCTTTTTATTCCTGGTACACCTGCACCCTGATTTGGATGCTCATTTTCTATCTCGGTCAGACAGATATTGGGACACCTGACGCTTAGTAAATTTGAGACATTTTGGCAGGATTGTGCTAACATTATTACCACAGTGTTGCCCAGACAGACCATCTGCTGTTTGATGCTTCTGCAAGTCTCAAAAGCAAAACCTTTGTACAAATAAATATTCTAAGCAGTATTACAATAAAACCTACACAGATACAAAGCTATACCTGCACCATTCTTGGTAGATTATTACCTTTAAACACATGCAACATTGTCCAGAATCACAGGCCTGAGCTGACTTAAAAGCTTAGAAATGCACACGAAGAAGTTTGAGTCTACCTACAAGCATTCACAGACTTATTCCGAGGCAGAATCTCACCTATCCTAGAGGTCAGCAGGAGTTTTCCCTTTCACTTCATATGGGAAAAGGTGATGCAGCCCAAACCTGCCAGCTGTTGATTAAAGTAGCTTTTTCAGTGCCTTTAGAATGTCTAGTCGCAATGAGATCACAGGTAAGCTTCGTAAAGAGAAAACTAAACCACTCCTTTTTAGCTATAGATATATTTTGATTTCTATTTCTAGCATTTAAGTCATATAAAGAGTGATACAAGCATTATTATAGTACTTCATATTGAGCAAGGAATTTACAGTCAGTCTTCCATGTAAATTAGCAATATAGATCAAAATATTTGAAGTAACTGATGTCTCCTATTACTACTAGTCTAGGCAGGCTTGACCTCATGAGGTACTTATGTTCTTATTTTGAGATATGCTGACTTAAAGGAATGATGGAAATAAATTGGTATGTCTCACTGCATTCCTCCTTATGATCTCATATTCCAACACTTAAAAATAGTTGATTAGCAAGGTTACATGATTAATGATATGTGATGATGATACCATCATCGTCAATTCAAAATAAATAATATTGCTTGAAGTAACTTAAAAAATTTAATAATCCTGGTACAGCAAATAAAGCTTCAGCCTTCACCAGCCCTTTCTATAATCCTGAAAAATACCTACAGCAGGTTCATGAAAAACACATATGTTTATGGTTATGAGAGAGCTACAAGAGAAAAGAGTGACCCACACAGATCATGTAGTAAACATATCTGAAATCAACAGAAGAGCACAAGATTGTCCAACTAAAAAACACAAAACCAAAAAAACTCACAGAAGAGTTAAGACAATGATCTATTGCTAACTACATTTGAGCTTGCAATACATAAACTGACAGCTTGTACAAGTCAATAGAGGAACCCTTCTTCCTCCGTGTTTGCTCTACTTTTAGGTCTTGCTTGTTTATTTGAAGTAGCAAACCCTACCAGAGGCATAAAACTGACTAGGTGGATCAGGAAAGTGGTAAAATCAGGAGTGTTGTAGTAAAGTTTTACTCAGACCCACACAGTATTTACTTACACCTGTAAATCAATTTTATCTTAATACATTAAGATAACAAATGCTTTCATCTGTTGTTAAAAACATTAATTGTACTGATTTCAGCTCTCCAGTCACATCTAATAGAACAGATGAAGAGAAAGCAACCCTCCTACCATCACTGCATATAAGTAAAGGAAAAAACATACTTATGCTATTTTAAAAATTCCTACATAACCAGCTTGTGTTCATAATGGAGACCTTTCAAGGCTTTGGAGTGTTTTTATTTAGTTTATTTTCAGTTAATAATCCAGATGCACCTGAATTAACACTTCAGACTCATGGTCATCACCTGCTGGTGTGTTTCTGATTCAATACACAAGTATTGTAGAGATACTCTTCAGTATCAAAGCATGCAGAATAGCACCTGATTGGACCCAAAGTAAAATTGTTGATTTTTAAAGTAATAATGAAGAAGAAAAAATTTCATATCCACCCCTCAGCTCAAAGTAATTACCTGACCTACAGGTCTTAGCACTCTCTGGTACAGAAAGATCTTATGCTGGATCCAGTCAGTAATATTTTCAGTCGTTGTCCAAAAATTGTGGAAGTGAATAAAAACTCTTCCTTTTAATATCACTGGAATTTTGATGGTAGCTTGACAGCTAGGGTGGATGTTTGCATACACACACAGAGTCAGTTTGTATTCCAAAAATAAGCCCTTAAATTGTGATATCATTAGGGAAATCATCTCTCCTTTTTGAGGTCTGCAAATGATAAAACAATTATTTCTAAATTACTATTGCTCTAGGTTAAATAGATCTCCAAGATCTTTGGCCTGATAATTCAATAAGAGTTGCATGAGAACCACATACTGAAAGATTTGAACACTGCTTTGTATTTTCAGAGTTGCTAAATAGGCACATTTACATGGCCATTACAGTGCTAAATATAAAATTCTGTTCCTGATTTTGGAGATAAATTACACTGAAATTGAAGCAAAATTATTTGGGTTCTAAAAACACTTCATTATACAATCCCATAAGCCCCAGAGAAAGATGTCATGACTATGCCAAAGTAAACTAAGCATAAGCACATTTGAAGATTCAGTGAGGTATTTGGGTGCATCTTTTTTACATCAGAGGAAAGTAGGACTTCTGAAGTGCTGTACAACTACAGCAAAAATATTATTTTAACATGTTTTAATGTTTTTCCTCTTGAAGGAAAAAAAACCTCTAGCTTGCTTAGAATGCAAAAACAAAGCATATAGATGATGGAGTTTGTAAAGTTTCTACTTTACAAACTGTCAGCACAAACAAATTTTCTAGACAATAAGTCACCCATACATTCAAACCATACACTTTTGAAAATAAATTTGACAATTCAATTGTGTAAAGCAACTAAACACATGCCAATTTGTAGAACTGTAGCTTGAAAGCTTCAGTATGCAATTCCCAAATACCACAGGGGTATGATAGGGAAATGCAGCCATGGCACCTTACCTAGCTTTTTGTTAACTGTCTGTTCCTCCAAGGAGACACCAGGGCAGCATCTGGATTCCAGGTAGAAGGGAAACTTGAGCACCTTCAAATAGGCTCCACATTAACTGCTGGGCTGAGCAGAGAACTGCACTGACAATGCAGCTGTCCACAGCTGAACCACCAGGAAATTCCTGGGGATTATTTATTTGCCACTCTGACACACACACTGCTCTCAGGGTGCTCAAAAACCACCTTCACTGAGGAGCCACAGGGCTCTTTTTGCAAGAGCCAAGCAAAGTTCATCTTCTTCATGCAAACCAGTGCTGGAGATCTATAGCCTTGTTGACCCAAAACCACAGTTCCACAACGAGCAGAAGCCCCAGGAAAGCTCCTACTTCTGCACAGGAGAAGGAAGTCAAACCCAAATCTTTGCTGTCCTGCGGGAACAGCCCAGTCACAGGGTCTGTTGTTAGAGGCATTTCCATCCCCACTTAATACAGCTCAACTGAGCCATGCAGGAAGCATCAGTGTTGCTAGTGAGCCAGAAGATAATTCCTACTCCCCAAATGCAGTTAGAGATGATATTACTCTATAAAACAGGAGTACAGACAGAAAGAACATATATAATTACAAAGCCATTGTTCCAGTGGCAATTATTTGCCTGAACACGTTTTGTGACCAGAGCTGTCTACAACATCTTGGAGTACATTATAGAAAGAATGTGAACAGCACGTTTTGACTAGAGAAAAAAAACAACACCAAATTGTTGAAACACAAATAGATCAGCTTTATCTATGACAACCTGGGAAAAATGTTAACAGTTCCTGATTGTTTCCTGATACTGGTGACAAGCCACGATTCAGACCTTGTGTGCTTCATTATTGAGTGGCAAATCAACATTCAATGGGCAGATCCACTCATCAGACAAGGGCTCATTATTCTCTCCAAGAGGAAAATGGCAAGTACTGAATGAAACCAGGTAAAACCTTCACAAAATAGGATGAGAATTTGTTTAATTATTTATCTACCAAAACATACTAGTTTAGCTTACTTTTAAACCAAGATAGAAAAATGTATTTGAGCACTGGAATGAGATTGCCATATGCCATCAGAATTTGAGTTTAAAATGAAAATGAACCAACTCTGGCTTCTGTTTCCAATATGGATGACAATGTTCAGCTGTCTAAAGACATTTCTTCCATTTTTTGGATATAAAAGAGGCAATTTACACCCAGTTCTTCACTGAAAGCAATTTGTCACTACTTCCATCTTTGCCATTATAGATGCAGCTGCTCTGATTTATTCCAGTATGTTAACAGAATCAGGCAGCTACACTGCAATAATGCAAATGTTGCCTTGCTGCATCGCCCCAAACACCATTGCATAGTTGCATAATTTATATACTGCATATACACATACATATTATACACAAACACACACACATATATACATATATATATATATCTGTCTTCTGAGTATTTTTATGCCCTAATTAGATGTATCTTGCCCATACTGGTGAGGTTTGTGCCAAGCATACCGTGTGTGCTTGGAGGTTTGTAACAGGACTAGCCCATTACTGGCAGTCAGAGAGAGTGATACTAAAGGTCATTTTTGTTTATGTCAGACACAGGATGTTTCAGAAGCTTTTATGGAGCAGCTACATCTGTGCTCTCTGTGGGTTGGATCCACTCCATACATACTGCTGGAGGACAGAAAAAAGCAGATCAGACAAGAGGGAAGCTCTATCCTGGGCTTCACTGGAGCCAACATCACTAAATTCTCCATATAACCTGGGCTTTTCACAGCATCCCAGGCAGTGGGGCTGTGCAGCTCACAGACATTCTTCATGGAGGGACAAAAGCTGCTCTTTATTACCAGTTTTAATCTAATAGAAAGGGTTCATGGCATTTATTTCCTCTATAGCAAAATTAACTCTACTTGCAAAGCTTCCTCCCCCTCAGAGGGAAATAAGATGTAGGCTCAGAAGCCCAAATCCGCAATGATATTTAAGTGCCTGAGGAACTGTGCCAGCGTGTCTGGCAGGGGAAGCTAAACAGACTCAATTTTAGAAGAGAACACAGTGAATGGAGAGACAGGCTGAAAGCTCAGGAGAACGAAGAACTCCTTTCATCCACTATGGGGGGAGCTGTTCCCTGGCAAAGCAAACTTCTTTTCAGTTCTTGTTCATCTGTGTGCTTTAACCCACCATGAGTGCCATGCCCACCCATATTTGAGAAGTGCTTTTGCTGGAGCTGGCACCAGACTAGTCACAGATGCTGCTTCCAGGGCATCAACATCAGTGTGATGGGAACTGGACAGAGATAAATACAGTTTGTATGGAACACATGAAGAGTTGCCTACAAGTTCCTTTTCCTGCAGGACTAATAAAAATACTCTCTGTGATAGGTACAATTCATCTTTCTTAAAAACAAGGCAAAAAAGCAGTAAAAACAGTAGAAAACAATTTTTAAAACCCATGTTACTAATTACATTATACAGTCTGTGCATTTTGTCATTAAAATGTTATTTTCCATTTTTATATCATAACATTTTACAGTGAACCTGTGTTATTAATTTCCTTTTATGTCTATACTGGCACAAATGTTATTCTCAGCAGTACTTGGGTAAATATGTAGCTGATGGAATCACCCTGATCTCACAGCACTGCAACAGAGGACACTTTGGCTCTCTGTACACGGGAATTGTGGCTAAAGAGTGACACGATAGTGGGACTCCATCAGCACATGAAGACTGCTTAACACACAGTACACTCCAACATGACACTGATTACCTGCAGGTCATAACTCTAATCATGTGTCTTATTCAAGATAATACAACAAAATTTTGGGGACTTTAGACACCCTTATTATAGCGGAGTTAGTCCTTACAGAAATGCTAAAACCCCAGAAATTACTGGCCACATTCTAATATAAAGGAAAAGCTTTCAAATGTTGATACTCAACATCTAGATACATGGAGAAAACAGCAGCGGAAAACAATGAAAACATCTGAAAAAATAGCCAGTGAACAGACTTCTTTTTCATTCCATTGTTTTGAAATTCAACTAAAAAATTAGCTTGTTAATCATCAAAAAGCCAAAAAACACAAACCACAAAAGTTATTTGTTCATATTTTCTACTATTTTACCCTGTTCTCACAAAGATCACACCTGCTTAAAGAAGACTCTACAGCAGAGAAAGGAAAGCATTCAAATGCCAGGAATATCTCCTATATTTGTATTCCTAAAAGCCTTATA
Source organism: Rhabdornis inornatus (assembly GCA_013397075.1). Classification (NCBI taxonomy): domain Eukaryota; kingdom Metazoa; phylum Chordata; class Aves; order Passeriformes; family Rhabdornithidae; genus Rhabdornis; species Rhabdornis inornatus. Next base: position 1,776,855 of record VWZS01004865.1, read on the forward strand.
TACAAAAGTCTTTGTATTAAAAATAAAAAAATCTGAAAATCTTTAGGGGAACTAGGAGCTGAAAAGAGATTTCTTCAGTTCACTGTATTGCTTTCTCAAATAACAGAAAAACGCTGTTAGAGTCTGACATTGATTTATCTGATTTGAGGTGAGGTTAGGAAACATATGCTAGAACAAACAAGTATCAGTTCTTGTGCCTGTGCTTTGAAGACACGCAAACCCCTTTCACTCCAGTTTCTGATGTGTTTATAGAAACAAAAGACATAATTGATCTGCCATAAGGTGTTCACTAAAGAGGTTCATGCTGTGAGGATTTCCATGGCAACTACTTAAAGAGACATAAGTGCTCATTTTTGAAACTGAAAGCCCAGGGACATAATTAGCTACAATAATAATACCACATAAACCACCTAAACAAAGATCTTTTGTTTAGAGCTGAGTAACTTCTCTTTTCCTGTGTGAGAACCAGCTTTCCTAAATTAAACAAACAAACAAAACAACCCTAAACAAAATATTTGTTTTCTCTCAAATGTTTTACAAGAAACAATAATGCACTTACATATGCACACATAGCAGAAATAATTACTTGCTTAAATTATGTAGTGTGCAATACATCAGGTAGTCCATAAAAAGCGTACATGAGGATTATACAATGTTGACCCAGAGAGACACAAAATCAGATTTTGTAGAACTTTTCCAAATGTATTGAGACTCATTTGCAAAGAAATTCCAAAGAGATGACAAGCACTTGACAGTCATTAAAAGATTTAAAAGTACTCACCAGTGTAATAAAGCTGCAACAACAGATTGAAGCTTTGGTGTGATACAGCAGAAAAAAACAGGAGAACCTAAATTAATAAGCATTGCTCCAAAGTGAAGAATGAAAGAACAAGTGACACCTACCTTAGCACACATAGAAGTGGAGCAGCCAGATTCTGTATACCTGCTTCCCTGCCCTCCAGGTGCTGTGTTGTTTTTTACCAGGCACAAAGCAGGGACAGAAATTAAGCACCTGCATCCAATCCCAACCTGCAGACCCATTAGAGATCACAACCAGAAAGCACAGATGCAATCTAAGGTTAATTTATAATGGGATAGAACTAATAGGGAACAAGTCCTAAAACCACTTGGTCCCAATGAAGTCTTCTCAGCAGTGGTCTTTATGGTGATTGCTTGATCCAGCTGAATGTGTACAACTCACAGAGATGACAGTAGATACATTTATTCATCACTTAAGGCCATAATTTAAATGCTCTCCTTCTTCAGTACAATGAAGTTGACAGAAAGCATTAAAGATAGCTAGAAAACTACACTTTATGTGATCATCTGAAGGAGAGGATTTTATGTCAACTCAAGTAAAACTCTACAGAACACCTAGTTTTTATATTCTCTTTAATTCTCATCTATTTCAGATCTCCATTAGAACTGCGTAACATTAATTTATTCAGGAAAGCTTAATGTCTCGTGTTGGAAGTTTTGTCCATTAAGTTGATATTAATGTCACTTTTGCAAGGCCTGAACAACGTCCTTTTTTTCCTATAAGAGCTATTATTTGAAGCTATGTTCACAGAGACAGTTTCTTACAATAAAAATGCCTGGAAGTAAATGTTCCCTGTGATACAGCATCTCATCTTCCTATCTTCTGACTGGCCAAACAATGACAAAACTGTATTGTTCATTTTAAAGGACATTTAAGGACTCATTTATGAAAGACATGATAGTGGTGGAGAAATGTATGAAGGGAGAACAGTGAGTCAGATTCTCAGCAGCTACATCAGCTGGAAGAAGCCACTTAGAACCAAGCTCCACATGAACTCCCTTTATAATTCTACTCTGCCTGTTTTTAGCACTGAAAAATACTTTAACTCTTACTCTCTTGGGTGAAAGGCAGATGGCAAGATTTTAAAGGACTTAAACTAAACTGTCCCAGGATTACAGCAATAGGCAGCAAAATCTTTGCTAGGGGTGCCCTTCAAATGGGATGAAGAAAAGGATGAGTTGAGCTAGAGAAGAACAAAAGCAGAATTAATGCACGAATTCCTGTACCCGTTGATCAGCCAGTGTCCTGCAAGCAGGGACTGTGCATGAAAACAACTCCACTGCCAGAACTGAGTGGGGAATGGATATTTATTCTCACTGTCCCTTTCATCTGTCACTGCCTCTCAACCTGGACAGCGGAGAATGGCACGTTCTCCTTGTCTTTGTTCCACCTGAGTTCAATGAGTGCTTTTCCTGAGCAGGGATGAAAATACTGAGTTCCTTAAAATGCTCTGTGTAGGGTTTTTTACTACATTCACTGCCACATGGCACATGGATAAGTCACAGCAGGGTCCCTTGTGGCTTGGATAGACAGTGCTACTGCTGCATCCTCAGAGGAGCTTTTCTTTAGGATTCTCTGTTCTCATGGAAAAAACTAACTCTCTCTCATTTGAGGCTTATGCTGGTGCTGGAGACCAGGAGGGAAAAGCTGCACAGAAGGCAAATCCCACTGTACTTGAGTCATCAGTAAAGCAAATACTTTGTAATATAGTGCTCTCATGATCAGCAAGGCACTGTAAAAAACTTGGACTGTGACAATCTGTTTCCCTGAGGCTTGTAGGCTAAACAACGAGCTAGAGGAAGGGAGCTGCACAACAAACAGGGAAAGGCATCTGACAAAAGCCTCATTAGCCTTCCATTTCCTTCACCCACAGCATGTTTGTTTCTCCTCCCAGCAGCGCTTCTGCAGGTCTGTATGCTCAGTACTTATCCTAAGTATCCAGCAGTGAGAAACAAAGGCTGCATAGTCCTCTGAGTTAGGGTTATTATGTTAAAACTTGGCTTTTCTAATCACTGTGATGTGAAAATTCAGGTGCCTGACTGAGAAAAAGACATCTAGAGTAGAACAGAGATGACTAAGAAAAAGATTCCTGCCACTTAATTGCATTTCTACAAAAATATTACCTCTTGATGTGTAAACATCAAATTAGCAATATTCTCAGGGCAAGCAGTAATATAGCAATCAAGAAACTCCTTCCAGCTATATGGCAACAACTGTGTGCTTTCCTGTCCTACTACATTTTCCTCAATATTTGTCACAGTGCACATTGAGTATACTTAAAACTACCCCTATGCTGTAGACTCTATTAAATTCCTATTATTCTATCCCTTTGTACTAACATCATAACTTTGAAGCTTATCAGCATTTCTGTTTCCATTCTGTAGAGAGAACCCTTTGCCAGGGCTGGCAGCAGCAACATGTGAAGTCAGCACTCCAAAATGGTACTTGAAGGCCTGTGTTTATACACTGATGGCTCTCCCATATTCTACTGGAATCTGCAATTGGAATCCAGCATTATCTAATCCAAGTTCAAAATAATCCTGGTACTTCTTAGCATTAAAAAAAGCATTTTATAGATAAAGCAATTTTCTTTTTGTACCCGTACTTCTACTTTAATGAGATCAGTAGAACTGATCAGTTCCTTCAATATTACTGTCCTGGCACTACTTGGCACATTATTCTTCATAATCTCAGTATGTACTTTATCAGCAGTTTAGAATTGACTGGGGATCTTAATTCCCACTGCAAGGAGAAAACTACTCCCACTTCAGAACTGTGAGTACATCACAAGTTCATTCAGTAAATTGTCTTGGGTTACTCTGTGATTCAGGATGTGTCTCTGCTGCTGAACAGGCAATGCTGGAAGTGACATTGAGAGCAGTTTCCAGTCTCATCCCATAGCTCTGTCCTGAGGTGCTCCAGCTATTGCACTTCAAAATTAGGGAGTACTTTGAGGGAAGATCATTCCTCGGGACCACTTCCTGTGCGATGAATGAAGTTTTGTCTCCCTCCAGCCTTTGCAATCCTCTGGCATCACCCCACCATGGATTACATTCTCCACCACTGCTGGCATTCTCCTCACACCACATTCCAGACCATAAAATGTGATACAAGCTCCTCAAGTGCCCTGTGTCCTCTCAGGAAAAGCACCTTTTTTTTTTTTGGAACTTCCCATTTAGACCATCTTGTTTTCAATTCAAAACAAGCTTGCAATATTATCCACAGCTCATTTCTTACTTCCCCCAGAACCACAGATCTATACATTTATCCTCTTTCCATGGTGTATAAATTTACCTCACTGTGCAAATATGCATAACAGTGTTTGAATGCATATTTACAAAGAAAATATTGCTTTGGGGAACATGAGGGATGTGTTATTCCCTGTTTTCGGAGTTCAGTCAGCGAAATCTCCTCGATGAATGTCAACAGTCAGTCACAATTTTCATCTGTAAAAAGAGGAGCAGGATCTGACAGCCATACAAATTACATCTGTTGCACTGCAACCATCTGTAATTCAATCTGCAAAATATTAATCAAGTTTATCTGACATGATTTTTCCTCCATCATCAGCTCATGATGCTTATTGCTTCTTGGTCTGTTACCATTATACACCAGATTTTTACTCTCCTTAATATTTATTCCATTACTTTAGGAGACACTGAGTTAGATTTATTGGACAATGCTTTTGAAGATCAATACCACATTACCTTCTCTTTAATCATTCTATACATATCATCTGTTTGCTGTATGGCTCTCCATGGTCTGGCCTTTCTTTGCACTGCAAACCTAGTATGATATGTTTAGGTTTCACGGTACATTTCAGTGTTATAACTCCCTATACACTCAGAGATTAGCAGGTCAAGCACCATCTGCTGTTTTATGCCAATTTCTCAGTTTCATTTTATTATCCTGAATTCTCAGGCCTTGCTCTGAAGTCAGGATGCATTTCATTTTTTCCAACAATGACAAGGGCAAGAGTACTTCTCTCCCCTCATCACCCTCCTTTAAGAAAAGCTAAACACACATACCCCCAAACCAGGTCAAATTCAGGTATCCTAGAAGTCAGGCTTAGAATTCAGTACTTTCTTAATTTGTAGAAAGTGCTGAACAGCAGAGTGAAATTCAGTGAGGACAACTGGACAACAAGGAATACACTTAAGCACAAATAAATCCACTGCATAAAACATGGGCAACAATTTGCTCTGAAAATGTTCTACTGGAAAACACTTGGAGGTTATTGTAGATCACAAGATGAAAATGGATCACCAGCACGTTGGAAAGGAAAGCACAGTCTGTACAGGGATGCACAAACAAAACCCTGAAGGAATTCCTTTCAGTCCATGAGAGACTCACAAGGCTGCAGGTAAATGCTTACTTCCAGCTGTATGTACCACATCTGAGGAGGGAGGGAGGCAATACACAGTTTCACCTCCTCACCCCAGCCAAACAACCACCCAGCCAGTACAGGCTTTTTTATTAAACTGTAATATCTGAACACTTCTTTCACAAAGATGGAAGAGATTCAGAATCTGTGAGTCTTCATATAAAGCAAAGCACCTCCCAAAGATCCCCACTATGTCTTATGCATCTTTTTCTAAACTTAAAATTTCATTTTTAGATTTTATAAACTTGTCAGTGAGTTTTGGGAGAAAAAAATTAATTAAAAACAGGCTAAATATCCACATGAACATTGATCTTAAATACAGCTGTTAAAATCTGAATGTTTGTGATAAATAAAGCAGTCTTTCTGTATCAGGAGCTTATTCTTTTTGTCATTCTTCAAATGAGACTTAAATTTAGAAAAGTTTGACCTACTCATCCCCTGATACAGGTACCAAGGAAGTCATAACAGACAAGAAGAGAGCCGTTTCTACCCAACATTTCCAAGCAAAAATCAAGAATCATAAATTAAAATTCCCTAAAAGTATTCAAAGCGTCCACCAGTGTTGATGCTGAATTCTAATAAAATCTCTGTAAATGTTCTGTACTTCTGGTATTGAAGCTCAAGAGGACACAAATTACTGTTTCATTCCCAGAGGGACATTTAGCCTTCTTTTTAAACGAATTCTACAACCTTGTAAAATCTACACAAAACTCTCCACATTTGGCCACTGCTTTGCAAATGTTGAGGGTGCCCAGATTCTAAAATATTTTTAGGCATGTGAATTTAACATACAGCAAGATGTAAATTGTCTAATTTCGGCCTATTTGGCCCAGCATTTAGTTACTTAAATCTAAAGTAATGTCAGGTGAAGTTAGGGAAATTGAACTAATTTCAATAGCAGGAATTTGCATCAGAATACATTTCCTAAACAAAGGACACATTTACAAGATTTTGTTTTATCTGATACAGTGGCTATAATCTCAGATGGAACCAGTTGACTTCTGCAAAAATTTGAATTCAACTCTTAACAGACAATATTGCTACTTTCAGATACTAAAAATCCTAATGACAAAACTGATTTAAAAATCCTATTTTGAAAAAATTAAATTTGAGTTCCATTTTTACTCATCTGCTTTAAGGTTTAATCCGTCCCGTTTACAAAATTTACAGAGTTATCTCAAGAGCTAGAGACATCTAGGAAGCAGGAAACATGCTGGAATTTATTCCTCCCTGTCTGGCTGCCAAGCATTACATGACTGAAGAGGAGCTGGCAATCCTAACTATCAGAATTAAAATGACAAACTGGGTTCTAGGGTTCAAACCCATGATTTAGCTATACTGTTGCTCCTTCCCTTTCCTTGTGTTTATAATAGCGTTTTTCCCCTGATATTGAGCAGCAAAGATGAAGAAATGAGGCAATTTTCCCTTCTTCTACTCATCTGCATGGCCTCTTGCTGAACTGCCTGCCTGCTGCTCAATACACGGAACATGTGAAGCCCATTTTGACACGACATGAGCTGCTACCTTGGCTTTTCTGATGGAAAGAAGAGAAGAACTTTTAAAATTGCACTAAGAAATTATTACAGAAGGCACTCTTTCTAGCTGCTGCCAGCTTTGCAGGAATTGGCTTAGTAAAAGAAAGACAAGTGCCTGAAACATTTCATCATTGAGCCCTCCTGCCTTTTCTTTATCAGTAATTAGCATGAGTAGCAGAATGTGTGCACTTCCTCAATGGGGGTAATTACTGTGTAGAGCTCCAGAAGTTTTCAAACCAAAGCTTAAAAGACATTTAAATGGCATACACCTTCTGCAGGATTCTTAGAGGGACATTTTTTCCCTCTCTCCTTCAAAAGAAAAAAAAAATTAACCATATTTTTCTTACCACAGAGATAAAAGACAGCTTAATAGTGACTAGGCATGCTTCAAGGCTGGATCAAAATTTTCCTGTACTGTCATGGTGAAGTATCAGAGAAACAACAGATATCTAGCACTGTTGTTTTGATCTTAAAGCAATTTTTCTGCTGCTGATGAGTTAGACTTTCCCAGACAACTTTACCCCCATCTTTCACAAATTAGCTTTTGTTTTCAGGCAGCAAAAGACTGCAGTCTCTGGAAGGAAGAAAATAAGAAACTTGTAACGAGGAAAGAAATTGAACACACCTCTAAATGTAGGTAAAACTCTCCCATTTCTGCCATCCACACCCTACCTGTTCCCAATTAAATACAATAACTCTGCATTCTCAGCAGACTTGCTTCTCCAAAACACACACGCACACTTTAGTCTCAGGAAGAAGAGATCACTTCATGTTTGTCACTTATTTGTCAGAGGAGAGCAGAAACATCTCCAGTGGAAATAGTTCATGATATTCAAGGTTGGGCAGAAGGAAAACAAAGGCACAGACCGAAAATAATGTGTGAAGGAGGGATTTAAAAAATGTAAAAGTGATGAAGAAAGAGGGACAAAAAAACACCCTGCTGATAATTACATCTACAAAAAAAGGGGCTTTGCTGTTGGTTCCTACAGGGCTGAAAGGCATAATATTGGAAAGAGCAATTGTTACTGGTAAATATGGGAGAATGTCACACTGCCATAACTATGAATAGATGTTCCCTCTCCAGGAACTGGAAAAGTGCAGCTAGATGTTTTAGGGAGATGCAAGTTTCCAAGCCCCAGACAGTGGCGTGGGAGGCCCCAGTGCCATCCCAGCAGGTAAGTGACAGTGCTATTCTGGAAACCATCTTCAGCATGTACCCAAATTAACAGCACCATGGAGAGCACATTTCCTCTACAGGCTTCTAGGGAAGTTTCAGAGACAGATGACAACATGATACCAAAGTGAAGCCAAATATATCTTATTTTTAAAAAGATAGACTGTCTTAAAATAGTTGAAAACTAAAGAGTCTCCTTAAGGCCATAGAAATAGTTGTTCAAGACCATGGGCCAGATAAACATGCTAATAAATTCAGAATTTCACCTGTGACTCAGGATCACAGATTTGGTTGATGGAGAGCTTTGGTTTCAACAAGCTCTCTTGTGACTCAGCCTTGAGAGCACTGGGATATGTTTTGTCCCTCAAGTGTGTGTGCTACATGCTATGAGAGAGCCTCAGATACAAGGTCTATCAATATTGTCACTGGACACAACTCACTGATTTCATCTTGCTGGTGGTCTCTATCACAATAAACAAAATAAAACCATTTTTTAAAACGGCCATAAAAAGCTACATACTTCATTCCCATTGAGGCTTTTGGGGAAAGCATCTCAGTATCACTGAAAAAAGAATCATATTAAAGTGATTGAGAACTTTCCTGTGTTTGTAAGTAGGAGCAGTTTTTAGGGTAAGCCATTATTGAACAGTCATGGCAGGTTTGTGGGTCTGGGTCTTCTGGCTTCAGAGTAAAATTAATTTATAAATATAATTTGAGGCATAGGCCAGTTGCAAAAATTACTCATCTGCCTCCTCATGGATGACCAGGCAAATTATGATTTTATTTTACTCTCTGTAATTAATTGGTTAACTGAAAACTGAGTGACTCATACTTTCTACAGAAAATTTTATCATATTATTTGATGCTAATATTTTTGCTTCCCATTCCTCTTCGAAGAGTTTGACGTGGCTGGACTTGGTGGATCCTTTGCCTTTTAGTTCAGTTCATGGAAAAAGGTGCAGGGATCAGACCTCCTGTTCTATCACCCAGCACATTCTATTGGTATTTCCCAGGAAACATCAACAGCTACATGAACTCTTAGCCTTTCTGTACCTCTCTGCAACGCTAAACTGAGCACAAACTCTGGAAATGTCTCCTTGCCTCCATTCTTTCTCTGGAAGGGGCTCATTCCACTAATCACACAGACAGATGGGCTCACATTTTGTACTATTATCCCACATGACACTGCTTTCTTTGGCTTTCATAGCAAGACATTCATTATTGCTAATGTTCAGGGCATAGCAGGTATGCTGAACTTGTGTAGCATCCAAGTGTCTCCTTGAAAAATAGCATGGTCCTGAAAGAATCTCTATCTCTATCTACAAGTGCCTTCCCTGAGATCCTTCCAGACTTTTTCTTCCTGCTTATGTCTGGAAAGAAATTAAATTAGGGTTGTGAGTATCTGACCACATCATTTCTGAAAATGCTCCTGCCTGAAAGCACTGTATGTTTGCAGCACTTATTAGCATGTGCTGCATAAATGTGTGTATAGCCTCGACCCTGTGTCTCAAACAGCTCAAGTTTTGCTGCCTCAGAAGGTGACATTTAACTTCCAGTGGAGCATCTGGGGACCCCAAAGGTGTAATTTGCAGGTACAACTGAGGGCAGCTCAGACAGAAGCTTGATTAACTATGAACTCTGAGACAGCATATTTCTCTGCTCCCCAGCTCTCTCCCAAGTGTTTGTAGAAACTCAACCCATGTACTGTTGGTCACAAAAAGCTGTTTTAAGGTTGTTTAGAGAACTATCAGATCATAATGTGGCCTGGTGGGGAGGGAGATGCACCACCACACTCTTTAAAAAAGATAAAAATAAAAGAGGTGAGGAAAAGCAATTATTCAGTGTTAGGAAAGCCAGGTATCCATCCCTGGGAGGGATGAATCCTGTAATTAATTTGCTAACTGTCATGTTTCTGAGGACTCAGGCAGTAAATAACACAAGCATGTGGGGAGATGTCTCTTGGTGGAGCCTCTTGGAGTGGCACACCCAGTATTAGCTTAGCCCAGAAGCAAGGAGCTGCAATCATAGACTGTTAACTTTTAGTTGAAATGAATGTTTTTTGAGGCAAAGTTGCTTCTTAGCCAGCCCTCTTATTAACCTTAAATAATAATACTTTTACCACCACACTCCTTCCATTCCCAGAATCATGAACTACAAACTATCTCAGTTTGGGGGGCATATTTGTAGGTGGTGGAAGTTACTGTTCTGGGTTCCAAGCACACACAATCTGTTCCTTCAGAGAGAACCACTAACAAGGAGCTTTATCTTGCCATACAGCATGTTGCAGGGGATTTCCTATAATGCTCTTTAAAGACACACTGTCCTTTCTGAACGGGCAAAGAGTTCCCTCTTAAGTGAGCAAAACCAGCTGAGAGGAGATAAGAGTACTTCACAGACAGGATTGCCAAACTTGCAAAAGTGTGGCTGCAAGGACAGAGAGATATTAGGAAAACCCAGGGACTTTGAGAATAGGATTTTAAAAATCAACCTTCAGACTCACCTATGATGCATGAGTTTTACAGTATCCCATAAAATATGTTCTTCCTGTCAATGAGAAGTTTATAGGAAGAGAGCATATCTTATGTTAGAGCAATACAGATAAACTCTGCCTACTCTTCAAAGTCTCAGCTCAAAGTAGTGATTTCCTGCCCTCAGACTAAATATAGGGTCCTTCTCTCCGTTCCTTCTGTCTCCATTCTATTTGATTAGTTGTGATTGATATACCTGGTGTCCATGCTGTAATCCTGTGACCCAGAACGATTCTGCTGGGAGCCACAGTGGGGTCTGTGGTGGCATTCCGGTGCTCCTAATGGCATATCAGACCAGAGCACACCACAGCAGAACCCCGTGCAAGAGGAGAGAGAGGCAAGCTCTCCTGTCAGAGGAAACCCCAGCCAGCTGATCACAGGAGGGCAGCAAGAGGCATCCTTCACAAGACTGATATCACACAAATGACGGAGAGAGGAGGAGCCTCAGCACCATCTGTTCTGACTGTTCTGCTCTTGGATTCTGAATTACAAATTCAGACAGAGCCCAAGGGAACTAACATATCCACAAGCATGCACAATCAGAGAACCAGCAACCAGGTGAGGAAGATGTGTTATTTGACAGCAGAGATAGAATTCTCATCATCTCTATTTGCAATGATATCCACCAGCCCTGTAGGAAACAGCAACTTACAGCTGTTAGTAACACCAAGGTAGCAACATTTGCTTGAAAGAACAGATGCTATACTATATTCTCTTTTTTTTTCTTATCTACCCCTACCTGAATAAAAGAGATATAAAAATTTAGTCAGATCTCTGACTGCTATGAGTGGGATACAAAAGCATAAGCAACAAGCAATAGGACATGGTGATAAGTTATGCCAGGGAAGGTTTAGGTTGGATATTATGAGAAATTTCTTCGCTGTAAGGATTGACAACACTTGAACATGCTGCCCTGGGAAGTGGCTGAGTCAGCATCTGTTGAGGGTATTTAAAAGCTAGGTAGATGTGGCACTAAGAGATATCCTTTAGTGGTGAAGTTGGCAGTGTTGGGTTAATTGTTGGACTAAATCTTTTCAAACCTAAATGAGTCCATGACTCTAAGTGATAAGCAGCGAAGGATGAGCAAAGCATTAAAGATCCTGGATTTCTTAGGAAAAAAAAAATGTTAGAGGTAGGAAAAACAGTTATACCTAGCTCCTTCCATGAGAAGAACATTTAAACTCTTCTGACTGATTTTGTAAATTGGAAGCAAAATATCCAGTAAAAACTGTGAGCCCAAGCATGGTGGAAGCTGAAGAACGAGGAACCATCAAGCAAGTTCCATGAGTCCCCATTGTGTTGCAATTGGAAATCTGGTGAGCAAGGCTGTGAAGAAAAACACATTAATCCCATATTCAATTCACATGATTTCATTTAATCTGGCAAGATACCAGTGTATAATTGAAACAGTCTGGGCCCTTGTGCATTTTTGTTACCTGTCCATCTGATGTACAGGTCCAAGAAGAGACGTTCAAGAACACCTTCCCTGCAAGCCTTGTCTCCCCTGGATCTTCAGATAATCATGTTTACAACAGCAAAACAGCAATGCAACTGCAAACCACCTACAACCACTGTTACAAGCAAAAAAAAAAAAACAAACCAAAAGAAAACCCAAAAAACCCCAAAAAACAACAAAAAAGAGCTGTGTATTAACATTTTTACTACACAAGAGAGCTGTATTGACCCAGATTACCTTTTTCTACATTTTCCCTACTGATTAAAGGGTTTGAAAACTTTATATCCACGTGGTTGTTGTTTTCACTACTATACCAAAATTTCATTTCTAACACACAGAGAAAGCTAATTTATAGAAAGTTAGCACCACTAATTTGTTTCTTATATTTCTACCTTTTAGAGTCCATAAGAGCACTCCTTCTCTAGGAAAACACTATCTGTCTCCCCCAAATCTCATTTTGTTTGGTTTACTGTCTGACAAACATGACAGACATTTATCATACCCTTACTTTTTTAAAATACTTAGTTTTTTAGAAAGAGAAGCCTGTAATCCACAATCTGTAAAAGCTTATTGTATACTGAACATAAAGACCTTTGGGAGATAAATTACAATAATGAATACCCCTCAGTATAAACACATAAACCCCTCCCACTTATCTGTAAATTATATTGAAGTATGAACTGAATTAGTTAAATATAATTATCACACATATGACAGGCAGAGACAGTCTTGTCACGTGTCCTTAGAAAAGAGAGATAATTTCTACTCCTTCTTAGGCCAAAAAGGGAACTGGCTTCTGAATCTGACATGTTTCCAGGGCTAAGGGATTTATTTTTTCCCTACCAGGCACTGAAAATCTTTTTTAGATTTAGCCCTACTTCTTGATGAATTCCAATCTCACAAACACAAAATAAGCCTACTAACAGGGAAGTTAACTAAACAATTACATACCTGGAAGCCTCTGTTTGATAGATCCCTCAAGTTATTTTATAATCCTAAATTATTTAATGAAATATAAGAAGAAGCAAAGGAGTCAGTTTGTCTCCACAGTATGGTAGGCATTCTTGTGAACTATTTACAACAAATTTTGAGCAAAATTAGTGGGAGCTGAAGACTCTGTTCACCTCCCAGAAAAGCTCAGCATCTTGCAGTAAACCCTAAATGAGCAAGAGAATAAAATATCTTCCTTACACTGTATTTCAGTGCTTTTGGAACAGTTAAATATAGGCATATTGGCTAGATAGAATAAGAAATGCACGTTACCTCTGCCAGTGGTATGAAGACTGTCAGTTTGGCAGCTTCCAAGGGTATAATTTTGTACATGAACTTTTATCAAGAAAGTTTCCTATTCTAGATCAACAGTGGAAACAGTACACAGAAATACATGTAGTCTCCAGCATCTCTGTACTTTCTTATCTGTGTGACTCATGTCTCAAAATAGAAGATATTTTATGCTTCTGAGATCCTTGGGCTTTCTACTCTGAATTTTCATCTTGGATGTCAAATACAATTAGCATCAAACATATGATGGCTGTTTCTGAGACCGTGAAGGTCCAGTCAACTGATCACTAACTTTTAGCCAATTTTTTTTCACTGGAATTGTTGGAACTGTTCACTCATCTTTCTTGAGCAGATAAAGCTATTGCCAGTTTGTGTAACACAGGGGTGGGCAGGACCCTCAATGAGGCAGCACAATTTATAGGGTACCTGTGTAGAAATAGATGTGAAGGCTTGACCATAGCAGCCAACAATTTCCAAATCTAGTGCCCTAATTTTCCTCTCTATCTTTGCACAGGTCATAGCTCCTCCCACTCTGGAGCTGAGAATTAATTTATTCCTGTCAGGTACTACATGTAATACATATTAGTGTATGAAAATGACAAATCATATAGGAAAAAAAATGGTTGCAAAAAAATGCATCGATTTTCTATCCATTTCCTTATTGTCATTGTTTAATCCTAGGCAGCAATTAAGCACCACTCAGTTGCCTGCTCACTTCCTCCTGGTGGAATGGGGAAGAGGACTGGAAAGGTGAGAAAATTACAGACTGAGATAAAGACAATTTAACAGGTAAAAGAGAAAAAGACAGTTTAATAGGTAAAGCGAAAGCCCTATGTGCAAGCAAAGCAAAATGAGGAATTAATTAACCTCTTCTCCCTGGGCTGTTCAGCCATCTCCAGGAAAGCTCAGGGCAGTGGTTATTTGAGAAGACAAAATGCCACCATCCTAAACACCCCCCTTTCCTTCTTCCCCCAGCTTTATATGCTGAGCATGATGTCTCATGGAATATCCCTTGGGTCATTGGGGTCACCTGTCCTGGCTGTGTCCCCTCCCAGCTCCTTGTGCCCTCCCAACCTCCTCGTTGATGGGGTGAGGAGCAGAAAAGGCCTTGGCTCTGTGAGTAATGGAAACATCCCTGGGTTATCAACACTGCCTTCAGCACAAATCCAAAACACAGCTCCATACTGGCCACTGTGAACAAAACTAACTCTATCCCAGTCAAACCCAGCAGGTACACATTTAAATTATCATAAATATCCACCCATTATTGTCTTCAGCTCCTCAGAGGACCTTGGTTTTCAGTGATCAAATTCCTAGGATTTTTTCACACACAATTACCCCCAAACTAAAATTCCATTGAAAAACCCTACAAGTATTGAACTGTGTATTTTTTCATTTCTGTTAATTAAAGTATGATCTCATTTTTTACTCTGCCTCTTTCATACTCTTAATAAACTCATGCCCTGTGGTGCCAGTGACTTTTACAAATCAACTTCTCAACTATCTATCAATCTCTACACAGAGCATTAATGTTTTATTGTTCTTGTTCTGCTAGTAATGATTTTTCACTTCCTCTGCTGATTTTTTAATCAAAAGTAATTTACAGCACTCTTCATCAAGATGAGCCTTTGCCAATTCTACATACATCATATGTGTGTTCTCTGCCACTTGGCCAATTCAGAAATTTGACTTACACGCTTTGCTAGTTTTAAATCAAACCATATGAGGTAATAAATTTAAAAGGTCCTGTAGGAATTTTCTTAACCATTTATATATAATGAAAAATATTATATAAGTCCCCTAAAATTCTGGAGGGTTTTCTGTAAAATGTTTTTGTAGGTTAATTTTTTTTTATGTACAACTGCATGAAAGAGTCTTTTAAAATATCTTATAATGCTGTGATCTGAAGTATTTAAAGGAGAAACAAACAGGTTTCCTAGTGCATCCATATGATTTGTCACTATAAAACAGTCACTTTGGAAATTGCTAAGCTGATTATGAATAACTCAAAAGCTGTTCAGAATCAATATGGATCAACACAAACACTTATCTGTCTTTTCATTTATTATCTATTCTCCAGGAAGCAGTTCTGAAGTTCTCCGTGGCAAACATTCAACTTTGCCAAACATTTACCAGATAACTGGTGTAGACATCACTTTCAGTTCCTTGCTGTGCAACAGAGGTGAGACTATTTCCTCTTCAACACATTAGTTTGTGTCTATAATAAGATCCTTGGATAGCTTCTTACTACAGGTATTGCATATTGTTGTTTGATTAGGAATGATGGTAAAAGAATAATACTTATATATCTTTCCAGCAGTAATTTATAAATATTTGCTAAATGCTCAGAAAATAATTTATTTTTTTTTTTTCACATTACAGCAACCAAAATGTCAGCTGGTTACATCCATCTGTGAATCTGAGTGTGCTTTATAACATTTTTAATGCTTAATCATCCAATCAGGATTTGTTAACTTCCCAAACTTAATATTTAAATTTGAATATAGGTGAAATATTGTGTATCTTGGAAGTTTTTTAGAGCTGAAAGCAAGAAATTATCACATCCCTTAGCAGAGACATTGTAAAAATGCCTTTTTCTGTCCATCTCCCTGCTGTGTGAGAAATAGGCTGATGAGATCACAGTTAGTGCTTCTTCCTTCAGACCCTCTTGCCAAAAAGCTTCAGTCTACAGAAGAGAGAGAGTTTCTTCTGGCAGCGTGTAATCCTTGAATTTTGAACAAGCTTGACATTTATAATATATAATTAGGAGTAGCAGCTACGTTGCTATGCTGCTTTTCCCATATGCTCCAAAAATCCAGCATCAGAGACTGAAAGTTCATGACACCATGATATAATCAATAACCCACCTTCACTAAAATATGATATTCTCTTCTCCTTTGTGTTAGTTATGTATTTTTATTTCAGGGAACATTGCCAGATGGAGCGATGGATGAGCTGGAGTGCAAAGGTGTGTGGGAGAGGAGCTGATGCAGGGGTGAGTTATCAGCTCACAAGGTGCAGCATGAGGACACAGATTAGGCACATGACCAAAAACTGTATTTGAAAAAGAAGAAACAAAGCAGTTTTTAAAAAAACAACCAAACAAATAAATGAAAGCTAGCCTACACTGTAGCTCTTTTTGGCTGTGCATGCTTTCTGTGAACCACAGGTCTCTTAAAGTGTTTTATTAAACAGAAGTGGAAAGCAAAGCTGCAGCTTTGACCTACAGAGAGCAAAGAGCTACAGATCTATCCACTGCCTCGAGCAGCAGCTGAAACCATACCAGCATCAACCAGAAATGAGAAGCAAAGGAAATACAGGCCCCGTATCATTAAAAATCACCCTAAAGAAACATTTGAAAGAATCTGTATGAAACCACACAACCTATCCACTTGCTTACTCTGTTGTATATCAGAATGCATTTCTTTTATTTCAAAACTCTGCACAGATTTGCTACAAGGGTGGTTATACATAATTCTAATAATAGTTCTAATATTCATAATTCTAATATTCAGATCTCCAGTATTGCATCCAAACATGCTAAACCATATGACAGAAGACAACATCCCTGGGGAAGGAGGTTCTTTTGAGCAAGAATATGGTGTTCACAGAGACAAGAAAAGCCTGCTTCCTTTCCTACCTTCAGTACAGACATCCTGTGACCAGCTGAACCTGCTCCAGTCTTGTCAGCTCTCACATTTACACTGTGAAGACAATGTCGGATATCTATTAAGGAAAATCTTTGTGGGGCATAAATCCTGGGAAAAGAGTTAGGAATGCAAATTAGCTTGTTCAAAAAGAGTCTCAATTATTCTTTAAAAAAGAATAAATTAAGTCCGTGGTCAGTTCTGTTAAAAAAACTGCTGCTGTTAAAGTGTTACACCAAGGTCACAATTCAGATAACCTCAGCTTTCAAATATTCCCTGAATGCAAAAAACATCATTCAGGCATAACCTTGATGTGCAGGAAATGTATTTCTCATGAGCCCTTCTGTCTGCACACAATCCACTAAGTAGAAACATGATAAAAAAAAATAAATCATGTCTTATGAGAAAATAGAGAGTTTGGGGTATGTTTGTAAGATTCAGATTATTTCACTTACTTTTACCACTACAACAATATTTTTTTTTTTATTTTATGGCACTGAAGAAGCGCAGCTCCTTTAGAGTGGCATTAACTGGAATTTGGTTTGGAGGATCTAAAAGTCTTTCACATATTCAGGACTTGAAGTGAAAAAGAAAAAAAAAAGTAATTTAAAAGCTGAGATAGAAGGATTTTATTAACATCAGCTGGCCTTTTTCATGGCATACAAGGAAAGAGAGTAGGGCTATGTTAAAGGCAAAATAATTAATCTAGCTTCCTTTAATATTCTCAAAGCACTAACAGGGTCTTCAATGATATTAAATGTTAGGGGAAATATATCTTTTAGAGCCGGCCTGTGCATAGAAAACTTGCTTTATGCACATCTCTGAGTATTGGTGCAATCACAGCACGATTGTAGACTAATTACAAGATGACAAGAAAATTGAATTATACCAGTGCAATTTCATTCAAATAATGTTTCACCAGGAATAACTGAGTTGGAGGAGAAGATTGAAAAATCACACCCAGAAAAACCCTTTGTGCCAGGAGAAAAACTGTATGCAGACAAAACCTTCAGTACATGGGACTTATAAAGTCTCATTAGTGTTTATTTCACTTTTTTTCTTTTAGAAAAATTAATGGAAGTAAGCACACATAAATGAAGACCTTGGTCCTAAAAGTCACCCACATCTTTGAGAAAGCCATCTTCAGGTCTCATTACTATATGAAGATACTATTAAAGGAG
This sequence comes from Rhabdornis inornatus, assembly GCA_013397075.1. NCBI lineage: Eukaryota > Metazoa > Chordata > Aves > Passeriformes > Rhabdornithidae > Rhabdornis > Rhabdornis inornatus. The sequence goes on from VWZS01004865.1 coordinate 1,794,861, forward strand.
GATAATTATTTTCATTAAATTGTATTATTTCATATGATGTCAGTATCAGGACTGTTACAAGACTGTGCCTGCCTAGCATCTCTCAGTATTTGGCAGCTTCAGTGCTGGAGCACATCCTTTGAGTCTGCTGATATCCCCAGAGACAAGGTAGCACAGCTAAATACATAAATAAACAATTAGGGACATTGAAATAGTGGCACTGAGCTTTCTGAGACTGGTATAGGGGTAACTAAAAAGTGACTGGTATCTGATAAGTAATGGGAATGCAGACTGAGGGACACCCTCTAGTTTGCTGCAATGTACAGGGCCAGGAAGCTCACACACAGATCCAGATCCTTCAGAGATCCTCAGGGAGCCTTTGTGCAGAGAAAGAGAGAAATGTAGCAAGAAATGCCCAGTAGGATGCAAACCCTTGTGGCCAAAAGCTGGCAAATGTCTTGAGCCCTAAGGACTACTCTGTTCTCCGAGAATTCCAGATACCTGCCAATCCCCCACTTTTGTTTCTCCCTCCGCCCGAAAAGGGGGGAAAGGGAATATGACACTTTGTCTAATGGATATTGTGTGATGCTCTGGTAGGAGGAGCACTTAAAAAGAAAACACCTGTCAAATCTCGTACACTGATTTGTGCTCATAGTCTCACGGGGCAGAAGAAAAAAAGGTTTGAGAAGTCTGCATCAGCCAACATCTAATTTATAGAGGGAAGCTGGAGAAATCGATGGATTTATGGGTGGAATGAATAGCAGGAAAGAGAAAATAGACTACAACAAGCAATCAGTGAGGCAGCAGTTAGAAAAGCACATTACACTACTCTCACCACAATGGTCTGAGGAAGGACTGACCACAGAAGTGCTGGAATGATCAGAAGGGGGTACAGTCCCTTCACAAACAAGGTAAATGAGAAAGAAAACACACCATTATTTCTCTCCTGAGCACCTGTAGAAAACAAAGTAAAACAGCGCAGCAGGGAAAAAACACAAAAGCTGCAGAATTGCCTGTGAAAGCTGTGATGATCTCAGACTGTGCCTAGCCTCAGAGAGCACCTGCTGTGTGAATTGCTTGGGCTTTTATTAAAACTTCAATTAATGTAAACAGTTGTAATAATGGAACAAAAACTGAAAAATGCTTCTATACAGCCAAGGCACAGTCTAATAATTGTGTTTCCTTTCTCAAGCAAAAGCCTAATAAAAACAACAGTGTGCTTGGAAAGGGAGGGCTGAGGGTGTAGCAAAGCCAAACAGGACCTGTGCAGGTTGTCAGTCTCTGCATTTGGGCACACAGCCTCCAAACCCATGCACAGAATTAAACCACACATGTGACCGAAAAGCCACTCTCACTCTGAGGCAATTTGCTGTTCAAATGCAGCTGAACACAGCTGTGTGTCCTTGCTCTCGTGGTATCTCACTGCCACAAGAATTCAGTGTGTTTTGGCACCAGGTACAGGTGTCCCAAAATGCAGCAAAGACCCAACCTTTCCTGGCAGGTCCTAAACAGAAGAGGCAGGCAATGCCTCTCTACATCCATTCCCATTCATGAATTTCTATCCTTCTCTAGAAATACTCAGCTGAGGAAGACCTTCCTGCAATAAGCTCTTCCTTTGTGGTCTCCTGCAAATAGAGCTCTCAAACGGGAGGTCAGAGGAGGCATCAATATCACAGAGGCTAAAGAACTTGGGATGAAAAGCCCTCCAACCCCTAAAACTCCAAGAAAAACGTAAGTTCCTCTTTGCCATCTCCACAAAATACGTGCAAACGAATAATTTGAGACCTAACCTAACTCTACTCCTGGGCACAGGAGGATAAAACCCAGCTAACCAACTACACACATCTGCCATATTGTGTTGTCCAGCAGCAGAAGGTGATCAAAAGAAAAATCTGTGACAATTTCAAGCAATCCATAACATGTTTGGGTCTTTTTGTTAGCGTTTTCTTTTTCCAAAAATATAAGTATTAGCTGTTGGTTGCAAAGCCTAGTTGTAAAAAAAATACTTTATCTTTCCAATTTATCATCTAAACGAATTAATTCAAGGAAGGGAAGTAATTAAAATGCAAAATTAAAACAGAGACAATATTCTTTGTGTTCACAGCCCCCAGTGTGGTTTGGAGTTAAGTTCACATGGGCTTATGCTGGCATGATCAAAGGAAAAAAAACTATAATTAAAAGTGTGTATCAAATCATAAAGCTCACCCAACTGGGAACAACACTTCTCAATTTATGCTGCCCCAAATAAAATATTCAATAGAAAACATGATCAGAAATCAGCCATACCATAAAAGCACAAGACATAAGTATAATTTTACATCTCACTATGGCTTCTGCCCCAATTCATTCGGTCCTTTAATTAAGAAAAAAATAAAAAATAAAAAGACAACAACAAATAAAAACAAAAACCAGACTAGTTTCAGTATCTTTCATAACCACATAAATGAAATTGGAGCTTAAACTGATTTTGTTGATTTAGAGGCCAAGGAGGTTCGTGAAGCTGTCTCCCCAGCATCTCCTCTGGCAATCCTGCAGGCAGTTTTTGGAGAAAATCAGGATAAATTTCATGCTGCTTGTCACTGCAGCCTTTCCAGAGCCCAGGAAGGCACGACAGCATCCTCAGGGCCTAAGGGATGCAGCCTTGCTGCAGACCAAGAGTGGTGCTTCTTGCTTCAGAGGGTTCTCAGCATAGGAAAGAAAAGATCATCTCTCTGTCTTCCCTTACAGCCAGGCATACACTGAGAAGAGGAAAAAAAAGCCTTAAAAAGAGCCAAAACCCACTAGATTATCATGTGCTTTCTATTTTATTTATATTTTTACTATTTATTCTGTGGGTTTTTTAAAAAAAAACTCTTTATTTGCAAGTTTGCAACGCAAGTGATAAATCTTAAACCTTCAGAGAAGCCACTTGAGTCAGTGTCACCCCATCTCTCTCTCACAACCAAACACATTTCAATTAAGAAGATGATTTGACATTCAAGAGCTTTCGCTGGGATCTATGTGCACAAAATAAATCTTATTGATGGTGGCATGTGGGCCAATATGTAACTTCCTGTGTTAATTAGGGTCACTATTTTACAAAATTAGCCTGTTTTGACATGACTTAACACTTGCTCTTCCCGACACTTTGGATAATATATTTCTTCACCACTCCTTCTAAGTCAGCAATACTGGAAGAAGAAAAAATAATATTAAGCATATCTTAGGGCAACAATGCTACTAAATACTCTGAGTGCTATGCCATAGATGTATTTCAATACTCCAAAAACACACACATGCACACTTCTGTAATGACTGAACAAAACCATTAAGGTTGTAATTTTGTGTACAAACTTTTCCCAAGATAACCTTTAAATGGTTGAGCAGTAAATATAAACATCAGCTGAGCCTAATTCTGAAGTTTTTGTTGCGTTTTTTCATCCAGGATCTTGGCTTGCCAATCATACGTTTCAGTTGGATGTAAACATGCTTGATCTAGCCTGATGTTATCCAAAGAGGGCTGTGAATAAATTGAAAAAGGGTTTTTTTTACATGTTTAAGAAATCTTGTTCAAGCTGTAACTTCCGTGAATGCATGGAATTTATAAAGTGCTATGGTAATTATTGCTGTACCTAAAATATAATGAAACAAAAACAGTTCAGAGAAAGTCAGAACAGGTCCAGGTGAAACCATCCTCTTAAACTTGATAATCCTTTACAGCGTCATCCAAAGCTAGATTATGAGCAAACAACTTCTGCAACAGTTCTGAAATGTGCTATGAAAGGCAAATGCTGCTATATTTTAGACATGGATTATGCTAAAAAACCATCCTTCTGTTGCTGTTATCCCAAATATACTGCTGTTAGCTCAAACTTACTGCCATCTCCTTTCGCTGAATCTCAAAAACGTCTCAAGAAATAAATCCCTACAAAAACACTGAGCTCCAACCGGCTCCAGGGCACAGCATGGGCCATGCACACATAGCATTGCACAACAAAGATCAGAGCACTCTCCATGGTGAAGAAGCCCAGGAACCTCTGACCCTCACCTTTCACAGCTGCCAAACTACAAAACTAACAGGTTTGCACGTTCCAAATCTAGAGAATGGTTGAAAAGCTTTGTAAAGGTGAAATCATCATTTTCTTACTCCCTTCTTCAAAACAGAGGTCTTAATTCACGCTATATGACAAAGATCAACAGGTCAATTTTTTTTTTATCCCAAAGTAATTTGTTTCTATTCAAGAATTTCTTCTGGTTTTCCAACAGCTGTGATATATAATCATAAAAAACAGAGTTCTTTACATCACAGATGAAATTAAGAAAAATACTGTGATAAATACTTTGAAAGTGAAGAATATTTTTTCTTATTTTGTATAAAATGAAGAAAAAGAGGATATTCCAGAAGACAACGTACCTGAAATGAATGTGTAAGGACACGTTATTTTACAAGGGATAGACATGCCTGTAAAACTCATTTCTCCTGGATAGCTTCAGCTTCTAGACATAGCTAGACTTCCTACAGAAGTAAAGTTCATGCCCCTGTCAATAGTTATATTGAACCACTTGGAGATAAGAACATATCTATACAAATAGTGTCTGCTACACAATAGAAAAAAAAGAATAAAATGAACAGCTTAGAACTGTTCCCAGGGAAGCAAATATTTAAATGTGGAAAAAAATATATTTAATCAGCAAAAATTTAAAAATATGTTGCAACACGAAACATTTTGTCTCAGGGAATGGCCTGGTACACCTGGTGAGGGAGTGCAAGGAGTCTTTCTCTCTTACCTGACTTAGCTACAGGGTTCCCCCCCCTCTGGTGCAGCTGTTGGTGCCACTTGTAGGAAGACCTGAACAGAAACCTGTGGATTTTAGTGTATTCCAAAGCAAGCCATATGCCTAAATGCTTTGCCAAATGGCTCTCCAAGGACTGTACTTATTGACAACAAATACTGAGCTACAGGTGTAGTACCTCAAATAAAGGGAACCACTTGGTGGTGTTTGGCCAGTTTCTCACTGGATGAGGCTGAATGAAAATAAGAACAAGATTTATTGTTTTATTGCACCTGTGGTTTTGTTGGAGACCTAAAAACAGTACAGCCAGGTTTCACATTCTATGGCAATGCTTTAATGAATTAATTAATCATTAGTCACTTCTCTTAACAGTTTGAAGAGGTCTGTCATACTCACTGTGGCTCATAATTGGCATATAAACGTATCACATCTTGAAACTTCACTGCACTTCCTCTACGGCTCACTTCACAGACTCTTGGCTAGAAAACAGCTGAATTTACCAATTGATTGGGACCAACAGCTAGGGGGATGATGATGATGAATCCAGGAAAAACTCCAGAATGGCAGCAACAATTGAATAAATAAGTGGACTCTGTGGAATTCTGATAATTCTTGACCTTGTGCTTGGCAGTGGGATTGCTTTGCACATCTCTTGTGCTTTTATAGGAACAGCTAGAGATCAAGCACCTATTCAGCACAATTATTGCTGATTTCTTACTGATGATTAGTCTGTCATTTCATGTGTTATACAACCAGGAAAGAGAACGTTGGATTTCCAAAGAACTTCTCTGCAGTTTTAATCTGTTCCCCTTGCCTCTGATCAGAACTGGGAGTGTTGTATTTCCTGCTGTCCTCACATTAGGTTAGTTATTTATAGTTCATGTGTACCAGCAGTTGAATAAAATATCAATACTCAGAACTTCCATGTCATTGCCATGAAAGCTTTTCATTATGATAAATCTTGTTAAAATTATATACCTAACCAGTAAGATGTTGCATAAAACTTTTGCATAAAATGTTGCATAAAACTTTTTGTTTTATTTTCTGCTTTTAAGATGTTTTCTTCAGTATTTTCTGAAGTATTTTCTGCATCACCTTCAAACTGAAGCAGCTGGCTGAAAGGAACAGAACCCAAAATTCTTTGTTCATTGTTACACACATTGCCTGCTTATTTCCTATTCTTCTTTTCCTTCTGATTGTCACTAGGAAAAGCATTGCAAAAACTTGGTATTGTAGTCACTTCTTCCATGCATCAATTGCCTATACATACCTAAATAATGTGCCTGAACATTACACGTTACCTTTAAAGGGTTCATAACTGGCACCAAAAAAAAAAGGGAAAATAATGCTGCACCTATTTAGAGAGCCCCCTGTAAAAGATGAAAATGTGGGTTCAGCAAGAAATGTAGAACAAAGACTGCAGTCTCTCAAAGTACTAATGTTATGGTAGTGGAATCACCTCGGAATTGTGTTTGCATCCCTCTGTTATTCCTGATTTTCATTTACTGAATTAAAAAGGTGCTTTGGGTTTTGGATACAATGTGGCATCATGAGTACATGTGTCATTTGTGTACAATAAGGCATCATAGCCCAGCTGCTCAGAAAGAAAGGAGGATGAGGGAATCCTTGGTTGGCACTTATAGTCCTTTCCCAACAGATAAAAATTTGGGCAAGTCAAGTGGTGTCAGAATGCTGAATTGTCTCCACTTAATTTGATATATGTGCAGCTAATGCTTTGATTTTTTCTGACATTAGGGTTTCAGATGAAATCTGAGTTGCCCAGACTTGGAGTCTGGTCAGCACAAACAGCACTGCAGTCACTAGAGAGAGCCAGCAGCACGTCCAGAGGGAGGTACACAGCACAGAGAAGTGGACCTGTCTCCTTAGACTGCTTCTCTCCACCTAATGATTGCAGAGGAGATCTAGCACGACTCAATTCCTGACACAGAGACCTCAGCTAAATTGCTGATGGTAGGTAGAGTGCACAGGAGTATGAATGTCATTACCTCTGAAGCCCTTGTCTCAGCTTTCATTTAACAGGAGTGGGAAACTCTTTTTAGAAGAGCAAAGCACTAGACAAAAAATAAAAATCTGGCCAGTGCACCACAGTAAGTACAGGAAGTCTATCCAATTGTCTCTGTCCTAAACACTATTCAATCTTTCTTTGACAAATCCAGATGCAGAAAACTAAATCTCTCTCTCAGGAAGCCAATAGAAATGTTGCAATTATCATCAATTAATTCAGAATTTCATTTAGGAAACCAAAATATGAGATGAAAACTAAGGTATAATATATAGGTTTTGAGAAGCACTTTTAATAAAGAGGCAGTGTTGGACAGGGCTTTAAGCAACCTGGTCTAGTGGAAAGTGTCCCTGCCCATGGCAGGGGGTTTGGAACTGGATGGTCTTTGAGATCCCTTCCAACTAAATCATTCTATGGTTCTATGCTTGACAAACAAAATGAAAGGGTGGCCCAAGAAGAGAACATGTATTAAAAGAGGCACTGAGGTATGAAGCAGAAGACAAAATGATAACGTGAGAGCATATGTGAACAGATGAGTGCTGGCAGAAAAAAGAGGAGTAGTGGTTTGAAGTCGAGGGATGATTCCAGACTGACACTCAAATACTAAGATCAGAAACTGCCTTCTTATTTTGCCTTGGTAACAAGAAATAAAAGGAAAAAAAAATTAGGTTTCCACAACTTGATTATCACAATCTAGAATCAAGTCAAGCTTCTTAATCCAAATATGCCACGCTTTGTATCCAGTGTAGAATGAACAATGCACAAATCACTTGTTGAATAACAGATTGTGAGAAGTCAGGTCTGAGTCCAATTCTTCCATTATTACCTAATCTCTAGAAAACAACAAAATAGCAAGTTTCCCTAAAGAAGCATATATCACATTGTGTATTCTCATTTTTGAATTATGTAGAAAATAATGTGGGAGTACATTTTTATTGGTATCACTAGCAGATCCAGCTCAGGTTTCACAGGATTTTCCTAGAGCAGCATTTCAATTCCATTGGCATTGATTAACCTGGTATTAAGTCAGTATTTACCTGTCATTAAATGAGAATTTTTATATGCTTCATTTAAAGATCTAAATTTTTTTCCATGGCTGAACCCTTCTTGCCTTCTTAAACATTAGAAATCATATGTCATCTCTTGCTTTAATGGCAGTCAACATTGCAAATTCAACAGATCAATGTCGAATTATATCAGTTACAAATTTGGCCAAGGCTAAGAGTAATTTAAAATTTCTAAGCTCTCACAGAGCAGGCAATAATTGTGCAGCTGAAAGCACTACCACAAAAACCATCAGCAATAGGGGAAAATAATTAACTTCACCTGCTTATTCTGGATCTAAATAAGTGCACTTAATGTCTGGGAATGGTAAAAAGAGCTTCAAATTTCCAGGTGTTCTTCAAACAGTCATGGAAAAATAATTTAACTCTGCTTTTTATTTTTTTTTTTTAATACAGATTTCTGCCTTAAAGGCCTGTAATAAAATTAGTACCTTGATAACTTCTAGAAAGTGGTAGTGGATCACCAGTAATTGTTATCAGAGAGCCTTATTGTGGATATATTCAGAATTATCATACAGATTCAATTTTAATTTAAGAATTCCAGAGGGAAAGGTTATCCTATATTGCTACAAAAGGCTAATCTGGTCTTCTTTCAACTAAATAAAGTCTTTGTTAGGCTGATATCCTGACATAAGAAGCAGGCCTAATGCTTTAAAGGGAGAAGCTTTTTAAATATCATGATTAAAGCACATTAGGGGTTTTATGGTGAATTTCATTCCCTGCACATGTTCAGAACCACACCTGAGCTACTTAAACCCTTCATTTTTGTGTGGAATGAGCCCCTTCCTTTCTGTATAAAGCTAAAGTGCTACAGCACTGCAATATGAAATTTCCTCTTGTGGTATTTTAGGTAGCCAGACACTGAACAGAGAGAATTGAGCACTGTTTTCATTTGCTGTTATTTTCTATGCTACCCAGATGCATGAAGTTAACCAAAGTACAACTGATGACATGGAATCCTCTGATATTTCAAGTGTTTTAAGCTGTTAAGAGGGACCAGTACTTGCAGCAAAGGCAAACCTCCATAGAGAAACAGTCTCAACATCTGAGATGATATATTTAGGGCCAAATAGCACTTTCCAGCTCCTGAGCCCGACTGCATGTGAGCCAGGGGCATCTGGTCTCCTTGTCATCCTGAGATTCAGATGTGTATTTGTGTTGCAGGGAAAGGGAACACCAGGCAATGTGACACTGCTAAGCTCAACTTATTGAGGGGACCAAACAAGGGATGAGCTTTGGCTGAAAAAGCTCTTCACTCATGCACACACAAACCAAGACTCACCCCAGCTACCACCTAAGCAGGATGGTTCAGTCTTGCCTGGAGGCAGCACAGCACCCCACTGCATCCAGACCCAGGGTCAGGCTCTGTTTGGTGCCTCAGAATCAAGAGTTTCTCTCTGTGTTCTCCTCCTTCTCATCCATCCCTCATCCAGTGGTGGATGCCTGCATAGCAATGCTTCCCTTGATCTCACCTGGGGGTTTTATAGCCACTCTTTGGCACAGGCTGACAGTCAGTACCCAGCAATATCCCTGTTCATCTCCCCAGCAGTTTCAAATCATACACTTGTAGAACATGATGATCCATGACCTATGCCAAACTCAATACACTCTGTTCCTGTTTGCACTTTCTTGTCAGCTATTACTCACTATACTCAACTGTGAAACAAAGCATGGTCATGAAGGCACAGTGACAACCAGCTTTGCCCCTTTTTCCTCTTGATCTTCCCTTTAACAGTCCCTCTTCTGCACAGCAGAATCATTCACAGAAGCAAACCAGAAAATCTGAACAGACATGTTCCTGCAACATGCTCCAGACACAACTCGATTTGTCCAGATACACCTTAAACATCCAGACTCAGAATGAATGTGCAAACAATCAAAAAGCAGATGATCCACCTGTTCCTAAAGCAAGTTCCTGTGTGAACCCCACCAGACAATGTCCCAAGAAAGTTTTCTGATTTGTCCCTGTTTCAAGTGGGGATTGGACCAGATGCCCTCCAGAGATTCTTTCCATTTTATAAGGTCCTTTCCAAACTATTTTGCTATGATCCTCTGACATGCTCTCCCTTCTACACGAGCTGTTTGCTGTTGACTTTGCTGCTTATATTCTTCCAATAATGAAACCCTGAAGCAGGCCTGAGGCAATTTGCATGTACCAAAAAGACAGGCAAATCCACAGCTGGAACAGTCATCAGGAGAGTTTTCAACATCTCTTCAAAGTACAGGCTAGAAGCAAGCTTTTGGAAAATATGTTTTCAGGGCACCTATTCATTGTAATAATTGAAGGTGTCACTGATAATGAATTACTGTTCTTGCTACTGGCCTAACAACTCTTTTTATCTTTGGGGTTGCATTCAGCAACTGTAACATGTTGATGCAATGCTGCAAACACATTGAAAATAAATGCTGTGTTGATGTAATGAAAAAATCAATCTATTCATCATCCTGACACCCAACAAATAAGTTTTCCTCTTTAATCTGGAAATGATGGCTGTTCCATGTTGCTAAATCATGCCATTGCTATTCTACAGATGGTCCTTATTGTTTTGCTTTAGGTTTTGGAGTTTTTTCTTTTCCACTGGTACATATTTCCAGCTTTCTCCTTCCATGTGCTATTGTAACATGTCCTTTACAGAGAAACATGAGCCACATGAGCTACTTACAGCCTATAGCTCACACATTTGATATTATCTACAGTTTTCATGAACTGTACCAGACAGCAAAAAAATTGTTCTCCCCAAGGACTAGCCAGGATAAAACCAGCACCACCTAAAGAAACCATCAAGTCAGAGCTGGAAATCCTGCTGGGATAAGAAACCAGTACCTAATGATTTCAACAGACTGCCTTTCATCTGACTGCTGCCCTCCTCATCAATACCAGTGAGATGTTACATTGATTGAAGCACTTAACAATTTTCCCTTCATGCAAATGATCCATGTGCAGATTGCCTATTAACTACTAACTTGCTGCTTTTTTGAGATTGAAAAAAATTGCTTCTAGGAACATAAATCAGACCAGAGATTCCCTGCTAAGTATTTGTCATGTCATTTCACTAAGCATTCACTGTTTATGCTTATTGCAGCTGTGCAGCTTCCATGGGATCTAATTCACACACCTTACTCAGCAAACCCCAAACATTTTCCATGGGGCATTCAGCTTGGTGAGCTAAACCACAGCACCTTTCCATCTCTCATTACCACGTTTCCTTCACCTGTGGAAGAAAGGACCAAGGAAAATGTCCAGCATACCCATCTGAACCTGAAGTTCATGCTCACAACCCCTATGCAGAGTCATATCCTTTTTACCAGCATTAAATGCAATTGCCAAGTCCATTGGAACTGAAACAACCATAGGCTAGTTACCATTAGAAAAATAAATATTTGCCAAGAGTTGCCAGTGCAACAGTGTGAGAAGATTAATATCACCAAATATATTCAATTGGCTTCTAATTAGAAATGTGATTTAACGTTTTACCACCCTTTTTTGTTTCCTTTTTAAAACATCCATATGTTTGACATTCTGTTCATAAGAATATGAACAAAAATGAACAGAAATTAATCCTGCGTCCATGGCTTAGATACATAAGGAGATACAATTCTGTTGTTGTTGTTTTGAGTGTAAGGCATTTTTAAAGCTACATTTGTCAAGTAAAAACCAGTAATGTACGTTCATAATATAACCTGCCACACAGCTTCATTTTTAGTGATGAATGCTGAGTATCCTTACTAAAGAAACTGGTAGGAAAAAAAAAGGACTTTTGCCATAAAAACTATATAAATTTTTTTTTTAATGAAAAATTACTTCAGAACAAAATATTTCACTTCAGAAACTTTGCCAAACGGGAGACCAAGAGGAAGTATCCTTCTAATATTTTTTATTACTAAGAAACCCTTTCAGATTTATCTTTTAGGTTGCACATTGTGGCACTGTTGCAGCATAATTTTTGCATCATAGAGAAGCCAGGTATATCATGGAATTCTCTGGTCAGAAGACATCAAGAGCAATTCAATGGAGCTTGAAATCTCTGTCTTATCATTCAAGAAAAGACAACCATGATTCCCATGATGCACTGTAGCATAACTTTTTAATTAAATGTCTTATTATCATCCAAATACCGGCCTATTTGACTGTTTCTATTTTTGGAGGAAAATAATAAAACCAAGTGAGATATTTGTGAAAACAATTTTTGTCAAAACCCATTCTTTTTTCTACAAAATAGCAATATTGACTATTGACCCCCAGACTCAGACTATTTGGAGCAAATGGAAGTAAATACAAATAGCTACACTGGTTAGGGAAATTATTTACATAGTTAACTTTGCCTTTGAGGTCTTCAGCTGTTTCTATGTCTCTTGTCAAGGCTGGATTTCATGGCAGCATATTGCCCCAGCAGCACATGGCACGGAAAAGCTGGGCTACAGCTTCCTCTGACACTGTGCATGATTTCAACATTTGAAATATAGAACCAAGATGAAGCAAGGAGCTTTATTAAATGGAAGTTACCTTCTTGAGAAAGGTCTTTTAGTCTCACACTTCTCTGCATGCAATTTCATTGATTTCTGGGGGATTAACTGCATACATCTGGTTTGCAAGAACCTCTGGCAGACAACCTACGAGTTGAAAAAAAACCAAAATAGCTGTCTGAACTGCAGTTATGCATTCAAAGCAAGTTATGTCTCTGCTTGCCATCTGCCATAATTATTGTTTCTTCTGAATGTTCATTGCATTTGAAATGTGTTTAAACAACATTGCTCTTACTAGTTATAAAATCATCCTTATAATGGGTTTACCAAATTGTTGATTCAAAGCTTTTTCATAAGTCAGCCACAGAAAACAATGTGTTCCATAAATAAGGCATTTTGCAGAGGATTAGGGAGAAAAAGTAACTAGAAGAAAAAAAAGTCTTTCTTGCTTCTTTTATGTGACTTTCCCACCTCATTTCTCTTAACTGTATTGTCCATCGTTGATTCAAAACTATGAAATCCCTATGCAGGAAGAAAATAATCTGCACAGTGTCAATTCTTATATCTTGAGTACTACAATGAGTTAATTTTTGATGCCCAAGTTCCCAGAGTCCTGAGATTATATTAAAAATTTAACAAACTTTTTGAGATAAATGGACAGAGTGGAGAGGCTTGATAATAAGCCTCACACACTTTCCTCATGTTTCAGAGAGCTGAATGCTTTTTCAAAAAGAATTAATGATTTTTACTGACCCTGGGGGGCTTTCTAGGAGTGTAAGTCCATTCTGACAGATTTTTTTTATTACAGGAGTTTGATTAGCAGTTCTTCATAAAAGAGCAGTCAGCTATTTAATAGGGTGCAGGGTGGGTCTCTAATGCAGTTCAGAGCCCAGCTCTCATGGCATTATGTCCTGGAAAGGCAGTTTTTCCATTCCAGACAAAGGAATGAAATCTCTGCATTATAGAACATTCTGCTGAAGCAACAGCCTCTCCTTGACTGCTTTGTAATGGGTTTTGGAGGGTGATTTGTCGTGGGCCAGGATGCAGGGCAGGCATAAAGTGCTGCCCACTTCCATTAGCAGCCCACGGGGTCTATGAGAACTACCCTGGGCAGGAACAAAACTCTTCAAGTGATGGAAAGTGCATCAGCTTTTTAAAAGCTTTAGGAAGCAGGAGGCCAGGAAGGGCTACCTGAGTGACTGAAAACCCCACTGGAAATCATGTCTACCTGCAGTACACCCAAAAATCATCCCTCACCAGCTCTGGGGGGTTGCTGCAGCACTGGTTCCCCTGCTTCTCCCTGGACCAGCAGCTGCAGCACCCACAGCAGCCATCCTGAGTGACCCACCTGAGGCACATTCCTCCACAGCAGCTCCCCTGCAGGGTGCTCAGGGCTCCCTGCTCTCACAGCTACCCCTGGTTGGGAGCCAGGGCCTGACAGAGTGCTGAGAATCCACATTTCCTGCTGCTTCCCCTTCCATTTTGGTGCACTGGCACACCCAACGTGTTCCAGTGGACGTGGCAGCCTGGATCTGGGTTAGCAGCTCTGAGTGCTCCCAGATTCCTCAGCACATGAAGAGTTCAGCAAGGCCCAGCTCTTACCAAACCCTGGATTTCTTCCAGCAACAGATCCTTTCCATTTTTCCACGATCAATACCTTTAGATTGCACACCTGAAGCTATGGTTGGTTATTTCAGGATACAGGAACTGATTTGCATAAATGTCTGACAGTCATAAAGACACTGAATGATTTGGGTTGGAAGAGTCCTTAAAGATCATCTAATTCCAGCCCCAGCTTCCCTGGGCAGGACACCTTTCACTAGACCAGGTTGCTCAAGGCTCCATCCAGCCTGGCCTTGAACCAGGGCAGCATATACTTCTGAAAACCAACAGCATCTCACCAATAAAGCAGCTGTAACTGGACCTCACAATAAGGTAAACTGCAAGTGGAAGGGGGTTTTATTCTACTTTATATACATGACTTTGAATAATTTAACATTAAAGAGATATCACAGGATAATTCAGGTTGAAAAGTGCCTCAGACAAAAATATAACGACCTGCTCAGGTATTTGAATTTTTGTTTGCAACTGTAGTGAATATTTTTTTTAAAGTTTTATATTTCCTAGTCTGTATCTCTAAAAGTTTTGTTTACTTGAAATAAGGTAGGAGACACATAAAGAAGCTTACAAAGACTACTGCATCATGTTGGGAGAGTAGCCTGTGTGTGCAAGCCAGCACTTTGCTAGGACAAGCCATTCCTTGCTTGGCAAATTAACTCTGTTGAACAAAAGTTTTCTTTCAATCAGGCTCCTGTAATTCAGCAAAGATATAATGCTAAACTATCCAATTACAGATTGTCTCCCTCACATTGTCAACAAACATGGCAAACACAAGGCATTAATTTTCAAAGGGGGAAATAGTCCAATGTGGCAGAACCATTCCCATGCCTTCACTGTCACTACATGAAATAATTGATTTGGACAGATACAAACACAACACATAGTATGGAGGGAGATCTCCAGCACAGGAGAGAGAAAATCTTTGCCTAAGCAGTTATTCAGGTATATACCCTACTGGTAGAAGACTGTTCCATGTGGTTAAAATGAAAATATTTATTGGTACTTACATTAATAATAAGTATTATCAGCTTGGCTTCAAATATTTTACCTTCAAAGTAATTAATGAATATTGGTTTTCAGGGATTTAAACTGTTTCTTAAAATTGCTTACCAATTTTACTGTAGCAAATAATGGAGGAAACAAGGAGTTTGTTACCCTAGAACAAAGATATTCACATAATTGTTACTTAATAAAAATTCTGCAAGAAAATGTGTGTATTGATGTTCTTACATGCATTTAATACTACCATGGGTCTTTAAAGAAGGCTTTAAAAAGCAATTTTTGCAAAGCACTTTGCTTCAAGGACCTAATAGTCTTAATCAACCAACTTAATGATATTCTTTTTATATCTAAAGACGGAGATTAGCTATTCAAGTATAAGAATCTAAGCATATAAAATTAGATGCTTCCATCCATTTTGAGATGTGTCCACTCTCATGGACTAAGTTTATGACCAGATAAAATCACTGGATTAAAAATTTAGAAATGAAGAAAATTTGATGGAATTATTTAATATTTTTATCTCAATAGATTTTTGTGCACTTTTATGTTTTGAGGCAAATTAGCAATAAGAGATTATCAGATTCTGCATATTGTGACAAGTATATTTCTAAGGAACTTCTTGAGATTGTAATCTCAAGATCTTGTAATCTCCTGAAAAAAAAATTATACCATAAAAATATCTGAAGTTGTACTTTTACCAACAGAATCTTAGTGTTTGGTGCAAGTTACTAGCATTAAAAACATTTTTTGTTTGAATTTTAAAGCAGGATTTTTGACATTTTTCAAAGTTTCAGACAACTCCTTTCTTTCCTCCCTATAACTAGGCTTGGTTTTGGAAGCTGATTCTTTCATATTTGTGATACAGAAGTCTTCTGAAATCAAGAAATAATTGGGGTTGGTTGCACATACCAGGGAAAATGGCTGAATACCTCTAGGAGAGCTTAGCCTAATCCCTACTCTTTCCTTCCAATTTTTTCTTGCAAGGTTTAGGAAGTGGAGAAGGAGATGCCAAGCAGCTTGACAATCACCACATGTTGCACCTTTGAAGTTACACTGTCCTCATATATCTGAAACAAGGATAGTTTCTTGCTGAAGGCAATTTCCAGAGTGCCTACTTATTAATTAATTTCTGTACTACCTGAGGTGCTGACAAAGAAAGAGTTTTTAATTTTTTTTTTTCTGATGTGTGTTATACATAGCCTATTAACATCTTTGTTTCTTTCTTCCCAGACTTTTCTTTTTGCAGTATTTTCTAAAAAATTAAAAAAACTCCAAATTTAATTTTAAAATAGCTATCCAAATCACTTGCAGCAAATTCAATGCCAGTGACAAATGTAGCACACAGTCTTGAGAAAAATTATCCAACTTTGTATACTTACCCTATTGGCTTTTTTTGCTACTGAGATGTCATTGAAAAATGTCCCTTTAAGCATTACATTTAATGAATTATATAATGAATTTATTACTGTTCTATAATTTTATTTCATTTATATCCTCTAGTTCTAAACAACAGTAGAGTAAGAATACACTGGGGGAAAAAAAAGCTGGGTATCAATCTGTCCAATAGCTTTTACTACAGAATTTCTTGATTAGTTTGGGATGTGACCAAAAAGTTAATTACTGGAAAATACTGAAAGAAGTTCATGGAAGTTTTGCACTTTAACTCACTGCATGCAATAGTACTTAAACATCAATCAGGCTTATTACACCTGCATGGAGCAGTCTGTAATACACCCAACCTAACTACTACACTTAAAAACCCATTTGAAAACAAGTGCAAAGCAGATGCTGTTCTCCCTTACATGACACCAGTGCAACTGCACAGGAATTCAGAATATTCTGATGCAAAGGCGCAGTCAAAATTCATGCAGAGCTCTGGAGGGGCTGCCAGAGGCAGCTTTGGCTGGAAGGCACAGAGGCTGTGCCAGAGGCAGCTCTCTGGCCGTGCACAGGAGTGTCACCAGCAGATGGGTGATGGGATGGGCTGCTCCAACTGCCCTGCATGGGCAGAATGAAATTTCCTGGCTGGGCTTCCCTCTGACAGCTGAGGCAGGAGAGATGCTCTCTGGAACATCTACCAGCATTGGCCAGAGGGCAGCTCCTCTCTTTTCTGGTCCTGTGAAAGTCCAGAGCAAAGGTAGCCCAGCCACAAGGAACTCATTGCTCTGACCTAACAGCAGCACAGGTTAGACACACAACATTCCTCACTGCTCCAAACATACTGGCCCTGAAATATAAGAGGATGTCTGTAGAAAATGAGGAATGTATCTAAATTTCCCCATCACTCAAAACTAGATTGTGAGATTCCGTAACCCAGTCTTAGGTGATTATCACATCAAGCTTTCTCTCCATGGGAAATCTGGAGACTTGTTCTCCCATCGTGTTCTTCCTAAAAGAGCAGGGGAAACAGCATGCTATATTCTCAGATTCTGTTTCAATAAAATCCCTAATAATTTTTTCTTATTACACACAGAAGTAATTTCAGGTGGCTGCTTTCCATTTGCTCAGAAATGTCATAAGCACTTGTGCCATGCCCCACCTGCCCTACAAATTCTCACCATATCAGGAGTCCTTATCTGTGGGTCTCTTTAAGGGACTTTGTCCAGGCTAAAATAGACCAGGCAGCTTGCACAGCCAGCCAATGCAGGTTACAGAAGAGCAAAGTGGCACAAACTCTGGCACGTCCCACAGCAAGGAAGCCAATGGCCAACATTTAGATCCTGATCTCATTGTATGTGGGGTTTTTTTACATATTGCCCTGCAACCAAGGCAGAGTGTGATGCAGAAATCAGAATCCAAAAGGGAATTCCATTACTGTATTAGAGCTAATCCTGCACTTACAGCAAAGCCAAGACCTGGAAAAAGATTTTTCATTTTTCTTGATCACAGCTAATGACTGAGCAGCTATGAACTGTCTAAAAGCTCGCAAGGTTATTAAAGGGTGAAGCAGAATAAACAGCAGAACTGGGACTCTTTAGCCTAGAGAAGAGAATGTTCAGGGCAGATCTTACCAATGCATGTATCAATTTCTGAAGAGAGGATTAAAGATGAAGAGGGAGTGCAAGGAAGACAAACACAGGCTCTTTTCAGTGGGGCCCAGTTAAAGACAGGAGGCCATGGGCACAAACAAGCACAGGAGGCTCCTGTGAACCTTAGGAAGCACTTTTGTAGTGTGAGGATGACCAAACAGGGGCACAGGATGCTCAGAGAGATTACAGACTGTCCCTCCCTGGAGATACTGAAAAGCCATCTGGACAAGAGCAACTGGCTCTGGGTGGCCTTGCTTTAAGAGAGGACTGGTCAAGATGATGTCCAGAAGTCCCTCCCAACCACAACTTTTCTGTGATATTGTGATAAATGCTAATAAAAAAATGCCAGCATAAAGCTCTAATACAAATCACATCTATTCTACTGATTGGGATACTAAAACTTTTTGGCAGTTCAGCTTCTGTTTGTTTGTCCTAACTGGGATTTCTGTCTTGTTCAGATATTCGATTACTCATGCAATCTGGGCAGATAAAACACAATCTCTTCAGTACAATAGAGATATTGCTCTCTCTTCTTAATACGGAAAATCCTGATGAATTGTTACCTCTAAGGAAAGAAGCAGTTCATCCAAGCTGTCCCTTGGGATTACACCAGAACACTCCATCTGCTTTCTGGTTAGAACAACAGCCAACCTGTGCTAACTCTGGACCTGGAAGCACTTCCCAGCTCTAAGAGCTCATTAATCCTGTGCCATACGCAAGCATCAAAAAGAGTAAACAAGAATCAACTGCAATAGGTATTCCTACTAATCCTCAGGTGTCAGAAAGAAATAAAAACTAAGACATTAGTAAGCACACTTAGACCTAAAGAAAAGCTCTCACAAGTAGCTGGCAACCATTTCCTCTGAGTAGACATAATACCCAAAATTGTATTTTTGTGCAAAGTGCAACCAACCAAGTACCGTTTATTCCTCACTTTATCCAAGAAGGTCACCAGTCTATCAGAGATTAAAATAGTGTTCATACTTGAACCTCATCAAAATTCTAACTTTGAAACTTAGCAAGACCCTGCTGAGAATGAGGTTCTACCCCACCCATCACAAATGATTCACAAACTGTCATGAGATGGCGTTACATGGGCTCTCCTATCCAGCTGTTTCCTGGTCCTTGAGTGTGCTTCTGTCATGCAGTTTATGCTGTGATGACATTTTTAACAGTGTGCATGTGCATTCTTCAAGATGACTGGCATTGCAAGTGCCTGGTTTCCTTCTGCTTGCCCAAGAAGATAGATCATTTTGAGAAGCACGATTTTCACAACTGTAAGCAAACTTACTTAATTTTAAATTTAAATGGATTGCTAAAATGAATTACTTCCAAGGAGCTAGAGGTTCGGTCCCTTTCCTAAAAACAGAGCTCCTGTCCCATCTAAAACAGAGTTCCCTTATTTTCTCTTCCATGACCATGACACCTTAAAGTATCAATCCATGACACTTTGCATCCCATTGCACATCATGATACAAATACTGCCAAGGGCCACATGCCTTCTTCAGAAGTTTAGAGTTTACTCTTGAAAAGTGAGACTTTCCTGTTATGCTTTTGAGGAGTTTGTCATAAAGACAAATTATTAAAAGGGATACAGAGAGATCCTAACGCTCCCTTCTTGGCTATGCATATCTCAAGTATTCATGATTAAAAATTTGGGGAAGATATTTTAAGCCTATTTCTCAAAAACCTCTCTTAACCTATATCAGAATGTTCCTCAGTGGCTTCAGAAGCACCTACAATCCAGAAGGGAGCAGAGATCGCTGCCTGCAGCTACAGAGGTTATTTTTAGTAACTCTTGCCATTTCTTGTGGCGGCTGCTGAGATCATTTCTGGAGCAGGCAGCTGTGAAAGGAAGACAAACAAAGCCCTTTCCAGCTGGCATCACCCTCTCTGAAAGCTCTGAACAGAAAAGAGCAGTTCAAGACACTCTAAATTCTGGATGAAGTGAAATATTAGGTAAGCCTCTTCAGAGGAGCTGTCTCTTCATAATGAGGGCTACGTGAACAACTCTCTAAGGTAAAAGCACAAAGAGAACATTCACCCTTAGTAACACACTTAGAATGGCAGCTGAGTATTCAAACTTACTGAGACACTGCTTCTGAAATACAAAATACAAGAAATACAGATCAGAATGTGATTCAAATGCAAGGAAAAAGCACTTGAGTTATAATCTCTGGATTTTTAAAAAGCTTTAGGAGAAACGTGAAGTCATAAAGAGTAAACACCAGGCTTAATATTTTTTTCCTACAGGAAATGAAAAATTAGAGAGCTTGAATTTCATACATTACAATTGTTTGCTTTTATGGAAATATGACCAAACATGTTCCAGATTTTTAGCTACCTCTGTCAAAAGGAACCTAAAACACAAAGTTAAACAGCCTCATGTCTGCTATGGTCTGGAAATGACAGATGAACAAAACCCAGAAAGGTGTCACCAACTTACAGGAAATAATTCTGAAGGCAGGACATTTTATAATGGAGATTCCACTTTTTTTTTTTATCATTAAAAAATGTACTTTTTAAAAATTCAATAAGCTACTTCAAGGTAACTTGCTAGAATAGGAGTGCAATAAAATACAGCTCTAATAAAGCAAATAAACCCAGGGCAAAAGTTCAACCCAGGAGAAAAACTGCCATCACTGTAAGTAACTAGAAATACAGATCATAACCCAGATAGGAAAGTCAGTTAATGAATCCTTGGTCTGATCATCAGCTGATGAATAGGAAACAACATTGAAATCAGAAAAGATGTATTGATTTACAGCTGCTGAGAGTCAGCTGTGGATTGGATGTGATAGACAGATCTGGTGGTGTAAAATGGAGTCAGAGCTCAGTGGTGACAAATCTACAGAGACAGTTGTCTTAAGCAGCAAAACCCAGACTGATTGTACTTAGTCCATGACAAAGGATCTAAGGCTTGAATCATTTAAAACTGGACCAGGGCATTATCTACATGAAACACTTAGTCCTGCCCTTTTTAAACCACTCTTTTGTTTATAGAAGTATTCTTTTATGGAGAACTATTCTTAGTAGAGTATCATGAGTATGGATACATTACTGTGGGTTCTAGAGAAGGTCCATTCCCAGGTAATAGCCCAGAGTGAGTCACAAAATCAGAGAATATATTGATTAGAAAGGGCTCCATCAGGATCATCAAATCCAGCTCCTGGCCCCGCACAGCACCATCCCCCAAGAGTCACACCAGGTGAGTCCTTTCAATCTACTTGTCATTGAAAAGTGCCTTATGGATATGAGGAAACACATAATCCTGTTTCCCACTGTAATCTCTGGGAGTTTTGCCTTGATCAAGGGTTACAAGCTGTATAGGCTGGAGACAGTCTGGGGGAGACATTTATATGTTATTTAAGTGACCCTTCGAACTCCAAACACAAGCAGACCAAAGCAGATGACTGTGTGAGAGTGTCCTTACACATCTTTCTCTGTCAGGTGATTATCTCCAGCAACTCTCTTCTGGTTTTTGCATCCAGACCAGAAACCACACTTAATGCCTGTGGCACACTGTTTTAAGGGTTCCATCAAATTAGATAAATAGATAATAGATAATAGATCACACCAGCAAAACGTGACCTGGCATAAGGACAATTTCTAGTTCCCCTGCTGCCAGCTGAAGTAATGCAAAGTTCAAGCAAAACAGTCACTGCATCACAGTGGCTTCTGCTGCAGGAACAACTCAACTGTTGATACAGCAGATACTGAATCATTGCTGTTAGTCCGAAGTATTTAGAAGAATGGGCACTACAGTCAGTTTACTTTCATGTGCTGTGGTTTAAATTGTGGTGGTTCAGCAGAAGTATTCAGACAGTAAATATGCTCTCTGAAACTACTTAAGCTATCCCAGGATATAGTTGTGCCTGCTAAAGGAGAAGGATCTTAAAGCATGCACTGAAGGTCTCTAGATCAGGCTGCACTAGTCTGAAATGTCCTGATATGCTTGCTGGCAGGGAAGTTGCTATAAGACACAATTCCACTGAGTTACAGAACAGATGATGGTAAAGCCCCTAAACAGAAAAATGAGCAATACATATATTTAAGGATGTTTGGTTGTCTATTTCTATTTTTTGTTATCTCACTGATGCGTATGGTCATTACCCACAGAAAAAACACATACAGAATAAAAAAAGTATAGGTCACATTAATGTCCAGACACAAAGAGGGATATGATTAACAAAATCTAATCCAATTGCTCCTGAAAGCACAATGTGCAATAGATGTCTATGAAAAACATGGCAGTTAGAATTTTCCATAAAGGATGCTCTTCAACATAACCTCAACCAAATATTAGTATACTTCTCATTTGGTCCTAATTTCCCTGTTCAGAGTAATTTTATAAACTCTGTCTGTTAAACTAAGCAATTCTCCTAAAACTGACTGTTTCTTTTTTATAAGATCAACAAGATTTTAAGTATTCCTGGGAGCTGCTGCTTTCAGGGGTTAGTTATAGGGTGAGGAAATGGGAATATGCAGGTGTGTGGCCTTCAGATTCAGACAAAAAAGTATTCACTTATGACCAAAAAGAAACAGTTGAAGATTTGAGATCCCCAGATTTGCAAAGAAAATAATAAGTAAAACAAAACACCACCCAAAAATGCAGATAATCCACTTGTTCAGTCAGACATTCCATCTTCTTTCACAAGATGTCATCAAATACTGAACATCTGGTAAGCTGGGAATTCACTGAGCTCATCCTACTCCTTACCTTCACAATTAGTGTTCCACTAGCACACAGACAGATGACTGGGTCAGGGAATAGGAGCAGTTGCTACTTTTTCACCCAGGATGAAATGACATAAAACCAGCAACATTTGGAGAGAATTGTACTGTACCTCTCTGGATACCTCTTTCAAAGTTGTTCTGGTAGGAACTTGGTGTGCTGGTGTTCAGTCTTCACTGGCATCAGACAAGCAGCTCTCCTCTTCATTCAAAAATGTGAACAGTTAATTCTTCAACATTGGGACTGTAACAAACACTCAAGCACAGCCCCGTGTAGACTGTGAGCTCTGTGGTGTTAACTCTACCTGGCCTCAGGCTGCAATTCATGCTGGCTCCTCAGATGCCCTTTTCTCATTCCTTGTGATATGACTGCCCAAGCTTCTTCTACCACCCCTTAGATTCTATTTTTTGAAGAAACTCCTGGAGGGAATGGGCTCAAAGTATGTTTGTAGTAAACTTATCGGCCTTCAAGTATTACAAAACTACTGTTGAAGGACATAAGCCAAATCAAAGTGCTTTTAAAACCATGTTGTTGAAAAAAAGAAAAAATAAAAAATGGGCATCTCTGTTTGCAAATACTCAATATAACAATCCCATCCAAAATTATAATTTTGATGAAAAGGCAGACTGGCAAACCTCTTGAACCATGTTTAAATGATAAAGCCAAATCCTCTGTGAGATACCGAAATCCTGTATGGACAGTAAAGCACTAGTGGGAAGCAGTTCTTTCCCATGCTAAAAGCTTTGATAGCTGGCTGTGCAAGGAATATTAAAATACCTAAACTAAACTTTCCAGAAATCACACAAAGAAATGGAGAACCACCAGAGCAGAGCTTTCTAAGAGACAGCACCACCAAATTCTCTGTGCTGTGTGTTTCAGGTAAGCAAACCAATTCCAGCTGTGCTAGAATCACATGCATAATTCTTAGCTTGGTGGTAGTTTCTATGCTGCATACCAGAGAGCAACAACTCCACCTGAACTTTGGTGTGATTGGAATGGGAATCATGCCTTAGTGATAGAGGAGACTACAAGTCTTTTGATTTGTTGGGGGCAGGAGGGGAGAGGAAGTTTGAACACTTATAAATTCACAGTCCTTATAAATCACTTTACTGCTGCTCTCTTCAACACAGTTCCACTTGAGGGAAAATAAGCAGTTCCTGTCCCTTTTCAAGAGCCTGAGAAAGTACACATTTGTGAGTGCTTTTGTAATCAATTTAAAAATTCAGATTAGACACAACACCTGGTTTGTGGCAACATTTCCCTTTCCAAAATAAAAACTGAATTAGTCTATTATGAATCATTCCAACAATATTGATATTACAATCTGAGCAGAAATAAATGTCATAAAACTACCCGACAGGAAACAGAACACTAATAACAGTAGGGGATCTAACTTAAAAAATATTTTATCATTATTTTCATGAATGTTTGGCATTCTCAATTTTCTGCCATATCACTTGAACATACACTGAGGCACTACTTTCTTTCTAGCTCAGTCTATTTTCCATTTGGCATTTCACTCCTGGAGTGCAATAAATGGCTAGAAAGGGAAGACTCCCTCTTGCCTAAAGAGGTTGCCCAACACTGCATAGTTTTAGCATAATTCAAAGAAAAGTTGTTCTGGGTGGAGAAGGTAATCCCACCTGAAGATCCCCCAAAAACCAGAGTTTCCTAATGTGTTCCCTAGATCATAGGGATCACAACTGTCTCACACACACAAGGTGATGAGTAGTTCTCAACCCCAGTGTGCAGTGAGGTGACTCACCATAATGCAGCTGTTATCTCTTATTATATGAACAATGTATTCTGAGAATTCATTTGATGTGTGGCTTTGGTGAAAATTTGCAGTTGGTGCTGCACTAGAGACCATATGTCTGGGTAGCAAATCAGCAAATGATAGGTCAAGTTCAAAAGCTTCATCCAGATACAGCTATTAAGCTTTAAAAATTGCAGCTATTGATCTGAATTATTTCAGTTTAAAACCATGTCTCAGAAACATTATAGGAGCAAGGAGCTCTTAAGTTTGCCAGAGCACAGTTGGCCAGGGATGTCCATTCCCAGAGACTAGTTTGAACTGAGAAAGATAAATGCCCCAAATGAGTTTTTTTCCTTGTCTAAGTCTTACAAGAAAACTTGATTCTCTGGATATAGTTCCACCAGCTTTGGCTTTCATTTCTGGGCTTAACACAATGCTGGTTTGTATGCCTAAGCAGCCTTTCTTTCCAAAAACAATGGATGTTTTTTCCAAAAATCAGTAGATGTTCAAGCTGAAAGTTTTAAAAAATCTTGGTAAAAGGTCCCCTTCCTTTGCCGCTCACTTCCCAAAACAATCTCTCATTTGATGCATAGATCATAAGCTTTTTTAAAACAATCTAATGGTAGTTTTTGATCTCCTCTGATTTTAAAACTCCTCAGAAGCCAGAAGTACTCATGGGAGCCAGAGATCTTTCCCTCATCACAGAAACTCCTGTAGCAAGGGGCAGAACTGTGACTCGTGATGCAGTAATGACTGATGGATGAGTAATGCTCCTCCAGCAGCAGCTCTTAATCTTGTTATTTGGGGCAATGTGAGGTGATTAGAAAAAGGGCAGAAGTTACTGTCAGAGGGACTTCCCAGTAAAGGTGCAAACCAAATGCATTGCAAAGAGCAGTATGGAGTTCCTTAGCAGTGGCAGTGACAGCTGGGCTGCTCCCAAAACACACATGGGCACAGGCTGCACGAAGCAATGCTAGCAGGAAAAATTAAAGCACGCTGAACTTTTCATAAATGCTCTCACTCTGATCCAGGAATGCAGAAAAGACTCATCTCTGAGAGTATTCAAAGTCTGGTAGATCTAGAGAATACCTCCCAAGATCTATTTAGCTGAGAGCCAGAGGTTTGGCGGAGCAGAAAGTATCAGCTTTCAGCAACATGATGCAGGACTATGCATTTATATGTACTTTATATACTACAAGACTATACAAATATGTGTTTGTATTTAGAAAAAAAACCAGCTGCTCTCTGGGGTTTTTTATTTTTAACCTGCTTGCCAATAAATAAACTTATTTTTGTGCATTTCACTTCTTGCATTTATTTTAAATGCAAGCAAGTGATTAAGTGAAGCACAAATTAAAGGGGGAGTGGGCTCCCAAGAATGTCACTTGAAGCTTGATTTACTGAAAGTTAGCAGGATATAAGCTTTGATGTGCTTTTTTTCCCTTTTGACATTGAAAATATGCCAGCAGTTCCACTCGTAAGTGCCATAATGATCTGGCCTTAAATTTATTTTTTAAACTATTTTTATCATGCACACTAGATGGCGCTCAAGTTAACAAATGAATGGCAATTTCGATAGACTTTTCATGAGATTAGCAAAATATGTTTACATACCTATATCCAGAAATCAGGGAAAACTGACTACTCTCCTGAGCCTCTTGCTGACTGCTGATCATTTTGCAAAAACTCTCTTTTCGCCCACTTTGTTCACAATCACTCCTGATTTTTAGTTGCATATTTATGAAAATTTTGCTGTCATTTATAGCATCCTGCAATAGTGAGAGTGGAATGAATTACCTGAATATGTGTACACAGCTCCAAGCACCACGGAAATATATTTCACCAGCCATCAGAAATTCAGTATCTGTGTTCATGACAATACTGAGTTTGTGGAAACATTTGAAAACAGAATTATTTCCTTCTCAGTGATCATATTGGATTAACCTATTACCTTATGGAAAAGTTCTCATACTTGACATTTCAAGCAAACTGTACCAAGCACACCAAGTGTACTAAGTCACTGACCTTTATCCTAACTACAATCTGAGTTTTGAGGAAATCAGGCTCTTTTCAAGTAATGCAGAAAGGACTCAGCAATTCAGGGTCTGACACTGTTCAGTAGGTGTCCAGTCCTGATAGACCCTCCTGAACTGGCAGTGATGGAACACAAGTGGTCACAGACACAGGTGAGGACACAAAACTGGTGAGAAGCAGGCACTGACAGCAATGCTGAACTTGTCACAGGCATGCAGATAATGAATTAGTCAGAAATATACAGATGCTTGAATCTGGCTGATGAGATTGCATTGATTAATTGGAGATATTTTCTACTTTTTCAGTATCTTAATAGCTCTTCATGGGATGTCATTTATTCCTGCAGGGCTGATAATTCCTTGGGCAAACCCAGAGGCTGACTTGGGCTGCAGACAGATGGCCATTTGCAGATCTGGCTGTGCAGCTGCAGATGCTTCTGACCCAAGCTGTTTTTCTTCCATGGCCATCAGAGGTTCTTCCCTGCTCCCCTCTCTCATTGTTATGGGATTTACTTGAATCTTTCTTCTCTCATTTCAGAACCACAGAGTTAAGCCAAATTTTCCATCTAACTTTGAAGCAAACAGCAGTCCATCTATGCTGTCTGCTGAGAGAGGGCAGAAACTTTCAGCAGTGAGTTAGTAGCAAGCAGCTGTTTCAGGGTGACATCTTCAGCCAGCATGGCAGTTTGCAAAGTGAACACCAACCCCAGCAACACCAACTGGGCTAAAAGCCTTAGTCCAGACCAAATAACAGCTCCACTTTTGGAAAAACCATGACAAGTTATGCCAGAATTGCAAATCAGTGGTCTGGGAGAAAAGGACGTAAGAAGCAAAACTAATTGAATTTTACAGTACATCACAAATCCCCCTAAATATTTGATCACAAAACCTGAAAGTGATCTTGATTCCTTTTATCCAACACCTGCTGCTCTGTCTCAGATCAACATTAAAAAACAAATGACTCCAATCTGCTGGAAATAACAAAAGGTAAGAGAGTGTCAAGTGCTGTTTGCACAAAGAGGACTGTGCAATAAAGAAGTTCATAAAATCATGAGCAAAGTTCACCTTTATCCTCTACAAATAACATTTCAACTTCCCTGTGTGTATATAATGAAAAAAAGCAATGTTTCATCACATACAACCACCCTGTATTTACAGTGTATTATCCCATCTTTTTTTGCCATGAAACGAAAAGCATTTAACAAGTTGTGAACAGAAATCACCATGGATTTAAACGTGGGGAGACCATTAGGAACTAGAAACCCTCACCCAGCCATTCATTCAGAGAAAAAAATACATCTTTTTCTTCCTCACATCAGATAACAACATACATCCTCTGTAGAAACCAGTGACATCCACTTCTGCATCTGTCTAAATACAGACCCTGCAAACCCTACCAGCTCCTGAATAGTTCTTTTTTTTTCACCTCAGACATTGCCATGAGGCTATAAATCTAAAAAGCATTTTTAAATAATTACAGGAGGATATTAGCCCTAACCTAAAGAGCTTACAGCTTAGCCTACAATCCTTCTTCAGGATTCTTTATTGCTGTCAAGGGGATTTGCACAGATGCAGCAGTTTGACCAGAAGGCCATTTCTAGAAGTGCCACATGACTTCACAGAGATTAATTCTACAGTTCCTATGGTGAGTGTGGGGTTCCACCAGAACGTCTCCAGGCAGAATAAACTAATCTGCTCAGGAAACCATTTCTCTGACTATGCAACTCCAGTCTGAGATACTCTGACCACATCTGAACATGCAGAGAACTAAATGGATAAGGAGGAGGTTTTTTTTCTATAATCACTCTGATTCTCTTTCAGGCACAAGAGAGAATTAATTGCAAAGTAAAGCCCCTTCTCTCACTGAGGATTTTAGCAATAAGAAAACTGAGAGTTGGAGTACACTGTTGTGGACAGTGCTTTGCTGGGTTGTTAGGCTGAGTACCTTTGACTTGGGTTATGTGCACAAGTGAGTTTAGGCACTGGATTTTGAACAGTACATGTAGGTTGGCAGAAGGCTGAAATCAAATCAGCAAAATGAAAAGAGCTAGTGAATCAGATTTTCTCAAATTAACTGCTATTTAAAAATAATAAGCAACTGCAATTGATTCTCGTTAGTGCATCAAGGGAAGATGGAGAAAATCCAGAGCTAGGCAGTCACTTCATTTATATCCTTCTATTGAAATCTTGCACATTTAATCCATATGAGCAGTAAACAGAAGAAAGCTACTCAGCATTTAAGCAGTCGGTCTAATTACAGGCTGGCAAGGAATGTGCAATAGGTACAGTCGAGCCAAACCCTAGAGCAGAACTCCTCTAAAAAAAAAAGCCAGACATCCTGAGATTGCAAGACTGAAGCAAGCCCCCATTTTTGGAAGGGGAAAATACAAAACTGCTAGATCCAATTAACAAAAAAACTCAGCAGGTTTAAAGTATTTATCTGGATTTGAGTTCTGACAATTTGGCCAATACACTGTCTAGGCTTATTAAGCTACAAACCCACACCAGATGTTTGATGCCCTCACCCTGATAGGTACAAATATTTTATTTTGAAGACTCTGTAATTTCAAATAAGGTCTGATTATTCTTTATCAGTAATGAAAGACCAAAGGAAAGGAAGGTGAAAAGGAAAGCATAATGGAAAAGAAAAAGGGCTGTAAGTTGAAAAATGAAGGGGTGAGGGAGCAAAAATTTCTAGATGTTTATAGCATGTTGATTATAATCTTCCTTGACAACATTCTGAAAAGTGAATGTTGTCAAGGAAGATTAAATCTTAAAATCCATAGAGATTAAGGTTCAACAAAGCAAAGGAAACATTATAGGGCAGGCTTAGGGTGCCTGAGCATTGATGAAGCAACTTAGAAGGGGAGTGGTTCCAAATATGCCATTGGGATCCAAACATACCATTAAATAAGAGGGCTGGCAGTGTATTCCAGTTATGCAGCAGTAGAATGGGAGCATCTCCAGAGGGCTCAGCTACTCTGAACTGCTCATTACACTCCAAAGAGCAGCAGTGCCATGGAGCTTTCTTTAGCCACAGAGCAAGACACTCTCGTCCTATGTGTGCCAGCAGCACCAGCCTGACAGGCTGTCCCCACACTCAGAACTCCAGAGGAAGTATCAGAGTGGTCTGTAATGCCCAGGACAGTCTGTGTGCAAAGGGGAAGCCAGCAGTGACCAAACCTTTCCTTCTCCCAGCAGCAACTGAGCCAAACCCACACACACTGGGAAAGGGAGCATCATCAAGCTTTCCTTTCTGCTGAACATGTACAAGGAGCAGGAAAGCAAGCAGAGGCCATAAAAAAGGAGAAAATACTTAAGCATGCCTTAACTGTGCATGTACAAATGGCAGAATGGAGCCTGGTCTGCTTGGAAAAGCAAATCAATACTGGACTTACAGTCACTAATACAGAAAATAAACAACAGGGCAGGATTATCCAACAGCTGGGATTGAGTCAGGCTCCTGCAAGCAGACTGTGCAACATAACTATCTAACTATAGATTAAATGCATATCCTAAGGATCAAAGGCATTCAGCATAACTTTTCTAGATCCACTGTGTGATAAAAAGATTAAAATTCCAATGTAAATCAAGACTGAAGGAAAGAAAACAAATACAGAGCCATTCATCAATATTATAGTCTTTAAATTTTCATTGCATCCATCCCAGTAACTTATCTTATTGAAAAGTTAAAGTATGAGAAGTTCATTTTGCCACTGTAATTACTGGGCAGAGCAGACAGCACAATGGAGGAGTTTGATGAGTACAGGAAAAGCAAGTGCAGTGTCCACAGAACAGCAAGAGAAAGGACACTTTGAAAGGATGATCCTTCAGTCATGAACAGTCATACCCATGTAATAAAAGAAATTCACATTCAGTGTCCTATTCTGCTATATCCTGCTAGTTTAATGTTGTATACTTTTTACTTCTTAGCTTCCCACAAATGCCTGTGAAGAAAATAATTTTTTTTTTTTGCTATTATTATACAAAAAGGTTTTTTATGTGCCTAAGCAAAATAAACTAGGGAAAGAGCCACCTTTAACCCAAAGGTGACATGAACTGCCTCCTCCACATTAATAAAGCTATTGATTCAGATTACTGAGGAGCAAAACTCCAAAGTAATAATATAGCTAGCCAGCAGGGGAAAAAATCCCTCCAAATAAATTAGAGTTGCCATGTTCCTCCAGACTCACTGGGACCTAGTTTTGGTGAGGAAATTCTGCAGTCATGAACTGACAACCTGGTAGGAAGAGAATCAACATCAAAATCTGTCTCTTAACCTTCTCTTCCCATTTTACTGCCCAAAGCAGTACAGATCAAGATTTATTTCCTGAAGGTGATTCTCTTCCTTAAAAAACTCCATTAAGCCATTCAAAAACAAATGTCCTTAGAATATCAGTCCCAATTTTAATGCTTAAGGAACATTCCAGCTATACAAAGGGGACTTTCATTTGAGTGTGTATCTTAAATATTATTTGCCACAGACAATTCTTTGGCCTGGCATCTAGGTTTCACCATCATTTAAATGAGTAACAACAAGATTTAATTTCCATAAAAGTCCCTCTGCTTAGCTTATAAGGAGCACACTTTAATGTGTACACAAACAATGTATATTTGAAGGACCTTTGACCTTGCCACAGTGGTAACAAGTGGCTGTAATATATCAGGGCCCTAAAGCTCATGTAGGATTTTTACACTAATTTGGTAACATGCATGCATCAACTACTTACTTGTTTTATAAAGCAGCCATAATGCATCTGACTTCATGGAAAAGTGCCACGGTGTCAGACCAGCCTCACAGAAAACCTTTCTGTATTTACAGTGGTTTATGAAAGTTCTGCATATACCAAGGACCAAAATAAAACTCAGCCCTTAGCAAAATGCCCTCTCCAATGATTTCTGCTTTCAAGTAGACAGCAGAGCCATGGATTTTTTGTTTGCTTGGCTATTGGTTTTCTGGGTTTGGTTTGTTTGATTGGTGGGTTGGTTTTTATTGCAGGGGTATTTTTTATATATATTTTTTCTTTTTTTCTGACTGTAGTGCAAAGGAAAGAGGAAATGTTTTATGTCCTTTCATTGCTGAGGCTTTGTATGTGTGATCAATACCTTCACAGTGAACCAAAAAACTGAGAGACTAAAGTTAGGTACCTATATAGGGATCCCTTAGGTACCTATTTCAACTAGACATGGGAAAGGCTTTACAGTCAAACTTTGAAAGCAAGGAGTACCTTGGACCTCCTCCTTTTTTACTGAGATTCCTTGTAAGCCTGTCCAAGCCTGTTGAAGAGATTCCCAGCTCCTCAGTTCTGCCAGCAAAGGACTGCTTCCAGACATTATCCCCTCCATACCAATGCTTTCACACCCAGGACCAGTAAATACAACTCATCTTGCCAATTAAATCCAAACACCACAGAAGTTGAGCTCTTCTACTTGGATCTACACAGGTGTCCTTGGGGGAGGAGGTGAAGGGAAGGGAAGGAGAAAAAGATTATCAATTCTAAAA
The DNA here is from genome assembly GCA_013397075.1 of Rhabdornis inornatus. Lineage (NCBI taxonomy): Eukaryota > Metazoa > Chordata > Aves > Passeriformes > Rhabdornithidae > Rhabdornis > Rhabdornis inornatus. Next base: position 1,826,842 of record VWZS01004865.1, read on the forward strand.
CAAACATTTGAAACAGTATTTAGCCTGTGGACCAAGCATCCTGCATTCCCCAAGACAGACTGGGGACTTAGGAGATGGAAACAGTTGCCTTGAACACACCTGTGAAGCAGCAGTCCTTACTTCTGTTCAGAAGACCTTTATATGATTCTCCTCAGAAAAAAACACCCAACGAATTTGCAGAAATCAGCTTAGATGTCATTAAAGAAGAGGATTCAGATAATGTCCCATATTTACATAGAAGCCACCAATTCCAGGTGCTACCAAATGAAGATACAAAGTTTTTTACACTAATACCAACCTGAGAAATTTAGATGGGCCAGTTCACTGGAGACTGCAACGCACTGTAGCTTCTAGTATTGCTTTTGTGGACTATGAGTCCTCTTGCCTAGATTTCAGTTCAATCCTAAGCAGCCTTCTGGTGTTCCAGTGTAAGGACCAATACCTCATGTCTCACTTTTCCCAATTTCTGAGTCTTCTCTCCTCATCCTCTTGTTATCTACTTGTGTTTTAAACTCTCATGTAGTTCACCAATCTTCAGTCTTTTGACTATTCAATAGCCTACTGTAAAACAGGATGACAGTACCAATGTAGAAATGTAGTTTCCTGCAAAAAGGGCCAAGAGTCACAGAGTTTGTACACAAAGACACTTTAATGCAAATCAAATAGTACTGTTTCATTCTAAGGTGCTCCACATTCTCAAACACCCAATACTGAGCTTCCCAGTTTTACCATTCCATTGAGAAATTCATTTTTAGTCTAAACAACAGAAATTTAAAAAGACAACTCCTTAAGTTTTCCTTTTTTATTTAATCAATACTATATTTCAATACCAACTGTTAAATCTTTAAGAGCAACAGGAGCATATTCTGCAAATTTGATGATCACTATATAGTACAACCTCAAAACTCTTATCCAAAACCCATGTATTCCAAAATTAGGTTTCCTCCCTCAACATGCAACATTTGAATAAAAAAGTCCTGACTTACTCTAAAAAAATCCACTATGCAGTTATATAAACTCAGATCTTTTGACAACCCCTCTGGCTTATGAAGACACAGGTTTATATAAAGAAGGTTCAAAAGAAAATGAGAAATGAATATTATTTTGCTGAAATTTCCAAAGGAGTCTAACAATTCCATTACCATAGCAGTACATACACATATAGACACTGTGTCCAGTAATATAGTATTTCTGAAGGACTATATTTGTTCTCTGCAAAAGGCTGTGGCATGTTATGCTGTGACTATATGAGAAACTACTGTGCAGCCATTCCATTTTATTTAAGCATTCATAATTAGGAAAGTATCTCTGTTGAAATTATGTTCATTAAAAAAAATAAATCTTACTTTAGATTACTAAAAAAGTGCACATTCTGTAAGTGCAGGCTCCATTTCACCATTTCTACTCCTTGTTTTTTCTACATTTCAGTTCCAATTTCCAGTTTTTCATAATATGCTGAAAGGTTTGGACTGCAGAAACTAAGGCTATATTTGCCTTTCAATCAAAACACTGGTTTTAAAGATGTTTTCATATGACCAACACACTTCAGGCAATCTCAAGTATTTCAAAACCTTATTTTTCCATCCTTCAGAATCAAAACTTCCATCACTAAGTCAGGGCCTTTAAAAATAATCTGAAAACAGTATACACAATATTTCAAGAGAGCAGAGCAGCTATATAGTTGAAAATGGCAACATAGACATTTTAAACATTAAAACAATCTTCCTACTTTCTGTATGAAGCCTCTGGACACAAAGAGATTGTGCATTTTGCATGGTTTTCTAGCCCCATATTTGTAATTGGAGAGGCAAATTTTCAGAAGGATTTCTTATTTCGCTAACAGAAAAACAAATCATATTGTAAATTCAGCGCTGTTGCTGTCTAGATTCTCTCACTCATATCATGGTAAGTACCAAACTTCTTGTCCTTGCTTACAAGGTTCATGTTTATACTCAGTGTCATTGTTGATGACTGATAGATGTTGGCTGGTTTTAAAGTAACTTGGGAAGATTGATAAAAAAGTACAGAGCTCTGAATTGTTGTGGATATACTGTTTCAGTTTACACAGGAATGTGTCATCTTTGCTCACAGCCAGTGAAAAATATTTTAACTCAACAGAATGCGTGGAATTGCACGATATCATGATGAGGAGTTTCACAATTTCTACAAAAAATTAAATAGTTATGCCCAAATGCAGCAGGAGGAACGCAACTTCAGCAAATCTTCCATCCACGCTCTCAACCAAAATTCCCAAGGAAATCCTGCATCCATCTCTGGAGAACATCTTGAGGGACAGGTGAGATGAACAGAGAGCAGGTAAAAACTAAGGTGCAATGCATGGTGTGCAGTTTCTCCGTGCACTGTGTGCAGCATAGGAGAGAGAATGTCTCAGTGCATGTGGAACAGTTGAAGGACAGAGCAGAAGTTATTCCAGCAATTCCTCTGTGCCTTACCCACCCAAGGCTGGGCTGTTGCAACCTGGGAAATGGCTCTGCTAGGCAGAGGTGGAACATCATTTCCAGTGTATCCAGAGGAAGCACCTCAGCTTGAACCTGCAAAGGATTCCTCCTTACCTTGGCTATTTGATGCAAAAGAGAAGGGTACCAGGCAGCTGCTGCTGGCAGGGAGCTGTGTTACCAGCCTCTCTCTCCTCAGAGGGAAAGAAGAAAAAATGACTTCACATCAGGCTATTACCGATACTAATACTTGTGTCAAAAGCAGGAACACACAGAGATTTTACAAAATACTGTCTAGACACTGGAGCACACTGACTAAAAGAAATCATTTGAGTACAAGCTTAATAAGGCAGGGTAAAAAAATCTACCACCTTACAGCTAAAAACACTTTGAAAATGAGTCTGCTGTGTGTGATTTCACTGATGTCTGAGGGAGACAAAGCTCATTATGTTCATGTTTTTCATACTTTCAGTCAAACAGATTGCTGAATAATCATGTTTTCTTTATTCTAATGGGTGAAGAAGCTATTATACAGAAGGTGTTTCCATATGTTGCAGTTAATAAAGGCAATTCTTACTAATAAGAGTAGGTTGTCACTACTCAGCTATCTGATAAAAATCCCTCCTGTTTAGAGGAAAAAGCAGATCCTGTACCTAGAAGAGACTCCTAGGGCTGCACATTTCATTGGCTACTGAAAAGTACTGTAAGAAAATGAATCCCAGGTCTTCTCCAACTGAGTCTGAATCAATGACATTCATTAAAATGTTCAGGGCACTAAGAGCAAGCCCTTTATGTCATCAGCCTCTCCTCATATCCACCTTTTTCTTGCTGGTGAAGGACAGTGGACAAGACCTGGATCCAGAATTACAGAAAATCATCAGTGAGTCCCTTCAAGAGGTCAGAGTGCTTTCTTCTTTGAAGAAGCATCTGGGTCACTGTCTTAGGAGCTCAAAATTCTACATGGAGAGTATGGCTAGTCTTAGGCTTAGATCACAGATGCTCTTTCAGACTGAAACAATAAAATGCATGGGGGGAAGTCATTTTTGGGGGATGACCCAGAAGTATGAAGTGGCACTTACATCCTTGTCTTTCTAACCACAAAGCTGGGTGCATGTCCACAACTCAATGAAAACCTCACATCTATATTATACTGTTAGAGCTACCTAATAAAGAGAGAGGAAAAAAAAAAGTCTTGAAGCTCATCTCAGTTTGCTATGACGTGTTCAGTGTCTGACCACATCTTTAAAAGCCATACGGAATCTAAACATATTGAAGGACAGATTGCCTAAATAATTGATATATTCCCAACTAGGTTCACACAGCAGTGCAACACACTGGTTTTCTCTGGATTTCAAAGTAGGGCAGAGATTGTTCACCTGTAAGTACCTGAGTAGAAAAAAAGACCTGCCTCTGTTGCCATTCCCACCTTCAGGGAGACTGACAGTTTCCTACAAGTAGTTTCAAAAGGCACATCATCTCTCCATGGTAAGTATCCACCTGTAGCCTCACATTTATGAATTCAAAGCATTCTGCAAGACCTCTTTTTATCCAGACGTATCAAAATGTAGAAATTATTTTGTGGAGAGACATTACTAATAGGAAATAATCTATTTCTTCATGTTTTCTGGGAATGGTGTTCTGCTGGTTTTCACTATTCAGAATAGGCTTCAAGAAATGCAAAAAACACCCAAAGAAATAGGCAGATGCTTTCAAATACAGAGACAATGGGACAGTTCCTACACATGCAACTAGTCCAGCTGGATGTTCACTGTCACATATAATACTTTCCAGGATTTTAACCAAAGCTAATATAGCCAACATTTTCAAAATTGGCCACAAATTATGGGCATTTTCTAATTCAGTCTAACTTTCAGAACTGCTGAACAATACCTTGTCCTTGTGGACATTCAGTGTAGAAAAATCAAATCCAAGGTGACTCAAGCCAGCGCTGAAAAATATGAACACTCCAAGTTTGCAGTTCTATTTGAAAATGCAACCCCTCAAGGCTAAATCCTGCTTTAAAGACACTGCAATAGTTTTGAAAGCTGCATATTTTTGCTGAGCCACTAGAAGGCATAGACAAATGTGATGGGTGGACTCTGCATCCATTCAGTGGGGCCAGTGCAAACAGCCCCTCCCTGACCAGCCAACACTGTTGTCTGGGAATGGAGGGAATCCAGGATAGCCTGTACAGTGAACCACAAGTAGCCCTTGCAGAGATGAGGGAAAACAAGGGCTGCTGTTGGATCCTGCCCAGAACACAGAACCCAGACACAATGTGTCCACACAGTGTTTCAGTTCCAGAGATGTGGGAAGTCCTGTTATGTCTGCATTCACAATGAAACACAATTTTGACATTATTATGGTGCTGATGCTGTTATATCTTCAGTGTATGATGGATCCTGGCCTATTGTTCATGAGGGACTTTGAATTTGCAATGATTGGAGAACAAGGCGCTCTGGAAGCTCTTTTCAGCTGTGATCTGGTGAACTTCTTACGGATTTTTCTGTAGGGAGGGAAGGAGGAAAGGAGGGGAGGAAGAGAGAGACAACAGAAGAGATAAATCTCAGTCTTTAACAGAAGACTGCACAAGAGCCAATAACAAACATAACAAATACTCTTACCAGAGCAGGAAGGCTAGTTCATGGAAAAGAGACTTGCAGTCAACAAGAGTCAGCCCTGTCCATCAATTCAGAGTTGTCTGATAATGATTCATCAAAAAGTGAATTGGTGTTAGATAATACTTGAATAATAATATTTAATTACATGAAATCTTGGGCCAGAATGCCCAGGTAGTGAATCCTCACACATGATATATTGGAATGAAGGACCACAGAAGAAAGAACTGTGTTAGCACTCAATGAATGTGCTACCTCTGTAAAAGTGGGAGCAATTGTTGTTATTTACACTGTACCACTTCTGCCGATAACACATGACCCAGAGCTCTAAACATTTTTACTGGTGTCATTCAGGTGCAGTAACTACACTTCCCTTTTTGACTTTCAGCTGATAAATGAAACATATTAACTGCAGGTGGCCATGCTGTTTGTATTGTAATCCTAAATATCCAAGGACAGTTAATTTTGAAGCATAAATCCTTGCTATGTTTCAACTGCTCTGACTCTTTACTATTATAAATCGATAACCACAATGCTGAGGGTATCCAGGGTATGGTATCAGAAAACATAGAAAGGTATCTACAGAGTATGCCAAGAACCATCTTCATTGGCAGAAACCTGAACATTAGATGCTGCTGGAAAATGACCTATTTTCTGAATTTACTCAACAATCCCAGCCTTCATTTAGGTAGTTTTATAAAATACAGGGATTTCGAGCTTATGGAAATGCATTAAAGCAAACTGGGGCCTCTAAGACTTAATGAAACCAGGCTTTCTAACTCACACTTTTTGATTTGAAAATGCGACCTAAAAACTACAGGGTGATGAGGTGCCTACCTGCATCAAGGTTCTGAGATGGTAACTCAAGGAGTGGTTTTTCCCTTTCATCTAAGTGGGCTGTTACCTCTGAAACTGAAAAATGGTGGCACGTGATATTGAAAATACATGATCAGCTGTAAATAAATCCTATTGAATTCTAAAATAACAATTTGCATATTAAATTTCAAATGCTAGTTTGTTACCAGTTAGTTACAGGTTGAGTGTTCCCCAGGGATATAAGCTTCCACATTTACTAACGGGGTCACAGAAGAGAACATAAGAAAAAAAAACAACAACACACACAAAAAGCGGAAGAATATACTCTGCTATTAGAAGTTAAAGGGAACCTGAAAAATACATCTATTTTGGTTAATATATATTTTAAAGGTTCAGTGATGTATTCCCTTTAGAAAGAAGGATGTCTTCATGGCCTGGAATACCAAATTAGGGTTAGCAGCATCCAGCAATAAGCACAACAGAAGAAAAGAAAAGGAATCACTGGAAAGTTAGGTTTCAGCTTTTCACACAATCCCACTGAGAAAAAAAACTTAGTGTTTGAGTATTCACTTTATATGGTCATCTTAAATTAGGCCAAGAAAGATATTAAATTGATTGCAAAGATATTGCATACCTTCCAGAACAGTAAGACCATAGAATCTAATCTCAGACTGGCAGAAATGTGTCTGTCTAAAATAATGAAACAGCTAGGTTCTATAAATTCATGTGAATAGACAATAGCTATTACCCACACTGATTACTAATGGGAATCATCTCAGCAAAACCTTACAGAACTAGACCCTTTTTGATATATCTGTTTGCAAAACTTCATTTACAGAATGAATGTGGCCATTAATCATTTGAGAAGCCCAAGGTTCAAATAATATCAGCTAATTGTTTACCCTTCTGAATTTTTAACAAGGCAATGTTATAAGCTGCCAAGAGGTTCCTGCTTATGAAAGTAATTTGCAGCTGAAAGTATACGTAAGGACAGGAAAGTATTTGAGATTACAATTCGTCATTATTTTGTATGGACTCTAAAGTAAAAGATACAGTTGTTCCCATCAAAACCAGCACAAAGAAAAGCAGAACAAAAAGGTTGTCATATTATTATACCAAGCAAGCCACAGAATCAACTCCTCACTGAGCATAAATGAAACTAGCTCTACATACTCTGTCAGAAAAAACTATGGTATGGTATGCACTTGTAAAAGGCAATCCAGCACTTCTGTTTAAACAGGATTGTGAAAATGCTTCCAGAAGTTAGCTTTCTGGGACACAGCCTTTCAGAAATAAAACTGGAAGAATGGAAATTTCCACTGACTGCATTAGATGTTATATTTAAACAATCATTTCTCTAAAAGCCAAAACTGTTCTTTTTACTGTAAAAATTATAGAAGGTTGAGGGACTGGATTCTTTACACTGAAGAATTTAGCATCTAAATACAGTCTAGCTTTTATAGAGGCATTCATCAGGTTTTATTATCCTTCAGAGTCTTTTTAACACTTAAACATGCAGGTTGCAATAATAGCTGACAAAAGACAGGATATTCAAGGATAAAGTTGTTGTCACCCTTTCACTCATAGCACTTTGCCCTCCCCCAAAGATACACTGAACTAAGGGAAGAGTCAATTTTAATGCTCAATTTCCTGTCCCTCTTTCAGTTAATACCAGCCATATGTTTTAATTACATAAAGCTTTTATCTGGCAATGGCAATAAATGGCTTTAATATCTGTATCGTTGGTAACATCTTTGCAGTTGTTAGGACAGATTAATTGCCATTTCCCCTGGTTTTTTCCCTTTGATTTTTGTACTAGTTCTTGAAGCATGATGCATTACAGACTTGAAATGTAAATTCAAAAGTATTTTAAATCCTTTGCTTTGTATTTCTAGCCTTCCTGAGACCAAAGGTATGAGAATGAGCTAAATATTTAATGGGGCATCACTGTGCTCATTTTTAAGTTAAATGTGATGCACTGGTGTAGGTAGGAATAACACACATTCTTTATGTCTGCATGACACTTCAATTAGTAACTGCAGATAAAGGTAAACAAGACCCTTGGCACCTATTCAGGGAAATATGGAGATGTACATACGCCTTACTAAACGTCTAGAAGAAGATCTAATGTCTCTGTTCAAGTTTCATACACAGATTGGAACCTCATGGGCAGAAATAAGTTAGGCTGTACAGAGCATTTATGCCGTGCTTAAATTTAATCAGCAGAGTCATTATAATTAACCAACCCTTTCTCAGGATCCAAGTGTGTTCCATGTAACTCACCATCTGCTGAAGTGAAGCACAATCCTATATAATAATCCATTATGTCCAGATTTTGCAGGAATAGGATAACTGAGAGCAAAATATTACATTTGCAAAAGCTGACTCAAAGTTCTCTTCTCTAATTCTGCCACACACTAAAACAGCATCAATTTTTAAACTAGAATAGAATAAAGAGAGGCTTCCAACTGGTGTTAGTCAAGAATGTGTTTTGAAATCTTTTCTAGTAGGACTGGAAGGCATTGCCTGCTTTAAGTTTGTTGATATAGAGTGTTACTGTGCTATATATAAACTGTTGTGCATCCTCCTCTGCATTGGACTCAGAATTGTGATGACTGCACTGACTTTGGTCTTGTCAGCTGTACCAACAGTACTTAAGAATCAATATTAAATAAATACAAACTATGGAAGAAGTTTCTACAGTGAAAGAAATTAATTGCATGCAAAAGCCTGCTGATATTTCAGCAGATGACAAACCTTGTTTTGAAGGAAACATTTCCCTAGGAAGAGGAATTGCCCTCAGCACACATGCACTTGTGAGATGTCTGTAACTCTTCTTAAATACCAAGGTCCAGAATTGCTTTTGGTGCTCTGCTTCCACTAAAGATAAGTTAATGACTTAATACAAACCTGGCTACAGAGTCTGAAGCTCAAGGACACAGTTTTCTTCTCCTCACTCTCCCTAAATTAGTTTGATATTTTCACCTGAGTCTTGCTTAGACTGATGCCATTTGAACAACATCCTCGTACGTAAGAACTGTAAGAACTGGTGCTGTGGAAATGTATTGTTATCCAATTGCTGGTAGCACAAGGAACACCCCCAGGTCGGCAGCAGGCATAAGAAAACTGATTTCCTGCACAATCATAGTTGAAATTCCATGTAACCTCTCAATTGGAGTAAAGTATTCTGCTATGACTTTCCAAGTGTAAGCAGCAACATAAATGTGCTAGATGCATAAATACTGCAACACTAGCTGAATTTTGTGTTCTGGCACAAATTTTGTGTGAAACTCGCAATCAGTCTAACCATAGAGCCAATCAGAAACAAAACAAGGCTAAAAAATAAGAAAAAAAAACATATTCTAGAGAAATGTTTGTGAAGTTGCTGCAGTCCAAGGCAATATAAACTTTGTGCAATGTAAATTTTCAGTGCAAATTCAAGGCCACTTAGAAAAAATTACTATTTTAGAGAATAACCATAATTCCTTGGTTGTTATTAGATGAAACAATAAGTTATTTCCCTGAGGACTTCTTTTATCCAGAGGTACATTTTAACTATTCAGTGGATTAAATTACAGGAGGGGGCACTATCTTAGAAAGCTGATAGGCTTTTTATTAATTTCAACAGGCTTTTAAACATAGTGAAAGGCCAAAATGTGTGCAGTGCTCTTGCTGAAAGAGAATTTAACTGGGATGAAGCTGTAGGCATAGATCCTTAGAAACCTGATGTGTTACTGACTAAAGGACTCACAGCACTTCTTACATTTCTACCCGTGTGCAAAAGTATTTTATTTAACTCTTTGCTGCTTTAGACATTTTTTTTCCCCTCAACACTTTCAGGATGAAGCTTTCCCATATTGCATTACAATTTTAATCTATCCTCAACATGACAGAAACTAGTTTAAAATAGTTTTGGAAAGCAGAAGTGTGTTGACACTGATACACCTTCTAAAAACAAGGGCCTTAGGAAATGCTAATTTATAAAAACAAAATGGAAGACTTTAATAAGCATGGGACTATTGGAAAGCTGTTGCCATGAGCCACATAGTTGCATTATAAAACCCATACAGATGGCAGATAGAGTGATATAACCTTTATGAGATTAAAGAGGTGCTGCTGTAGACACGCCAACATTATTTAAATGTTTTAAGAGCTTATCTTATTTTTCTCCTCCTAGCAAGGAAATGTTTTCCTTTGCTAGTGTTTATCTTCCAATATTTTATCAATATTTATGGAGCAAGACTGTTCTCTATGAACAATAACTTTTAGACACACCAGTTACAAATTACAGTGTCAGATCTTCCTAAGCAGCTTACGATAATGTAATTTTTCAAGTTCTGCATCACCTTGAGGGCTTCTCTGATGTTTTGTGTATCAAAAAAACAGCTATAACTAGTATCTATATATAGAAAGCCATTAGTAATGGGGTTAAAGCATTTTCTTTATTGGGAGGAAAAATCCAGGTCAAGGGTTTAAAGCACAGATTTCTATGACTGTGTCATGCCTGACCTATTGTATGGCACAAGTCACCTCTGTCTCTTTCTACCTACTGCTGATTTAAATCAAAATCACCTTGGAGCAGAAACCATCTCTTTATGTGCATTTCTAGAGTGCCTAGAACAAGTTGATCTACTATTGAAATATCTACTACTGAAATTATTTCTATCCAGTTTAACTGCAAACTGTCATGGCTTTTGCAATTATCAACCCATTCAAAAGATTTTTCCATATTTTCATTTTCCCTGAAAATATTTCATTAATATTCTAAAGTGGCTTAGGAGAGAAGGGATGAAAGAAACAAAGTCCTACTCTCAGTACCACTTTTCATTTTTCAGTTGAATGCTGGAACTGAAAAAACTTTTAAGCCCTAAGAAACATTATAAAGAGATGCTGTCGTACACTGGTCATCACATGATGAATAACTCTAGATCCCAAAAATCAGCAGTGAGATTATCCTCACGGTTCATCTGTGAGCTTGGTATTTACCACCAAGGGGCTGAGGTTACCTTCTGCTGAGACAACTAAAATTACACATCAGCTAGGGTGTAAGGGTGGCTTCTCACAGAAGCCAGCAGCACAGAGCCCTACCAGGGGGTAGGCAGAGTCAAAAAACTCCTTGATCTAGTTGGTAGGAATGATGGACACCACAGACTAAACACAGACTTGCCCTGTGTTTGGGTGGAGCTTTGGGAGCTCAGCAGGGACAGACAGGACAGACAGGACATCATCACACACAGCAGTGATGATGGCAGAGCCATGCACAGAGCCGTGTTCCTCAAAGAGTCCTTCCCTCAAGGAAGGGAGACAAGCCTGTCTTTGAATCCATGGCATTTCAACAATATCCAACTTTGTACAGTGGAATACAACTACTAATCCTAGCACAGGAAGCTTGATGGAATGGGTAAAAAAAGTAAATTATTCATACTCCTTGAAACAAAACTACAGCTCAGGCTTCAACAGACTTGTAACCTGAGCTACAGGAGAGCTCCTCTGCACTTTATCTGAAATTCATTAGCCTTCCCTTAGTTACCTTACCCTGCAGAAGCTGCAAAGCAGGAAGTCTGCTTTAGCCAATAAAGGGTTGCTTAACCTCTGCTCCCTGGGAAGGAACACAAGATCACTGCAGATGTGTCAATACACCAGCACTCTGGGAATCGAGGGAGCCAGAAAGCCTTCCACAGCTCACAGGCACAAACACCAGCAGATTTCAAAGCAACTCCTTTATTCTTCCCAACTCTATCAGCAGTGTGAAGATGAATTCCTACTCTACCAAGAGGAATTTTCAAAACCATCTATTTATTCTGCAGCAGGATGGCCATTCTGTATATTGATTAAACATCACCTACTATGAGATGAAAGATTTACCCACATTGCAGCATATAATTTTTCCTGAGACAAGCAAGAAACTGAAGAGAAGGTGCATCAGAGCAAGGTGGCTCTGGAACACAATGGAACAGTGGAACACAACGTTGCTTTCAACTACTCCCCAAACACCTAGCATATTAATTCACAATTCCAGCATTATCCCAGAGTCTAAGATGACAAAAAGGTACAGAACATACAACTTCTGTTTCTGGCCTTGGGCTACAAGAATTAAATGCCTTTTCCTCAACAATATTAAAAACTGCATTAAAAATTTTCAAAAATATTGTGTCAACTAAACATGCTTATTTAAGTCCAAGATAACAGAAAATTCCCTATTATATTTTTCATGGGGTAGGGTTGGAAAGAGATACTATACTTCTACAATATTATTAGTATTTTTCTGTCTTTCTTTTCGTACCTTGCTTGATTATTTCAGGGTATGCTTCACCTGAATTTTTTGGCCTGAACACTGTGCTTTACAATATTACAGCTTATAATATTACCTGAGGCCCAAAAAGATTGACAACATACTTCCTCTTTATCAATTATGCATATTCTTTTCCTGGAATAACATATGTACCAATAAGATATATTTGAAGGAGGTTCTTGGCATCCTGGATACTCACTATTAAGCAAGGGCTGAAAAATAAAAATTATTCAGTCTTACCAGAAACAGTCGGAGAGCAAAAGTTCCCTCACAAGCCCATCCCCTGGGGTTCTGTGTCACACCATCAATCTCTTGTATAATCAGCACTTCTCTACACACAGAAGCTCCAGTGCAGAATATGGATTAGAAAATTGTAGTGCGGCATCAACAGAGCAAAGCTTTGCCACAGAATGATTTGATGCTAATTTCTAAGGTCATTTTCATGTCAAAGGTTGAAGTTATTTTTTAATTTTTTAAAAATATTTATGTGACCGAAGGTCTATTCAAGTTCATTTCCTGCCACTCATCCTGCTCTCCATATTTATGGCCAGCATTTTTCACATCAGTATCTCTTAGTGCTTGTTGGACTGGCTAATTAAAAACTGCACAGCATCCTAAGGAGTAGGTGTACACCGATATTACTCAAGCTTACAGACAAAATGGTGGAGCTAGAGAAATTAAATTGTTTGTCTGCTGTCTCACATCAAGCAAAAGGCAACCCTGGAATTTTAAAGTTTGGATCTGTGTTTTCTCCATGGGAAAAACACTTGAATAGTATTTTATCAAGTAAATGTTTTAGCCTCTACCCATAGCACTAGTTACAAAAACAGCCAGTCAAGTCTCCTTACATGTTTGACAAGAACTGTTAGTTATCTCTGTGATTGACTTTCACAGTCACAGTCAATATGTTCTCCGTGGTATTTTATATTTAAAATGCCTCTGTAGTTACTTATGCAAGGTTTTTCACAAAAAGAGACCATCTAACACTTGTTTTTCCACAGCCTTACCTACGTTTATGTCAGAGGGTCATGAGTTTAAAAAAACCCAAAATTATCAGGGAAAGTATTAAGAATGAATGATTAAATACATACACTGAAATACGGACTAATTCAGTATTAAATCCTCCATCTGTAATTTGAAATTAAGACTCTGATAGACGGCAATTTAGGAATTAAATTTAGTGGGCAGTTCTGCGTGAATTTTAAGACTGTGAGGATCACTGACACTGTATCTTTTAACATATACACCAGGGTACAATTTTATAATCTTTTTTTGCTATTTAACTTTAGCAACAGTGTGTTCACCACAGGACTTACAGAGTTTCCCTGCCTACATGCACATTATTGCTGTGTATTTCTCTGCCTTCAGATGAAATAATCCTTAACTGTGTCCACCTTCAATGAGTTACTGTTGCTCACGTAGCACAGAAATCATGAAAAGGGAAAAATATCTCTGAACAGTGATATTGCACAGTATTTTAGGATTACAATCATCAATATCTAAGATATAATGTGAGAAAATACCATGGTTTATGCATAGGAATGGTGAGAGTGGACTAATTTTAGCCCTAAGCTAATGTTGCTCTAGCCTCACTATAGGTAACAATTGTATAATAAATGTTTTCTCTATCTTTTCTTTGATATTTAAATACGTTGGTCTGACAAGTTTGCATTTTTATTTTACTTTGTATGTTTCCCAAGGCTTTGACAGAGAAATTGGCTTCCCATACAAAGATGCTAATTTATAGAAAAATTTCTTCTTATTCGAAACCAAATTGGTTTTAACTCCCACAATAGAAGATGGCCAAATATTACAAGATGACACATTCCCACTGGGTACGTGGATTTAGAAAAAAGCTAAGCAGCACGCTAACAAAAAGCTAAGCCCTAAGACTTTCAGTTAAAACATTCAATAAAGAGGATTGGGTTCAGCTACATCAAATCCTCTGTGCAAACACAAAAGACAGCTTCTGAAAAAAAAAATCCTTTTGAAATGGCCAACCATACTGGAAGAAACACAAAATTTGTCAAGAACCATAAGAAAACAGGTTAAAAAAACTGCATGGCATCCCAATCTAACTTCAGACATATAGGGTGTATTGGGGACTATGTGATGTACTCCAGCTGATGGACTAAGCTCTGGAATGGATTTAAGGGCTTTGCTGAATTGGGTCTGAAAGGTCCAGCAAAGAAAACAAGGTTTTTGGAAAAGTCAAGTGCTTATACAGGAGCTTCTCCACCAATATCTATGTTTAAGACAATTCTTAATGCATTTAGCATCCCTGTATTTCATCTAAGTTTTTGAGGTTTTCTTTCCCTCCCAATTCTCCCAAGACAACAAAATTTTACAGAAAGGCTCATTTTAGAAATTGTATTTCCCTTCCCAAATATAAAATTTTCTGTCTATTTCTGCACCTACTGTCTGAATGTGAGAGAACATTTGTCAACAGCAGTGGAGAAGATTGCAAGTGGCTGAGGGACCCTTCTAAACATGCCTTTGCTTTTTAGCTGAGTCATGTGAATTAACCACATTCAAGCTCTGACCTAAGATGCAATTGCAAAGCAAACTTTGGTATCTAAGCCCCCCTGGATAGGCAGCATATTTTAATTTCTGCTCACAACAGGGCAGGATCATTTCACAAGAGCCCAGAGGTGTGACTTTTCAGGCAGCAGTAACTAGGTCATTTACAGCCATCTGTTCCTAGCCCCAGACTCCCTGCGGTCATCACCAAAGCTGTATGCTAATTAATTTTCACCTGCTAATCAGTGGAGACAGCTCTGAAACTAACAGATCATCCAGTTTCAGTCAACAGCTTCTGTACTCCTGTGGGTGGCATTTCCATGGGACTGTATTACCAACAAAGGCAGAGTTTTCTCTGAAACAAGATCCCCTCTAAGGCTCCACCTGCTCCATGTGGAGCAGTGCTCTGGAAAAACGAGAAGGCATCATCTGATTCTTCAGGCAAAGAGCAGCAGTTACCTGTTCTTTGCTTCCAAACCCTCAAGCAAGCACTTAGGCACCTTCTTAATTTTGTGTTTGAGGAGTTAGGTATATAAATGCTTGGAGATACAGACTTAAAAGACCTGCTTGACATATCCAGGGAGGTCTGTGAGGGGGCAGGGTTTTCCAGGTCCCAGACAAGTGCTCCAAGCATCCTTCCACTACCATGTGGCTTTAAACAGGGCAAGTAGCTTACTGCAGTGCCACTGAAACTCCATTTTAAACTGTGAGAAGAGTAATCCATAGGTCCAAACTAGCGTGATTGTATTTCATTTGCTCTGAAGACTGATAAAGCAAACCCCACAATAGTATGTGTTTTTCAAACCTCCCAGCTCTATCCAATGGCACAACTTACACTGAGCTCTGAGGGGCTTTTGTGAACATGTTTTCCTTGTATATAGCTCTGATTCATTAAGTTTAAAAAATTCACATTCTTCAAATGAGTTTAGTTCCATGGAATGAACCTGCTTTTAAAAAACAAACATTTGCATTATCACAATAGTGTTACTTTGATTTAGTAGGGAAAAATTCGTGTAGCTAAATATTGAAAGAAAATGTCTTCAGACCCATGAAAGCTCAATGACAAATGAATGGTAGGAGATTATGATCTAGTTGCTATACTGCTGCTTGTGATTCTGTATTACAGTACGTCAGCTGGAGCTCAGAAAAGTATGATTTATAAAATGTGAAGAGTGCACAGCATTCATGAATAGACCACATGAAATAAGGTCAAAATAACATCTCACAGAAACTATTATGCTCTCTCAAGAGCATATTACAGTTTTGAATGGAAGTTAACCAAGTAGGATGGCTCCTAAACTGTAGCCAGGACAGTTCCTCCCTGAATTCCTCACACACAGTATTGTCACAGTGACTGGGGAGAGCTGTCAGTTCATCTGGACTTGGATGTGGCCAATCAATAAGATATTTGCAATCCTATCAGGAAGGATTAAACAGAATTCTAAGGGATATATTCTGTAATCCCTGCTTTCAAGATGTGTGACAGCTATATAATAAAACAGAAGTAAAGAAGCTGGAAAATTGCATCCTTAGAGGCTGATAGAGTTTTTTGTTAGAGAGCTGGTGCATCACATTCTCAGGTTTGCAGCTGATGCTCCATGAGTGCAGCCAGGCATCTTCTTGCAGCTGGTTACAAGACTAGGGTCTAAAGGCCATGGTACCATGCAGGTAAGAAATGAAAATACCCAATGCCCAGGATCCAAGTGTGGTGTAGTTCGAAACCACGATCCCAATTAAAATCAAAGTGCCTCATGAAAAGCAGAGGTCAAAAAAAACTTTTTTTGTTTCGGCAGACAAATTTTTTTGCAGAGCTGGGGCCACCTGGGAAAGAAAGAGTAAACATACCCATGGACATTTGTGTGATAGGAATAGTGAAGAGGAAGAAGGAGCAGAACAGTTAGCACTGGAACTCTGGTTTGGATGTAGACCTGCAGCTCTGCACTGTGTATCAGACCCCAGGCACCCAAGTCTTATTCCTCCAGTTTTCCATTTTCTCCCAGCAACTCAAGCACTGTGCACGACCTTGCCTAAGCCTAGATTAAAGCACACATGGGAGAGAGAGGGGGCAGGGGCAGGGCACCCACAGCTCTTAACTCTGGCTTTGGTTCTGGCAGGTTTTTAGTTTGTGTTTTGAGGCATGGGTTGGGGTTTCCACAAATAAAGCTGCGCTGCAGAGAGGGCAGAGCACGTGCAGGAGCACCAAGGGCCATGAGCACCAGCGTGGCTCTCCCCCACTTCTGCAAGAGAAGCAGACCACTGACAGCACAGCAAGACTCAACATTCTGCAGAAGCTGGTTGTCAGCCTAACATTCTCTTCTTTCTCAACATGCAACTTTGGATTTTAAGCTTTTTCTGTGTGCTATGAGACATGCATAAATAAAAATGAGTGGTACCAGGTAATTATCACAGCAATTGTGATATCCTTACATAGCACCTCAACAAATCAAGAGAAGATTTTTCCTTTTGGAGACAGAACATGAAGTGAAGGATAAGAAAATTGCCTGTATAATGCTGCCACAGGGATGTCTCTCAAATCATTTTATCAGCAAAAAAAGGAAGCCATGTCTGCTGGTAGCAGCTAAAGATCACGCTCTAATTTTAGCAGTTGCAGTTAACTCATTCCCAATGGAGTTGCACTTACCATGAGAAGGTTTCTAACTGCTTCAGCACTGAAAGGAAACAAGCATTGAGTCATTCAACTGCAGATCTATATGCAAATATGCTTTTTGGCCCATGAAGGGAAAGCACACAGAATCCGCTGCTATAACGCAGCCAGCCAAACATTTCCACACATTTCTTATAATGCAAATGCTGAAAAAAAAATAATTCATTTACCAACCAGTGTTTTAGCTGTCCCTACACAAGTCTGACCATTGGCATGCACATGCACTCTGTTAGGGACAGAGTGTGTGTATAGGAAATAGAGGCACACTGCATACCTAGAATTGGTAAGAAAAGTTTTAATCAACAGATATATTCCCCTTGACATCGAATGGTTCAATAGTAATATTATTAATTTTACTCAAAGATGATGTTTATATCTTATATAACTCAAGATATTAAGCCAATATATTACATTTTACTAAGATTCCAAAGACCATAATATAAACTGTTCAATTTTTTTAAATTATTAGCTCCCAGAATAGCAATTCTGTATAAAGAATTTAGTTCCTTGCAATATGGTAATTTTCTCTCTTGACCTATTGGGCCTACAATAGAACCCACATCACCCAAGAAACTTCTTTATAGCAAAGCTGATTTAGTACAAAGAAATTAATAAAATGCATTTATGGTTAGGAGACTTCTGGCTTATCCTAAAGCTCGCACATAGTGCTAGGACAATCCTAGCAACTAATATCTAAAGACATTAAAAAATTGTAAGGACAGTCTTTTGGTGAGCAGTGATAAACATGAGGCTCTTTAAAGAGTGATTTTTCCAATGAATTGTGTAAACAGATTTGCACTTTAGAATAAAATCTTCAGCAAGTTATTTCACAGTAGGGAACGAGAATTTCTTTTTCATTCGAAAAGGATACAAATAAAGAAAAATACAAAAATATTAAATCCAGTAAAGGTCAACATAAAATTATGATGTAATGTCAAAAGGTAAGTGTTCTCAAACTGCCATGTGGTTTTCTGCCTAGATTAATCCCTGCTGTGAGCCTGTGACTGAACAGAGGCAGGGAAATCCCATGGGAGTTGGTCTCACACAGGCATCAGGGAGGGTTTGGAATGGAGAGTGCAGCTTGTCACTAGAGATGAGATAGCAGAACTGGCGACCTCTGTGTTCATTGGCAAAATTCACAGTATTCAGAAGGACATCCATATAATACACATAGCAAAATTCGTGGGGGTGATCCTTTCAAGGCACTAATAGGCAGACAGATGGAAAAACTCTGTCTCTTCCCCAAAGTGGCCGTGGGCTGCAATGGCTGGGGCTCAGCACCGTGTTAACATGCAGCCCAGCTCTGCAGAGGCAATTGGGCTGGGAAAGAGGAGAACACAAATGGGAGTCTGCTGCCACTTTTCCCAAATGTGCAGATACTGATAAACAGGGGAGGAAATGGCTTTCAAATAGCTACAACTTAAAAACAAAGCTGAAATGTATGAGGATGTGCATTGCCACTGATATAAAATACATTCCTGTTCTACTCAGAAGGGAAAATTGGTACCTAAAAATATGTTCAGCCTCTGATGTAAACTCCAGTCCTTGTGTTTCCATGATACACAAGCTCACAGTAATTTTTAAGAATACCTGCAGGCATTGTTGAACTGTGGCCTGAGTGTAGAGAGAAGGGCACTGCCCTAAAATTCTAGGGTAACTCCAAGGGTTACCCTGGAAAGCTTGGACGATACATAATTCCCATAGTTATTTTCACTGCTCTTAATATTTCACATCCATTGCTACAAATATCTCAAATATGTGAGCAATTAGATAGAGAAGAGTTAACTTTACAGAAACAATATTGCTGTTTAAATTCAGAGAGGAAAGGGTGATTATTAAAAGTTACTATTACTAAAATTTCTTCTAAAATTAAATGCATATATTCACCTTATCTATTGATTACTAATGACATTGAGAATGGTCATATGCATCTTGGGTTTGATTAGCAGAAAATAGACTGGTACCTCATTTAGTCTAGGAACAATATTACTACTCTTTTTTTCTTCTCTGTGAATATCATTTATTATAGTGCAGGCTTTTAAAACTAAATTTCTGTGAAAATTTACCCTCTAGACTCCCTACTTGGTGTTTTATAGACGTGTGCATCTTAAACACTAATTCACTAGACAAAAAAAAATATTTTAGGACAAAGAAATGAAAGTTGTTGTGGACTGTTGCAAAAAAACCCATGATCCTGAAAAATACTTTTCCTTTTGCTGTAATTAGCATGTCTCTCTCTCATATGTTTTTTTAATGAACAAATTCACATGATAAAACAGATTGGATCCTGATGGAGCACAAAAAAAGGTCCCAGAAGAACCAGCTGTAACCTTAGATGGGGTGATTATTTCTGGGCTGTGTTCACACCATGTTCAGAACCTAATGGCTGCTCCCTGGCAGGTCATTCTTATTAGTTGCAATTTTTTTTTTTCCATTCCATATCAGGACTGGGTAAATTGTGTGCTGCTTTTTCAAATATCTCCTCCCTAGACATCTCCTCCCATTGCAATTATTGCATTCAACCTTGTCCTGGCAGTGCTGAGCTGTGTGATCTCCTATCACAGGACAGGCTGGCTGTCATGGACTCTTGTTTGCCTCCATCTGCCCTCAAAGAACAGAGCATTTAATTGTTGTCTTGGACATTAGGGCATTCCTAGCAGCAGGACCAGGCAGCGCTTTCAGCTTGGAGCTCTAAAGGCTGGAGACTTTCAGAGCCCAGAGAAGAACAAGTTACCCCAGCTCTAAATAGTCTTGGAGTAAAGGTGAAAGTAACCAAAGGGAAAAATTATAAAGGAGACAGCACATGTGAGGGAAGGGGTCAATGGGAATGGCATGAGGACAGGAAAATTAAAAATAAATAAATAAATAAAATAATTAGGAAAAAAAAAAAGGAAAACTCCTGTGAAAGACAAGGTGAAATAGAGTTTCAAAGGATAAAAAGCATTCCCTGCTGTGCTGATGCGACAGCACATGTTAAAGCACCTCCTTGTTTGAGGAGTATCAGTGAGGTCCAACTTCCCTGTGTTCCCCATACCAGGAGGTTTCAAATGTTACTTTAAACTGTTCATTATTTGGAGAAGAGCAGCAGACACAGACCCCTGAGGACTAAGACACTTGTTTTGCCCCACCCTGGATGCAGAGCCAGAAACAGCTCTTCTTTCTCCCTGGCCTGGGTATGGGGTCTGCATCCCTGGGAGTGGGGAGGGGCATTTCCTAGGATGAGAACAAGCAGAGCTATCAGAGATGAATGATTTGCAAAGCCAGAACTCATCCCACGACACTTCAACCACCTAAAATTTAAATATCTAGTCCAGGTAAATTGTCTGGGCTGCCTCTGAGATCAGTGGAGAGATCACTGCCCATGTAAGACTCTTCTCATCCTTTGACAGGCACTTCTCTATAACACTGGGAAAAAATTAAATTGAAAATTCTAAAACTTCAAAAGGTAATCAGTCTCACTTTCAGGATCCAATTGCTAGGGATTAGTCTGATATTACTAAGGTCTTTGTATCAAACAGCTCTCAAAATGGCATCAATCTGGGCTGAAATCAGAAGCCTAAGAGCTCATCAGCTTAAGAGCCTCTTACCACTCTCTCTGAATTGTTGCATTCCTCATAAAAAAGCCAAAAAGTGCCATAATCAACTATGTTGAAATAAACAGCAAATTATCATGTGCTAGTATGTTAACTTTCCTAGCTGAATCTGCCATTAATGGGATTAAACGTGCATGTTTTCCTTGGTTATCTCTATATTTGCAGATGTTTTTCTCTTCCCTCTTTTTATTATTTACATTTTTCTTCCACTACCAGCTTTTCTAGGCTTGTGAAATAATCACAGAAGTGAGGAACAGTCTGATTAATTACTTGCTGTAATTAAGCAAGATATTAAAGGTTTTTAAATAACAGGCCCAGCAAGCACAGTTTACAAAAGCAAACTGTAACTTTTTGTCTTAGTCTGAATTAAATCAAGGAAGGGCCAGACAGCAGAAGAAAGGAAAAGAACAGAGGAGCCTCCAGAGAACTAGTGTCTCTTCCAGGATATCAAGCTCTTTTGGAAAAAGCAAAAGCTCATTAAATTTTACCAATTAATCTGGAAATGATAGGCTGAAGGAGATTATAATCTCAGTTGCTCTTAAATCAACTTTTAGCATGGAAAAGATGCTATCAGATGTTGATTTCTCTGCCGTACATTATTTTTCAAGTTCTGAAAATTTTCGAGGATAACCTACACTGTAGATGCATTTATATTTTACTGAATGATCAGAGGTGCCCAAAACCTTATTGTATATGAACTAAAATAAATGAAATTTAACAGTTCTAATCTTTGCCACAGAGAAGTAGCACTAAGTCTTATTAATGAAATGCTGATAATATTAGTAGATAGAAGATGCAAAGTTTGGCATGTGCCAAACATGTTTTTTTGCTGTAATGCAACCTCAGATAATAATGTCAAAAACTGTTATTGAAATAGTGGATCAGTAGCACGTATGCAGTGAAGCCTCATTCCCTGCTAAGATTCCATTTCTTCTTACCTGGTCTCTTCTGTGGCTATAAAGAAACCATCGTCTGAAGCATCAAGCCAATTTTGCCTCTGTCTCTTGATTACTGGAATGGTGCTTGTCTTAATGGCACTTGCACTGGCCTGCAAGGCCTTGCCATTAGTCATATGGATGTGGGGAGCAGCATGCTGAAATCATAATAAAAGGAAAAGGTGTTTGTCTGAGAACAAGCATAATTCCATTAATGAATTCTGCTGTAAAGGGCAGCCTACACACGTCTCAAAACCTGGCTCATCTGCCTCAATCAACACCTGGGGGTAAGATAACAACCAACCTGTGCCCATTGACATGTTTTATGCATAGGTTTTAAAGCTCTTTAAAAACTAAATTAACTATTGCTAATGCCATTTTATACAAAAAGATATTGAGGCATGAGTCAATGCTATGAACCAAGCAATTCAGGAACAGAAACCCATTGATTTTAGGAGAGAATTAACATTTTCTGAGAAAAAAAACCAACATCCCAAGCAATGAGACACAAGATGTGTTTTTTTTCATACAAGTATGTCATTAAACTAATTTTAAAAAAATCATACTTCTCACTTTGCAGGTCCTTACTCTGCCTGTCTTTGTTTTTCAGTAGAAGTCACTGAATAAGACAAGTGGTTTGGTCCTGCTGCTAACTTGAACAGAAGCAGGAAAATAGAGGTTTATATCACCATGCTGGTGCCATGGCTCCTAGGTTTACTCACTGGTCTTTATGTAGTTAGAGCTACCTGCAATACATCTGCATTCATTTCATAGCTGATAACATCAAACTGAAAACAACACATTGATTTTCCACTAAACCTTTACCCAGAGTAATTGTGCAATGAGAGTAAGTACTAAGATCTAACAAGAGGAGCTGCCTTCTGACACATGAGGAGTGAAAATGTTTCCTGGATCATCTATAGGTAATGTTTTGGAAGAATACACCATGAAAAAAATATTAATCTTGGAAATCTGAATCTTGTTTCCCACATAATTGATCAGCAGCAGGACTAACTAACAACAGTTGGACAAAACTAATAGAAGACATTACACGAAGGTGAAAATTTACTTACTTTATCTCACATGCATTCAACATCATATTTTCTTACGAAAAAGTACAATTTACTTGGTGAAACAACACCAGTATTCCACATTACTGATAGCATTTTTGTAATATTCCTAAAATGCACCCAGTGCTGCACATTCATACCCTTATTAGGGGGCCAACATCATGGCCACTGAGTAAGGAAGGGGCTGGTAGCGCCCACAAAGACCAGCAGAAGAGAGCACAGAATTGATCTCTTAAATCACGTCATAAAAACATAAAAGCCAGAAAAGATAAAAAAAGGCATAATTTTTTTTGAACAATTCTTACACTCACATTCAAAGCATTATATTCACATTATGACAAAACTTTCACCATATCCCAATCTACATAATTTGCTCTCTCCAGTAGAGATTTAAATTTTATGCATTGGACCGAAATTCCAGCATTCATTATGCTACTGTGAGTAACTGAGCCATCTCCTCTGTGATTCCTTAGATCTCATGTAAGAAAACCAAACAAGAAGAGGAGAAACAAGACATCATATTTGAGTGAGTCACATATAAATCCTTCTTAGAGCTAAACTATTTTCCTTTGCCTTAAAAATAAAGATTTATGGTGAATTTAATTGTTGCTGCACATAGGGTCATTAATTGATCTTTGTAGCCCTTTTAAATATTTACTTAATTTTTTTCCATTTTTTAATTCAGTGTCTAGACTGCAGTATGGTTTTCACATATTTTTTTTATATTGGCTTTGGTGGGGAAAAAGACCTAAAAGACATGCTACTAGAATTCAGCTGTTATTTAGAATAAATTCAGGGTAAAGTACATAGGTGCTATGAAATTTGAAATTCATGAAGGTTTTTAACTGCTGATCTCTTCTTGTACATAGTGGGTGGTGCTCAAAAAGAGAGTAAAAGTCATGTATGGAGAACTTTGCCATACGTCAGATTTCCCATTCAATATTTGTATCTGGCAATTGCCAGTGCCACACACTACAGAGGAACATTCAAGGGCTCCAATGGGATATTTTTGTTGTCCAATAATGGGTTTAAGTTATCTCATGTAATGGTTCAGATCTTTTCCCAGGCTCCTTTCTAATACACCATTGAATATTTCCTTTAGTAAAGATAAGTGAAGGCAAAAAATGATCAGAAAATGTACAAGGTACAAAAAGCATTTTTCCTGTGGCATAAACTCTGAAAAACAGTGAAGCCTGATGGGAAAAGTGCTTTTCTTTTCACAACACTTTTTTCCCTTGGCAGAGCCAGATATTGCAACTAATTTGGAACTTCTGTTATTTCTACTTTTATTAGCCCCTAACCCTCATTCCAGGCAAGAGATAACATTATAGAAAATGACACAAGGCTTACAATATAATCTCATTTCTGTTGCATCAAATTGGCTAGAATTTTCTCTTTTATTTCCTTTCTACCCCAGCCCTTTCAAGTTATTTGAAGAAATTAATTAAATTTCACGTAAAGACAAGAGAAAATAATATAATTGTTCTCCAGTCTGTGCTAGGGACCACATCAATTTCAAGTTAATAAAAACAACTGAAGTTCTTGACCAGGCAATCAGTTCATTAGTTCCTCTCAAAAAATATATTCACCAATGTGTACGAAAATGAGCATTCATTACCACTGTCACACTAATATCAACACCAAGAGCAAAATGAACTTTCATATAAAGTACTCGTTAAACGCTTTCCTTTTATGATGATGATGAATTCAGATTTCCCCCCCTAGCACACAGTTATGCCAAAAAGGTTATGAAAACCTCAGGAATACTCCCCTGTGCTACCACAGAAGTCCTTCTCATTTAAAACTCTACTTGCAAAAAGCTTCAGTCACTTCCTCACAACACCATCGTGTGCAATCAGCTGCTGCTGCTTTGATTTTGACTGTGTTCATCACTAATGAGCTGTGCTCTGAGTTTGCAACAGAGCCACTGGTGTTAAGGGTCTGCATGCCAGGGGCACATCAGAGCAGCACAAAGCATCTGGAGTTTGCATTTTGGACAAATCTCCCTCTGTGATGGGTGACTCCTTTCTCCCAAGTACTTCATCTCAGTCTGAGTACCTTCATTCTGGACAAAATTGTTCCATGCTCAAAAGACATCAGGAGAAAAGCCTTTCAGTGCACTTGAAAGAAGTGTTCTGATTCAGGCAAACTTACATCCCGTAAAGAACACAAATATTTAAGTCATCAGGGGGTTTTCTCTGGGAAGAGTGTCTCCTGTCAAACGGGTGATGTCCAAGCTGCAGACTGAAGAAGCTCAGAGACCAAAGACAATCTTTTCAAGGTCTTCAACAAAGAGGACTTTACATAAAGACTGGTTGTTGGGCAGCTTCACCTGCCCCATGCTGATCCATTTCTCTGCTGCTTGCAAGTGCTGCTCATCAAAACTCACCTGGCAGGGGCATGAATTTCCCATCTGCATTCATTTCACAGTGGGCAACAGAGACACCTCCAACTTCCAAGGAGCACAGGTGATCCCTTCACAAAGAAGCTACATGCCTTTGTCCCTGTCAAATCTTCTGGAAGAACCAGAACTGAGTTAAAACTGTAAATCAGGTTTTTCAACACAAGGTGCACCAGGCAGAAGGCTTTGCTGTGGCAGGGAAACCAAGGAAATGACTGTGTAGGATCATTGTACACATGATGTCTCCTTTAGTGGCAGCTGTGAGTCCAATGAAGTCTGGATACCATCCCAAAAACATCTTACATTAAAGTGGCAATTTAATATAACATTTTTATTATTGAGAGTAGATTTCCTGTCCTCACTGGCTCCCAGAGAAGCACAAAGATACTGAGATGCATGATGATAAATCAAGAGAGGAATCCTGTACAAGTTCAGAAATGGGACCCAGATCTCAAATTCCAGGCAAGGTTCCTGCCTCAAAGTTGCTCAGTTTGTACTGCTATACAAGTGGTCAAACATTTATTCATTGAGAGCCACTAAAAATTGTGAAAACACACTCAGGTCTGAAAACACATCCTGCTTTGAAATAAAATACATAACATCCACAGTAATTCAAAGTGTAAAAAGTAACAATGAACTTTTGTACTATGGCTAAAGGAATGTTTAACTGGACTACCATAAATTCCTAAGTGGATTTCAATTTATGATTTCTTATGTTTTCCCCCGTTGTTCAAAAAAGGAAAACATTCCCATTGCCTTAAATTAACATTTTTAATTATTTTTGTTGCGTCTTTAAATAAAAAAAAAGCAATTGAAAGCAAGCAGAGCAAAAGAAGCTCTCTACAAGGAGAAAAAAAAAATCACTAGAAGAAATCAGCTATGCTTAGATGACTGGCAATAACCCATATTAATTGGTTCCATATATTTTGCATTAACCTAATTATACAGTACATCATTTGTAACAAGTTTAGAATTACCTTAAGTTTAAATCAGGTATTGATTCTCTTTTGCCACACCTGAGGTATTCCTATTTCCAAAGGGATTAGCATTATACCTTTAATAAACATCAAGGTTTGTGGCTGGTTTATTTATTCATAGAAATGTGAGATGAATGCAAAAATTAATACCCAAAATCTCTAGACAGCATGAAGTCGCAAATGTTGATAATAGCATGCAGGCACACAACCACTTTGGGTATATAATTTAATTTAAAAACCCAAAGGCTATTAAAAATGAAAGATTTTCAAACAACAGACCATATACAAGAAAATAACCAAGTACTCAACACAAGCATAACTTTGGAACCTCTGGATTTGCTACAAAACCTTTCACAAACACCTGCAATTGTTGTAATGCTGAAAATCAAAGTAAATGACTTTTCTGTGCAAGGGAAAAAAACCCACCCAAAAATCCCAAAAGAAATAACCCTCCTAAATGGGGACAGCTGACTTGTCAAAGCATCTGGGCTAAAATACAGCAATATTTCTAGTCCCTGTTTGTCATATATGGTACACTCAAGCTATATAACCTCTGAATAAATTATGTCTTAGAAGGTATAATTTTGAAGTAAAATCAGTAAATTAGTAATGAAAGATTAAGCTAGGCAACTATGCACCAAAGGAAATTTATTTTACAATTAAAACAGAGCATGCTCTCCCTCTCCCCCCATCATAGACACTTGAAATATTTTCTGGAGTTTTTATTTTTATAAACAAGAATCTGAAACAAAAAATAGGCTGCTATCATTGCATTTAAATACAGAAGAAAATTCTTGTAATGTCCTCAGAAAAACTACACTTTGTTTTTTCAGCAGAGCATGCTCTATACCTTGCTGTCTTTGACTTCAGCATAAATCTGTATCTTCAGAGACAAGATCAGATTTAATGCCTTACATTATTTCAATATCTATAAATGCAACTGTAAAGAAGTTTAAATACTTCGCCTTGGTAAGACAAAATTTCTTTTACATCAAAGCAACCAAGGCAGTTATACAAATTTGCTGTGGTACTTCTCACATTCTGAAGACTATAGGTCATGCTTTAACTTTTTGTGTGACAATAGAACCATAATCAGTGAGAAAAAGGGGACTTCATCTCAGAGTAACTATTTATTGCATTAGTGATCATACATTGGCTCTCAGCAGTATTGTTTTACTACATCTGTATTGAATGTATAATCCCATACTGTTTCTAAAGCAAGGAATAACGTATTTCCTGGTTTTGCTGACAAATTCTACTTACTCATTGGGGAGTAAGACATTTTGTTTTACACATTCAGTTATGCTTTAGTTGCAGAGAAGAGTAGACGTTACCATAACGATTTCTTGGTAAGCAGAATACTTACTTTAATTTCTACCTTTATTTATTTAAGTGCAATGAAGAATTACTGTACACTGACTGCAGAGCATTCATTTGTGGTCTGAGCCATCTGAGTTGTCAGCAGAGAGGTCTGGAGAGGTTTACAATACAGGAACCTCAAGAACTTGAGCTATTTAAAAACCTTTTCCTTCTCTCTTTAAAACTTAGAACATGTTTTGGTGGGAGAAAAAAAATATATAGGAAAAACCCC
The DNA here is from genome assembly GCA_013397075.1 of Rhabdornis inornatus. Lineage (NCBI taxonomy): Eukaryota > Metazoa > Chordata > Aves > Passeriformes > Rhabdornithidae > Rhabdornis > Rhabdornis inornatus. The sequence goes on from VWZS01004865.1 coordinate 1,854,776, forward strand.
CACTCTTTTGGCTCAGTTTTTAGAATTCCTCTGATACATTAATGGAAAAGAGAGTCTGAGTATCTTCAGAGTACAATTAATAGGGCAAAAAAGAGTAAAGGTAAAGCAGAGTGAAGACTTCACCAAACAGCTTCAACACAATTGCCCTGCTCTTTTCCTAACACCAACTGAGGATGGAAAAAACATTGAAAAGTTTTCAATCCCTTCCAAAATTTTGTTACAGAGGAATACACTTGCAATAGCTAAGCATCTTCTTTTGAAATGGGTGTATTTAAAACAAATTTATGACCAAGAAGGATTACATTACATCCAGTAGGAAACAGAAACATCACTTTTCCAGACATCTCTACTACTTTGAAATGTAGTGATCTGTAGTCCTTCCCTATTTATAATTCATTTGCGCTGGATTATTAATGGCCATTGATGATAAAGGCAATGAACTATATTAACCTTTTTTTCCCTGTATACTCAAGAAATCCATGGGGGAACTTACATGGCCCATAAATGCCGTACATAAAGAAGAGGCAAACAAACTTGAAGGGACACCCTAAAAACTGTAGGAATGAAAACAAACAAACTCATGTCATGATTTGCTGGGGCTTATTCCAGAATTTCAACACTCGCCTCAAAAAATGGTCTTTTCCAAAAGCAGAAAGCCCTCTCCTCAAACACCCACAGGACAGGCATCAATCAATCAACCAATCCCTGTCAGAGAAAGGTTTTCTCTATGTGAATTGTTGTTCAGCCTTCACCTGACTTGATTATGAGTTTGAAAGAGACCAACATTTCTCACCCTTTTTCTCTCATAAAAAAGCAGAAGAGACACTAAGTGCATGGTATTTTCTTACATAAAGCTTTCTAATCTCATTTTTGAAGGTGTATCTCCCACTTAAACATTTCCCTGTTTCTGGAACCCAAATTATCAAACTCAAGGTAATGTCAGAAACTGGCCTCTGAGGAATGCAATACAAGAAATTACTCAGCTATTGTTCTAAAGTTTAAATGTGCTCTGCCCCACGTGATATAGATAGAATGCAAGAAATTTATAGACATTAATTTGACATAATCAAAAATCATTTAAACACAGAACACAGAATTTCAGTTGGATTTTTCAGCCATTCAAACTGACAGCGCTGTAAGCTCTTAAGATCTTTCATCTCTTATTTTTTCCCCAAGATTTCACATGAAATAAAGACAGACTCATTTTATGTCTACAATGATATTTGACTTAAAAAAAAAAAGAAAAAGCCGATGGCTTAGGATACCAGTATATCTACTTCATTTTTAAAGGAAAAATCATGGCTATAAGCAGATCAATACCTATAATCTCCTCTGTACTTACCATGATTGTTCTTGTTGTATGGCTGGATGATTCTGGAAAATAAAAGAACCAGAGTGTATTAGAACGTTTTCTTTATCCACAAAAGCTTTATATTCTGATGCCCACCCTGAAGGCTAAGATGCTACTGCTCAGCTACAACAATGAACACACTAAAAATGCAGAGACTGTAAAGATTTCTCATTAAATGAGCATGAGACTCATCATTGGTCCTGAATATATATGGCATGCTATAATATGCTGTTAACTGCACTTGTTCTCTTTGCTTAATTATCCTCTTCTGCAAGAAAATATAAAAATAGTACTAATTCATAATTCATATTTGAAGAAGTGAGGGTTTTTTTCATTTTGCTTTTAACATATGGCATCATGAAGGATTATCTCTGCAGACAAAAATGCAGATAGTATCAACATAATTCCATTACTTTTCCCATTTCAAAAAAAAGTTTTATAAAACTAGACAACCCTTTTTCTGAGAATTTTGAGGTGGATGCTCAGTTTGAAACTGACAAAACTTATTGAGAAATGCAAGATGAAGAAAAGTTAACTATTCTCTCCTATATGATAAATCAGGAGTCAGTCCACTGAGCTCATGGTTATATTTATATAAATTGCAGAGCAATCACTGCTTATGATTATGAATATGTTAATTATTATGCCAATAATTAACATAGATTTCACTCTGCTGTTTAACTCAGATTACTTTTGCTTTTTTCTTTCCCCAAGAGGAGAAATCATACTCTCTTTGGCTTTACAATTTTACAGTTCACATATTAGAGACCTTGTTCTTTTTCAAAGCACTGCAACTTCAGTAACAAAACATAAACAGTTAAAAAACCTAGATAAAATCTCACTGCTGGTCTAGAAGATGCAAGATGATAATACCAGCAGTCTCAAAGACTTGCTCAAAAACTTTGATAGGACACCTTGTTGGATATAGAGTTCTTAAGGAAGTGACATTTATCAAAACTACGTGTTTTTTATAAAATGTACACAATTCTGAATTAATTGAATCAGCAGAGTCTCAGTTCTGCAAGCAAGATAAATGCTAAATAATTACGTTTTTTTTTACTTCTTGTCTTGGTTCCAAATTGCAACTTACAGGGTTTCCAGCTAGTATCACTTACATAAAGAATTCTTGAAGGATTTTATTATTGTTACAAATAGTATTAAAGAGATTAAAAAGACATGAGAACAGCTGCATATCTCTTTCCAAAAAAAGAAAGGTAATTACACTCTTAAACTGGCATTTCCCTTTCCTTTTGAGGAGTCACCTTAACCAGTCTTAAGGTATAGTTCAATCACTGATAGAAAAAAGGTAAGCAATTTTAGATATCTCAAACTATTTATAGACTCCAACATTCAACAGAATTTCCAGTATCTAGTTTACATTTACAATTGTACAATGCTCCATCCTTAATCAATTTTAAATAAGAAATATTTATATCACTCAGGTCACATTGACAGAGGTACTGTAATGTGAATACCTACATAAATCCAGCAATATCTTAGTTGTGAGCTCCTCTACCAGCTCTCTTTGCCTCTCTTTTTTCACACAAAAGTTATCATATATAAAAATACATTTAGGTCACCAGTCCTCCAGGCAATTTTTAAACTAGTAGTATAAGAACTAAATATTGTGACAATCTACTGCTTCCTGATACTTGAACATATTTGGCACTCCTATAGGGTAAGAGAAGATCACAGTAGAATGAAGAACTCTGTAATCTGTTCAATTTTTATCTTCACAGTAAGGTAATTTTTGTTATTAAAACTGTTTGTTTTTTTTAACATCCCAGTAAAATAACATCTCAGGACCTGAATATTCCTGAAAAAACACAGAGACTTCATTAATGGAATAATAAATAATTGAGACAAATATTCATTCCATTTATAAGAATAAATACCCAGAAAAAAACCCCAACCACCTTATCTCCAAGAGCACAATATTTCCTGAAGAATCCTGAACTTAGGCCATATTATCCACAAAGTTAAACACAAAGAATGGAGCTTCTTGTCTCTTGAAATACAGAAGAGATACATTACAGAGCACTTTCAGTGACTCCCAAAATAATCAAAGCCGACAAACAAAAATCCATATTTTTTATACTGAGATACTTGAAACCTTCCCTCTTACTCAGAGGTGCTGTGCTTTTGGCATAGCTCTATGTGCCAAATCTATAAAAGCTATGCTTAGCCATGATTTTCCCAAAATACACAGACATGCTCTCACTCAGTTGTCTGTGAAACTGAGAAAATATCCCTAAAATGAGCTGAGGAACAACTGAATTTTCCTGGAGATTGTAAAACAGTATATTTTTGAAAAGAACCTGACAAATATTGTTAATGCAGTGCCAGCAGCTGTTAACTCCAGGATATTACTATATTGACAACCTAATAATAAAACCCAGTCAAGAAGTGAAAAAACATATTATATTTGTAAATATCCCTGTTATATCTTGCAATAGAATAATTCTCTTTTTTTGCATGCATTTTTCTTGCTGTAGATACTGAAATACCATCTATGTTGCCAAACATCGGATACCTGAGTATATCCATAAATACAAAGGTAGGAAGAGAACTGTTTAATAAGTAGACATAGTAAAAAGGTTCTAGGATCTAGCAAAGACTACTAATTAAGGTGCCATTGTTACACAATTTAAACTATTATGTTCTCTGACACACAAATATTCAGACTTTAGAACTGAGGAGACACCGATTTCTTTCAGAAAATAATTCCACCCTGACTTGGCAGATTCTGAAAAACACTTATGCATGGACACACCAGCCAATTTTGTGGAAAACTTTTAACTAAGGCTAAAACTTTTAACTAAGGAAGAAATCCCTTGCTTAAAAAAGCAGGCGCACAGCATTAGAAACCTTTACAAAAGGTCTGCACACCAATGCAAACCCCAGTGCAGCTTAAGGGTCTCAGAGCTTATTTAAAAACCACAAATATCTTCATGCTGAACAGAACAGAAATGTTCTGTTCTGAACAAGAAAGCAAAACTTTGGATTTTCATTTTTATCTGCCAAGTTCTACAATGCCTTAGGGAATTAATATAATTGGGCTCGAATTTTATTGAAACTGGCACCAGTGGACACTTGGTTTATAAGTTCTTATAGCAGAGGATTTCATGCAAGACAGGGATCTGTACTTGCACCACTTCAGTAGGAAGGGAACTCCAGGATGGAGACTGAGTCTCCTCGTGAGGCAAATGAAGTGCCAGGAAATTGGATTGCTCCATTTTAAGCAGAAATGGCCAGACATCCTCACCACTAACAAAGGTTTACAGTGCTGTGATGTGGGGGAATTTCAGTAAATGCAGCTTCAGTGCTGACAAGATGTTTGTAAGTTTATTATCATAAGAGAAATTGATGCACTAACAGCAGAAACTGCCTAAGATGCTCCTGTGCCTTGTCTACAACATATTTATTTGAACCCAAATAGAAATAAGTAAGCTGTGGAAGAGATTTCCTCACATTAGAATGTGCTTTACCAGCCATATTGACCAGTCAAGCATTTCTCCCTGTTTCCAGGCGGTAGGACACCATAAAATTTCCCACTGCAAAACCATTTAAGGCTAAATCAGAAAGAGTGCACTGCTTTGGGATGCTGTCAGCTTATATAATTATTTCAAGTTTACATATTATTTCCCAGCAACATGTTATTTTTTATTACACATCAGAACCCTTTTCCAGCTGTTCATGTGTTATTTGTATATGTGGTATTCTTTACTTCTGCTGATAGAAAACTGATTTACCTGGCAGTTCTCTTTTTTATGCAATGGGATCATTGACAATACTAATGGGTGAAACATGTCCTGGTACTAAAACTTCCAGAATAAATACGCTTGAAGATAATGTGATTTTGACAGGTGGAAAATAAAGGCAGACTGGCAATAGCAGAGCTGTTTAATCCTAGCAACATCTCAGCTTATGATAGTGCATAAGACTTTAGAGGTTCATTTCACCCAGGATGGACCACCTCTTATGAAAAAATCTGAGGAAGGAAGACTGCTTTGTTATTTCTCCTCCATTTTGGTTATGAATGTTTTGAGTAACCAAACATAATTTTCTTTTTCCTCCCCGTTTGCAGCAACTGAACCAGTGACATTTTTAATTCAAAAGTATTATTAAAAATATATACATATGTATGTCTCATACTAAGAACGATTTTTGAAGAAGACCGTTATTCTCCCAAGACAGAAATTTAAACACTGGAGAAAGAATATACAGATTAAAACAAACAAACAAACAAAAAAAAAAAAAACCCAAAACACATAAAATTATCACAGAGCAGACACAGGATCTTTTATCTTTTCTGTTCCATCGCCTAAGCACTTTGTGAAGGTGCCTTCCCTATTGCATTATGTACTAAAATTGTTAAGAACTATTGCTCTGCAACCACAGCGTACAAAAAATAATCAGCCTACTTGACAGTAATCACACACAAAAGCACTTTGAGCATGAAGTCCAGATCTTGAATCCAGAACATGTAATTCAGGAGGTAATATGCTGCTAATCCTGTTATCAAACAGACAGGATTGTCTTTCTGCAGCTGTAATTCTTTAAAATAATGCTAGGGGAAAGCAGGGATTCTAGGAATTAAGCTCTGGCTACCTGTATTGTGGTTTAAATGTTAACTTAATTACAGTGTTTGTAGTTTGAAGAGCTGATTCATCCTGCCAATTATAAAAGCCAGGGTTACTGCAGTTTATGTCTACACATCACCTGTATATTAAAACAAGAAACACAGATTCAAACAGCAGAAATGGGGCACCTTAGAAGTGCCTTTTCCGCCACTTGGGATCCCACATGCCTTGCTCTTTCTGATCCCTGCTGTCACCAGTGTTACCAGAATCATGTGCTGCCCTGGGGACTCCAGGGATGCAACACACCAATTTGTCACAAGCATTCATTCCCTTGGCATAACAAAAGCAAAGGGATCTATGGCACACTCGAAGTAGTGCTTTGAAACATGAATGTGACTCTATATTTGTGCTTTCCTTGGGAATCGACTATAGGCAAAGAAGCCTTACAAAATCAAAGATACATTTTTGAAAGAAAGGAATAAATGCAGAAGAAATCAATCATAGTCTCTTATCCAATTTCTAATGCACTTTCACCCTGGGAAATAATTCATATTTCTCAAGATACAATACACCTGAGCATTTCAGTTGAATGGAAATTGTATTTTGACTTTGGCAGTAAGTAATCGCTGTCTGTATTTTAAAAAATACACAACATGCTTAGGAATAGTTCTTTCTCAGAGGAAATCTAAGGAAACCTGGGTTTGCAGAGATGCTTTTACTCCTCCCAAGCACTCCTGTGGCCAAATTGTATGGCTTACCTTTTCTCACTGAAAAATGCCCTGCAGTTTAAGCAGTCATCAGACAGAGAATGGAAGATTGTCCTTTTATTTGTAATCAAAGGAGCTCAAATACTTGGAAGATAACTGTAATGTAAATTCAATGTACATGATTATCATTGTGAGATAATAAATAATTTTCTCAATTTTAAGAAATTTTAGGGGGAAAAGATACTTCTCTTCTATTTTTTTTTGGACAAAAATATTTTCCTCCTACTTGGTTATTTTTCATGTTAAGTCACAATATCATTTGCATCACTGAGTTTGGAGAAATGAAGACCAAAGAGGGAAGTGGGGAATCATCAACTCACTGTTTTATAACACAAAAATTTAAACAGAGAAAAAAAATTACTTGATACATGCAAACATGAGATGCAGAAGCTTGGTTCAACAAATGATTGACAATGTCAGCAGTAACATCGTGGGGTAATTAAGGCCTGTGTCACTTCCCAGGCACATTATTTGGGCTCTGGAAGTTGCCAGTAGTTCATCATCTTCAGTATCATCATTTTTACCTCTGCAAAAACAAGTGAATTTACTGACCACAGAAATGTAAGCTTTAGAGCATTTCAGTTTCCTAATAAATATTTAAAATTATTGCTTCCAACTGCACAGTGAAAAAAGACAGAAATTGTCTACTCTTGTGCAAGTTGCAAAATTTAAATGTAAAAAGGTTGTTAGGTCAATCTCTTGAGGGTCAGAGATGGTTTTAATGACTTTGTATAGAAAGGCAGGACTAAGCTCTTAAGTATTTCCTATAATGATATAAGCATAAAAGCAATATATTTCGGGAAGTAACTAAGAGGCATAAACACCTTTTTATATTCCTTTGCTTTCCCACTAAATGACAGCAACACAGCATCATTTTTTTCCTGAGAGATCTATTTTCCATGTTCACATTTCCATCAATACCAGTGCATACATTTGACTGAGAAATCCACAGCTGAATATTTTAAAGCATTTTCCAGCTATATGAAAGACCAAAGCTAGAACACTCATATCCTAAGCAAACTTTAGAGGGAGAACTGGCTGTGGAGCAATATATAGCTTTTGTCTCTCACTTTTGGGAACAGTGAGTATACACAATCCAGCATTAATCATACCTTGTGCTTTAGCACGGAAGAAATGGCAAAATTTCACATAGCAGCTTGTTTGCCACAACTCATTTCTTCTCTTTCAGTTGGAAATGACTGGTATGTTAAATGAGGTTTATAATAATTTTGGTAGGTTTATAGTTATTAATGCGTAAGAGAAAATTTAGGATTTTCTTTTTTAAAGTAACACTGCACCAGATGTTTTTTGATATGCAATCCATGCTGCTCCTCTACCACCATAGCAGAACATCTGTCTCTACCAAAACATATTGTAATAACAATCAGACACCTTTGAGAAAAAACAGCTCACTCGCTGCTGAAAGATACCACTGGAGAGTGAAACTTCCTTCCCTTTAATGTACTTTCACATAGTGTTATGTGAACTTAATTATAATGAAGCATGTATTATAATTATTTTCTCTGTTTCAAGAAAATTTGGGACAGGAAAGGTTTTTGTCTCTCTGTGTGTCAGTCGGGCTGCTTATGTTTCCATCCATTTGTCACAAATTCCCCATGGAAAAATAGGAGTGAAAACTAAACCTTTCTACCTTGCTCCTCTCCTGAATAGCCAATAGTATCAGTCATAAGCACAGAGAAAAAGACAGTATCTAAGAGAGAAGGTACATCTTTCTGAGGTCTTTCTCCATTTGCCAGTTTCTCATGTCACCTTCTCATCCTGCCAGGCCAGAGATGTGTGGGTTCCTAGGAAAACAGACCCCAAAATTATTGCCTCATTCCTAGATACTTCATGTATCTGCTGCACACTTCAGTGTATTCCAGAAGAGACATTTGACTTGAAAGAATCCTCTTGAAGGCAGCAGGACATCTCAGACTGAAATACAGCACTGAAGGTATGGCAGGGAAGAGGGGAGGAGGATCAGGGCTGTTGATTCGAGTCCCTTCAGCTATGAAAAATTGGTTCTTGTATTTTTGTCCACAATATGAAAATGGTATCAACAGGCACAGAGAGATTTCTGTACCTCATTAGTGACACTGATGCCTTGGACATCCTGTGGATATTCTGGTTGTCACGCATGAAAGGTAAGGAAATGCATGTCAGACGACAGAGACTATTCTTGTGTAAAATACCTCTACCTCATGTTTCCAAATACTATAAGCAAAAGTATCATTACTCACCCTGCCAAAACAATAGGCTGGTGTGAAATCTGACTACTTGGACACACTAATGTTAAGCAGCTTGTGGGAGAAAGTAATTGCTTGGAATAATTTCAGACACTGCAATTTAAAGATCAGATTCAAAATATCTAAAGCACTTTACAGTCACACCTAAATCTTCCCATCATCAACTCCAGTAACAAAATTGGATACATGTAACCTTCTGCAACATCGTGATTTTCTGAAGATGGAATTTTCCCACTTGAAAGGGGCTATGTCACAGCAGAGAACCACTTAAATATCTTATGCTGGCTTTAATTTCAGCAGCATTTGAAATGCTGCATCTCAGAGTAGTTAAAAGCTCCAGCGTGTATATTACACAAAAACTTCTCAAAGTACTGTGACTTTTCCAGAACAGCAAAATGCCACTTCACTGGCAATTTTGATTACATCTTACAGAATGCAAGATTTGCTGTTGTTTGAAAATAAAATGAAAAACACTTTTCTAAGACCATCCAGCAAAAGTCTTCCTCCCAATAAGGGACACAAAAACCTACCAGATCCTCCCTCTAGCTACAATACACAGTGCCTAAACAGTGCAATTTCACTCATGTCCATGACTGACAAAAACAAGATGTCAGGGCACAACATCCCCATTAAGAAAAGATAAATGAGCTGTCCTTCATCATTCTCAACAATGATCAAGCAAAATCAGTCAAAAAGGCCAGATACCCTCACCCCTACCAATTGCACCAGACCTTTTCTGGAGGTGCAGCCATGGAAAACTGAAAGGGAATCTTTTGCTACATTGGCTAAGAGCAAAACTCAAGCCAATGTAGAACTTGCATAAGAAATGCTAATCATATTCTTGTTTATTACTCTTAAGAGCATTTAACTAAATATTAATGATGTTTCTCATAATCTTCCCCCACTTCCCCAAAGAGGCATAAAAAAGTGCCATTTCCATAATGTACTGCTATATTCAAAGCAAATAATTATTAATTTGCTTAAAAAGAAATTCTGCCAAAAATAAGGCACTCATCTAGGCAGCAGGATTGACTGAAATTATGATAATCTAAATATATATTTGCACAAGCCTAAGCAACATTCATTTGAATGCTGTGAAATATCATATATTTGAAGTAAACATACTTCTTTGGCTTTCTCACAACAAATATCTAATACTGTTGGAAAAAAGTAAACTTGAAAATGCTGACATTTCCATGTCAATAATATTAAGATTATGAAAATAGCAGATGAGATTTAATACAAGTCCCCTGTGCTCCTTTTTGCTTGCTCATTTCACCAAAACATGCACTGAAAGGCAGAATCTGTCATCATCTCCACACATCTCAGGCTTTCTGGATACTGTTAATTGATACAACACAATCAAACCTGCAGCAGTCAATAGTATTTTGGAACCAAAAAAGCTTTTTAGTGTATTTATAGTAACATAAAAACTCTGGGAGCTGGCAAAACCTTTCACTGCACAAATAGTACATTGTGGTCAGGAAGGTGACACAGAAACCACCAGTTCCCAGGGTGATCTGGTGCTGAAGAGAAGCTGGATAAAACACAAGTGAAAAAAATATACTTTATATTTACCAATAATCAGAGGAGGAGGTAAATGGTAAATATTGAAGGTAACCACTTTTAAGTCAGAAGAAATGGAATCTGTGCTGTTGAGTATCATTACTACTGGTTTGTTACTTTTTCATTGCATTTTATTTACACTTTTCCACATTTTAATTAAAGAGAGTGGCAAGAATAATAAACAAAATAGCCATTTTTAATACTAAGATAGTAATTTTTGCACTTAAAAAGATAGATTTCACTTATTTAGGATATATGCTTTCCAGTACGTTGTTTTAACAGAAAAGAGATAAGTAGAAATATCTCCTAAAGGAATGACTTGCAGTTCTCAATAGTAATTTTTCAAATTAGATTTATTTTGTGCAAATTGCCTTAACGCAGCTGATACACACTAATTAGTGTAGCTAATGACTGGTTTTACATACTCTTTACTTTGAGGAGAACATCCATACTAAGTAGAAGAAAAATGTTAAAGACTTCCAAGCATGCCTCCTTACAGAGGCATAAGGAGGGGCTTAATCACAATAATTACCTTGAACTTACTGCTACAGCCTTCTCTGCTGGAGAAATGTGCAGGCTGCAGCAAGATGGGGGTCAGTCTCTTCTCACAGATAAGAAGTGATAGGACAAGAGGAAACAGCTTCAAGTGATGCCAGGGCAGGTTTAGGTTGGATATTAGGGAAAACCACTGAAAGCGTTGTGGAGCACTGGAACAGGCTGCCCAGGGAAGTGCTTGAGTCACCATCCCTGGAGGGATTTAACAGTTCTGGTGGAGGGGGAGGCCTTGGCTCACATTCTCAGGCAGCAACTAGTAAACCATCCATGCAGACCTCCACCTTCAAAGGTTGCAATGGAAAGTCAGCATTTATGGCTCTGCCTACTAATGCAGATATCATATTTTCTTCCAGCTGGAAGTCCCATGGTGCCACCTTGGTCCCCCAAAGAGCCTGTGCTGCCATGAATGTTGTTTGTCTGTGGTGTAACAGCTGCATGCTGAGCTGAAATGCAAGCAACCCTCTCTTCTGTGCATTCTCAATAACTACTTCTTGTCAAAGGCTGTCATAATTCCTATGTCGGTGTTATTAAATGTACAGTAGGTGTTTTCACTGTAGTATACAAGTAGTGTTTGCAATGACAGAAAAACATGATTATGGGAAAGATGATGGATAATGAATCAAGTTTTTCTCCCTTTATTTGGAATACTATTTCTATAAGCTTGTCTGAAAGGCAATTCCTGTCCTTCCTACCTGCACCTATTCTGTGAAGCATGAAAGCAGACAGGCACATCTTTGTGAACATCATCTCTTGAAAAGTCTATTTGAGAGCCCAGTCTGACAGAGTTCTACCCTCAATAACCTCATCCAATCACAGAACAAATAAGATAATGGCTTACAGAAGTTTTATCTCACAAAGGGATATAGGAATGCATGCATGCATTTTCTTTTAGCGCAAACATTATTTACATTATATCCTGCTGGATTCTCCTCTTATCTGGACAAGGTAAAACTGTTTACGGTTAGAGTTGAAAAATATTACTGTTTGGTAAAGATAAAAAAAAAATCATCAATAATGCACAGTCACTTTTCAGGATGAAAAGAAAAGATTATTTGAGAAAAGTTAGTCTTACTCACAAATTTCCACCCTTTTTGCAGGGGGGTGGGTCTGATTTTCTTTTGGGGTTTTTTTTCGGTCTTTCTTTCACAGCATCATTCCTGCTCTCAGTTTGCACCAAGGTGTAATGAAGTGGCTGGATACACCAGGCCTATACATCACCTCTGGCACTGCCCAGTGTACAGGAAAAGTCTCTCCTGCACCTCTATAATACACCTTTTGCTTCCACCTCTGCAGGGACAGTGGCTTTCTAAGGTGCAATGCAAAACTCCAAGACAGAACATGCTGCATCTCTGCCTTCACTAAATTTGTCTTATTATTTTCTTGTCCTTTTTCGGTTAATCAAAATCAGTAAGGAAAATGGCAAATTGATTTTTTGTAAGAGAAGGCATTAATATATCCTTATCCAATGAATAAGCACCACCATTCATTGCACTGCTGCTATAAACATACCATCCATATTTTACATTTTTCTAAGTCTGTATACTTTCATTTAATGTTACCTCAGGTTCACAGAAAGTTTTGCAATTCAGAGAATTAAAGAGTATTTCATTTATATTCCTTCACATACCATCAAGCCCATTATGATGGCTATAGTTTCTTTTCCCCAAAATACTTAATGAAGAGTGATTGGAAGGTGCAAGCAGTCGTTTTGCACTTGGACTTTGAAGGGTTGGTGTTGACCTGATTACATTGGGTTTCACGGCAGGATGTATCTCTGTTTGAGACAAAAGAGAGAGAGAGAGAAATTATATCTACCTGATTTTAAAATAAATAAAACAATCTATTACACATGTGAAATTTACTTTTGACTTTTAATGAAAAGAAAGTTCCTTCTGCACTTGTGTGTTTACAGGACCTTGAACAATGTGAGTCCCCATACCCACAGGCTCTCCAAGTAAGAAAGATCTATTTCACTTAAGATTACTCAAGTTCAATTCCACAGTGCAGATATTTAAGGGTTTGACGTTGAAGAGCTAATAAATACAAAACAGTCTGAAATGGGTGTTTATATTTTCCTACCCTTTTGAGGTTTGTATTGAAGCCACACACCCACAGGTTTTAGCAAGCAAATAAAAACATTTTACTGTAGTGAAACCACCTCAATACCTCAAGCTATTCAGTATTTTCTGCCAAAAGTAACAAGCTTTAAGGGATCTTCCCACACACAAGTCACAAGGGTGCAGGAGTCAGGGGGCCAGACACTATAGGGCTGTGCAGCTACAACTACCCCAAAACTGCAGTGGGAACACTTCCATACAGAGTCATTACTGGGCAGCTCCAAACATCCCAGACTATCTAATATGCTTCATGGAGAAAGATTATTTTGGAGAAGGAGGAATAAAGAGGGCAAGAGGCAGCAAAGCACATCTGGCCAGCACATCCAGGGCGGCAGCTTGCTTGTTTGCCAGGAGCTGACACAGCTGCATGGAAATTTCTCAGTTATCTGCCAGATTAAAGTGGCAAAAGGAAGCCTCAGATGAGCCTGCTGGTCCCTCACAAGGAATTTGCTGAACCAATTAACTAATTCCCATCACACATTTGGTCTCAAAATGCCACCACTCTGTCCAGCCTTGGGTGGAGCCAGACCTGCGTGGGAAGCCAGCTGCCCGAGGGCAGGTCCCACGCCTGTGACACAGGCACAGGGCACCAGCTGCCAGCAGTGTGCAGGTGATGAGGACTCACAGCCCCTCTGATGACCCCAGGCAGCAGAAGAGGCTGAGAGGGTGAGGGCAGAGGGACTGGGAGTCAGAACAGCAGAGTCAGCTGCCCAAGGCAAGTGAGATCAGAACACAAAAATTAAATACTTTCTCATTTGCAGCCCAGGTATAAACATACCTCCTGAAAAGTGCTTATTTATAAAATGGAGCACAGAAAGTGAGAAGATGCAAAATCTACAGTGAGACCAGGTATCCAAGGGGAAGCCTCTCCAGCCTCTGCCATCCATGGCTATCATCCAGGAGAAAGAGAAACCACTGCATAAAGTCAAACCTCACTGCATTAGCATGTTTTTCCTCCTTCAGGAATGCCCAAAGAGCTCGCCTGCCCTGCCTGGAGCTCTCGGTCTCATGGCTTTGGCCAGGCTGTACTGGAACTCCATGCCAGGAGGAGACAATGCCAACAATTTTTACACTGGAAAAGACTTTGCTTAATTGTTCACTGCTGGTTTGGTTGGAGCTTGCAATCACACTCTCCAAGCATGGACACCCTCCCATGAGAAGCTTCAAGAGGGCCAGGTAGGAAACAGTAGGGCAGAGAAATACACAGGCAAGTGTTAGAACAGCAGAGAGGGAAGGCACAGGTAACCAACCAGTCACTTCAGGGCAGAGCTGTAGATTTGACTTCACCAAATTTCCCACCACTTAATTAGATGAGAGCTTTTTACAGCCATTCACTGCAGTATTCATCTGCTTCTCATACAGAAAAGATTTCATGGCATGTCCCATTTTTCTTGCTGTAGGGAACAAACATCTCATATTTTGCTTTTTTACTAAAATAGGAGCAGAGGCATGCTTAATGTTATGAACACCACTGATTGCTAAGGCAAAACTCTAAACTGAAATAGAAACACTTGCGCTGTTTGCTGAAGGTAATTGGAATTTGCATTCTAAAATGTTCATTTAGTAATCTTTTCCAATTTTCTGAAGGAAACAGTAGATTTCCAGGGCTAACAACACTAATATATTATTTTATTTGCCAAAGAGCTCCAGCAGCAACCACAATAATCCCAGCAGTTGCATCAATACATGAGAACTCCATCTCTTTTCATCTGCAACCTATAGGAAAGGCAATTTTATATTTTCGGGGTGAGCAAACCGTTGAGGAAGGAAGCATTTCCTTTTTTCGACTTGTATTCATTCAGAAGTCACTAATCCTCCATTAGTTTACCACAAAGGCTGTCTTTTCTCTTTCTGAAGTAGAGGAAGGTGGCAAGACCAAGCTCTACATTTAAGTTCTAGAAAGGAACTCAGTTAAACAACCAGGATCATTTCCCAATGGACTGAGTCCTTCCTGTGCAGACCTTTACATGTTACTTCATTCCTCCTCTACATATAGACTTGCTTCAAATATTTTCATGCTTTAGATCAGCACTTTATAACCAGCTGCCTCATTACCCCCGAGCAGAGTAATGAGGCATTTCAGGGGTTTTGCCTATTATCCCTCCATATAATTGTATTATGGAATAATAGTAATTAAAATCTTTTAATTACTGCAGCTCTTATCCTTGTTCGATTGCCTAGCACTCCACTGAAAATCTTCTAGCATCTCCCACCTTGTTCTAACTCAGAGAACTGACTACAGCATTCAAATTATCCCATTACCCACAGAACAAATAACCAGTGAGCCACATTCTGAAATAAAAATAAAATAGGAGTAAGAGATAATGTTTCAAAAACATATTAGGAGTGCATTCGATAGGACCAGATTTCAGCCTCAAGCAAGTAAATAACAATAACAACATTAAAAACTTCTCCCTTTTCCACTATGTCAGTAGGGTAAAAAAATAAAAAAACCTGAAGTAAACAAAGAGAAGCTGAAGTCTTCTACCGAATCACTTCAATTAACATCCTGGATTTCAGAGGGGATTAGGCAGCTGCACCTTTCTCTCACCTCATCTCCTCAACATGTATCCCAGCTGGAGTGTTAGCCTGGTTTCCTCATAACTAGGAGGTAATATAGGACACTTAATTAGCCAGGGGTTCACTGTAGCAGCTTTGTTTTAGGGAGCACAGTGATGACTGATGAGATTGCAGGGCATTAGCCCCAGTTCTTGAGAGGACAAGGCCTAATTTTAATGCTTGTCCTACCTCACTCGTGGAACCTGCAGCCAAGATGCAGAACAAGGATAAAGGGAAGTGATGACCCAGGATGTGCAGGGCACTGAAATTCTCCCTGCCTTACCAGAAAGGTTGAAAACAGTAGTGCCCTGACACACTGTTAATCGTATGCCAGTAAATATCTGTGAGAATGGCCCAGAATGAATCTTAAAAAGAAAACAAATGTCTCCTATACAAGTTATGACATGATATATAATAAGAAAAATAATGCAAGATTTACTTATTTAGTGAAAATGCAAAAATCCCAAATAAACAAAAAATATCACAAATAAACTAAACTAAAAAAATTCCACCAAGCTACAAAAATTCCACCAAGCTACATGGCAAACAAAAAGCCATTTTCTAGCCATCCCTATAAAGCAAATTCAGCTGAAAGCAATCAACTGCGCTGGGTTCACTTCACATCCCTGTAACACACATTATTTCCCTCATCTGTAATGAGATTCCTTTACTTCCCATCCAGTCGAATACTAAGCAGACTCTACAGATACTTGGCATATTTTAGCACTGTTCATCTTCCACTAGACCTTCATGGAAATTCCAAAACGCTGTCTGACACTGTTAATCCATTTACTCACATTAAACCTACAGACTTAATATCCCAGAGGGGTCAACACCACTCCTCAAAGGCTACATAACATGGCACTAAAAACATGTGGTGTCTTCTACGTTTGCCCACGCTACCATTTCCTCTTTAGATGCACAGACAGGTCAGCTGGATGAACCATCCCCTGTCCAGCTTCCCCCCTCACAACCACAACTCCACCAAGTCAGCCAAAGTAGTCCTTTCAACACACATAACACACACAGCTGGGATGTCTGTAAGAAACTATCCATGGATTTCTTCTTAAACTCCAGGGCAGGAGGAATCAAAATTCAGTGAGAATGGCATAAATTCCTCATTAGCCACATTCTTGAAGTCAGTATTTTGACAAAATTGATGTCCTGGAAGAACAGTTGTAACTACATTAATAGCTGATTTCTATTTCAGTAAGGCAAGAGACTTACTGTTCACTTTGATCTAGTACAAAAACAACCTCCTGATGACTAAAGTTATGAGCAAAACATCTAGACTGAGCTCTAAACTCAGCTGTAGAGTTCACTTCTGTAGAACAGGATTAATACACAGCAGAATTATTCACTGCTTCTCTGATCAATGGATTGATTTCTATATTCATTTGAGGATTAACAGACTCTGGGTTACCACAATGCTTATATGACTGTGGAAATATTTAATAGTCACTTATGGTTCCTTGCAAGGAATCACTATTACTAGAATTTTTCTTCTCCCCATTAATTTATAGGTTCATTGTCCTCTTGGTTGTGAACTCAGTACACATTTCATTGCACCTTTTAAACTTAGGGCATCAAATTACAAGCTATGTGTCTTAGTGTGGCTGAGGTCCCCTCTTTTTAAGTAAAAAGTAGTACTGCAAATGGATACAAAGGGCACAGTAAAGCAGCCCTGAGCATACTATCTCCTCTTTGAGCAGTTATTCTTTTTATTTAGACAGCCAGACTATTTTTCACATTCTAAATTACATCAGGTTTCACTTGGGCACCTTAAACCAGTATCAGGAGGACTTCTGCCTATATCCTGCAAGTTCATCCATGCAGTTTTGCAAGTCATAGTGGACCACCATTATTATTAATTACCTTCAGATTTTTTTCTTGTTTCTAAAAGCATCAATCTCTCTTTCTGTGCATACCACGTTATGAAGCTTCAGTACACACTGAATGTTTGTTTGGGTTGTCATTCTCCGGAGGCATATACGCACCTAAATACCCAATGATACATGACAGTGGTTTTCTGGTGCTTTTTATCTTCAGAGGATTCCCAGCAAGTTCACAATGTCGATCTGCATCTGAGAATTTTAAAGAATAAAACTCAGTTTAAATATTTTACTATTACAAACAGATTTAGGAGACACCAACCAGTTTCTGACTTGCATTTTTAACAAAAATGTCTTTTTTTCTTTTAGCCCACCTTTTAGATTCTCTTTTATCATGATTTTTTTTTTTATGTTAATGTAAGTTTTAACACCAGTTAGATTGTAGTTCTTGCTTACAAAGTCTTTCTGGAGATAGTCAGCCAGGCAAACGAAACACAGATGAAAATATGAATATTAAAGAAATGCAATTTTGGCTATTAAAAATTATTTCCATTGAAAATTTTTGTTTTCTACAAGCTTCTCTGTCTCTAAACGAGGCAATACAGAGTTAAGGATTTTATGCTGGGACTACTGATTTTTGTCATGCAACTCTTCACTGTAAACTTTTCCACAAAATGGTCAGTTGTAACAAAGTATTACAGAGCTCAAAGGTCTCAACGATTGTAACTTTCTGCTAAGTACATGAAAACTAGCAGTGCAGTAACTGCCTTAAATTTCCTGCTGCTACTGTGAACACACAAGTAGAGATTCCATCCATGTGTCCCAAACACAAAGTGTTAACATAAAGATGTTTATGCTTAGAACAATGAAGTCAGTTAACTTAAGGCAAAAATACACAAGGCCTTAGGCTTCAGTAAATAATTTCAAGATGATTGGAAATAGACCATCTCTTTTTTCTTTTTAATTATTCAGAATGATTGGCTTATCTGTCTTCCAAGAGCACATAAAAAATCTCATATAGAGATTCCAGTACCCCTAGAATACAGGCATTCTGTTCTGGACAAAATTGCATTCACACAGTGATTATATAGATTGGGAGTTCTCTCAAATGGAATAACTTCCCACAAATACCTACCTACAAGTTTTACAGAAGGGACATATTATAAATAGATTATAATTACAACTCCTCCCTGTGCTTCACCAAACTCATCCTGTTTGCTTCATTCCAGCACATGAGACAGAGTAAGCAGTAACCGGAAAAGGATAAGACACCATGTAGAAGAATTTACAATCCCTTTATCTATTCTAATCTTGATCTGTGCAAAAATCAGGAAGATCATGGATGCACAGCAATGACTGGAATAAGTATTTCAGACGTTCAAGAAGATGTTTTCAGTGCAGCAGACAAAGCACAACTTATTTTAATAGATTAAGGAATCTACCTAAAAATTCTGGAAAGGCCAATAGGTTTCAAAGGTTCCAGAGCCCTAATGCTGAGTACATGAAGTACTTCATTATTTTTTCTTAATCACAAAACATACTGTGCTCAGGAAAAAAAAAAAATTGCAAACCTGGATCCTGGAATATTTTTAACATTGCAAAACACCTGAAATATTTTAAGTGGTGGAGCAGAATGATGTGTCTCCACTGAGTCCCTCAGTAAAATAAGCAGAGGCTATACAGTACTTTATAGCTACTCTGAGAACAGCAAAGTATCGCCTAAGAAGTAATTAGCAAGAAAATTTTCCATCTACGTGCCTTCACTGTAAAAAAAGATATTGAATCATGGAGTGGTATTTATATGCTGACTGGGAATGCATACTGCAAGGACAGCACAATTTTCATGCTTGAGATAAAGCATGTTCATCAAAGGTGAGTATTTCAAAACACAACTATCTATTGAAACAGTAAAGTATGTTTAACAGCAGCAAACCTTGACCTTTAATGAGGTACTCCCATAAAAAGTATAATAAAGTTTATAATCTTTATGCAGAGCACAGAGAAAAAAAAACAGAAGTTGTATTGTGCATCATTCTCAAGTGTAAAACCAGAGAATAAAATTTGTGTAGGAAGTTATCAAAAATCCCAAAATTTAAAGCAAGTCCTAAAATCAAATATGATCTTTTATATGAACAATAAAAATCTTAGTAAGATCAGTGAAGTAGTGGAAGCTATGGGACAAAATATATTTATAACAAGAAGGAATCATGTTTGTTAATATATTTTTCAAATGTAGCAAAAGCAGAAATCGGTGTCAGTAACAATTGATTATGAAGGTGTGAGGAAAATACACAGTAAACATAAAGCCACAGCAGAAAAGCTGAATGCATTCCTTGTATCACTGGTCACTGCAGAAACACTTAAAAAAGCTCACTTCCAAAATACTTTTATGAGGAAAGTATGAGAACTCTGTCACACTGAAGTGTCCACAGGAAATATTTCAAAACAAACTGGTTAATCAGTAAAACCGGGTTACCAGGACCAGGTGGAATTCATCCAAACTGCTGAGCAGACACGCTGCTGGTGTTTAATGAATGTTTAAATGGTCTTGGTTCAAGAGAATAAAAACAGGGCAAATGTGATAATATTCTTCAGTAAGTAGCTCTGCAGAGTGGCAAAAGGTTGAATTATTAATAGAAGCACACGGTTAAATTTGGAAACATTAAGGGAGCCAACAAAGGCCTTGGAAGGGCAAACAGGTTTAATGTGTTCTCATTACCCAGTGGTGTGTCCTTGCAGCAGGAAGGATGATGGCATTCTGGGGGAGGTCAGCTCTCCCCTGGGTCCATGGGAACAACAGCAAGAGCCCATGTCCAGCTCTGGGATCCCCACCAGAAGAGATACAGGCACACGGGAGCAGGGCCAGCTCTGGGGGCTCACCAAGCTGATGGGGTGTTTGAGCACAGGACATTCAGAACCTGGGGAAGCAGGTCTGGGAAGCCTCAAGACCAGAAGAACACCTGGATGGCACCTGGATGGCATTTGCAGCCTCTCCCAGCAGAGCACAGAGACACTGAGCCAGACCCTTCTGAAAGGAACACAGAAGTGTCCCTGTCACACATTGCTCCTGTCCATGGCAACAGCCAGGCTGGGAGACAGGAAATTGCTAGATATAAGGATAAGGTTATTTACTCTGAGCTTAATCAAACACTGGGGCAGGTGCCCAGAGAAGTCATGTCATGCAGTCTCCATGCTTGGAGATACAAAAAGCTCATCTGGCCAAAAGGCCCATGAGCACATAAACTTTATGCAAGAGGCAGGATTAGAGACCTCCAGGGTCCCTTCCTACTTACATTCCTATAAACCAGTAACTGCCAGGATCCTCTGAGGAGACCATGACCTGTCCACATGCAGCTGATCTGCATCCAATTTGGGATTTCAGAGAGCTTTTACCAAACTGTGTCACCAAAGATCTCTGCTGTCCAGCTGTTACAGGGTAAAGGAGGCTTTTTCAGGAATTAGCACCTTATTAAAATCAATTGTCTATGTAATCCCCAAATTATCTGCGCTGTTCAAATATAAAAGGGCAGGAAAAGAGGTAATTAGAGAGTTAAAATTTCCTGATAAATTTCTGAGCATAATCAAAGCTAAAACTGATAGCAAAGGATAGGAGCAGCATCAAGCAATGCATGTAAATGGATTCTGAAGGGGTAAAATAACTGCAATATATAGATATAATGATGGCTCCTATACCATCACAAAGCAGAAGAGTATTCATGGAGTCAGTGTCAACAGCTGTCTAAAAATATCTAGACAACACTAAAAAGAAATCAAAATCAGAATGTTAGAAATCATGATAATAGCAAAATAGAAAACATGACTTTCCAAAATCATGGGAAATCTCTATCTTGAAGTGCACAAGTGCACATAATTTGAGGCACCATAGCCCTAAAGAGGATACAGCACAACTAGAAAAGTTCTAGGAAATAACATTACAAACCAGAGCGCGAAACATTTTTTTTATGAGGCTTTAAAGCTGTCAAGCATAACTGATGTGGGCATTACAGAGGTGAATGAAATCAGTAATGCCAAGGAGATGATGATAATAAATGAGGCTGTGCTTTTAGATATCAAAGTATTTTCTAATTATTTCCTTTTTTAAAATGCTAGATTTTTAGGTCTCTTAAGCTTAGAGAGACTCTCATTAGCAAGTTATTTCTCTTTGACATTCCATCATATCTCTGTCAAAATGCAGATCATCTAAATGAATGCACTGTATTCCCCGAATTGTATTCTTCTTAGAAACTTTGGAAAAAAATAATATGCTCTGTCAATTATTTTGCTGGCTATTAAAATCTGGCACAAATTTCATTCAAAGATAACAACAGAAAAAATATTTTCATCCGATACAGCTAAAAGCTCTTCCATAGCTATCAAAGTCAAGGATGCAAAACATAGTTTGTGAACCAATACCCATAAATGTTACTCAATTCAGATGAACGGGTAGCTTTACGTCAGTAAAATACAAACTTTACGCTTACAAAGATGAATCAGTAACATTTTTCATATTCTACTGTTTTCACTTGTCTTTGGTTCATCAAACTAGATCACTAGCAAGTACTATGTACCACATTTGTTAATAAATCTGAGGATTTAAAAGTATGATAAATTTTCATCATGATCAGTACATCCATTTCCAGAAAACTATACATATATTATACAGGTAATGTATTACCATGCACTGAAAACATTTTGACAATCACGTCTACACAGCACGTAGTTATCCAGATCTAAATTACTATAATTATTACATATAGTTATAGTGATAAAGCCATATCCAAGCAATGGAAAAAAAAATCCCTCAAAAGTCTCCCTGTGCTGGTGCAATAATATTTACAGACACATGGCTCACTGCCAGGCATTTATCAACCTGCCTGTGAGCTGCAAACAGATCCAGTCTCGTCAGTGACTGCTGAGAAGAATGCTCACTTTGCATTTCTCTGGTTAAGAGACCTTCCCCAGACAGGATGGCCTTGCTTAACTTTCAAAAAAAAAAACATGCAATGCATTCAAATTAAAAAGGAGGTAGTGCATGAGATTTAGACCACAAGAATTTCATCTTACCAAAGCAGTTCACCAATTCTAATTATTCGTGAAAAACCATCAGACAAGTTTATTGTCACCAACCACAGTGAGTCTATTAAGTTCAGGCAGAACAAGGTTTGAGCTTTCCATGATGGGCTGTGCTCCTAGCAGGAGGTGCTGTGCCTTCTCAACCTCCTGGTGGCCATCCCAAGATTGAACTGGAATGTAAATGCATCATCTCCACTACCTCCTGCTGGCATCTGTGCAGGGGTCATGCTACAGGCTTCATTAATGAGGAAAATCTAATTATCTGCGCTATCTGAAGGAATAAAGAACACAGAATAGGACCTTGTTTTCTGCCAGTGGATATAATAGGCTGAGGGAGAGGATGTGGGTGGACATTCAGTAAGAGAAAATGCTCTGTCAAAACCTGGTTTGCATCTAAAGATGCTTGGGCCTTTGGTTATCATTCCCAGAGGCCTCCATAGCTCTCCAAGACACCAGAAGTACCTGCAGATGCATTCAGGTACGCAGGTGGAATGCAAATAACAATTTATTTTATGACTGAGCTCTGACACGCTTGTTCAGTCTTTCTCAGAACTGGGAATCAGTTTCATTTACAACCTGGCACTTCAACAAATGGCACAAGACTAAGCAGGCATAAAACCTGGTATGCAGCTGGGATAAGTGCCCCAGCAATCCTCCTGTCTTCAGATTTTATGGTTTCTGAGTGCTGTTATGGTGCCTAATGCAATATAGTTGGGAAATGCAATGACATTTTCAAGAACGGGTTTGGCACACACAGAGTCAGGTGAGTCTGACAAAGCATCTAAGCAGCCATCAGATTCAAGTTTCAGCAAGCCAACACGGAAAACAAATTCCAAATCAGTTCTTGGGCATTGTAACCATCTCATGCCATATCACATCATGGGTGACCTGGTACTCTGGCCAGGTAAGGCATGACTGTAACATTTCTAACATCAACACAGATATCCATCCAATACTGTAATTACTCAGTGGATCCAGCATAGGAAATCATGACTGCTAATTAAGAATCTTGTTTAAAAATCTAAAAATTATTTGCTTCAAGATAACATTAGAAGAGGATTCAGGGCATTCTCAGGAAAAGAGAGACTATTTAGTTACAATAAAACTACAAAACACTTTTTCTTTACTTTTTTTACCTTTACTAGAGCAAGAACATGACAATGACAATGCAGGTGCAAATACTGTAATGATTCCACAGAAAGAGAGATTGCCAGAAACAGAACATGGATTGTGGATATATGTATATGTACAAAGAAACATGACTTAAATTAGTTGAGGTATAATTTGGTTTCCATCATTAGAATATTATTTTAATGCTGTGCTCAAAAACCATTAACAATTGTGACTTTTTTTCTTCAACTTATCTTAGGTCTAATCACGAAGCATCAGAATTCAAAGAGACAAAATCACAAGGTGCAAAATTTGCTTTGAGCAAAAATAGTAATGAAAGACCAACACTACAGGGGAAAAAAAAGTCTTTCTACTCTTGCCATTAATCTGATGTAGCACTCTTTCACTCAAAGAAACAAAAAGAAAAAAACAGCACTGCCAGTCTGAAGCAAGAATGACTATTTCCTGCTGAAAAGCTCAGCTTCTCACTCCTCTCTTTTAAGGTTGAACACGTGTTTAGTATGATGATTAACAGTTGGATGAAACTTTTTTCTTCTGAGTTTTCTTCTCCTTAAACAAAAGTTTGATCTTTTGAATTTTTTTTACTGCAGTGAGGGAGAAAAAACAGACATACGGAGAAAAAGACACAAGGTTCAAGTGAACTTCTAAATTTTCCTCCATGATTCAGCAGAAACATAAATTTAAAGGTACAATACCTTTCTCTCAGAAAGTAACTTTTATTTTGGATTGAAGATTAAAAATATAATCCAAATCCAGCTTTAGACATACTTCTTCCATGAAGAACAACTCATTCATACAGTTGACATATGATTTCCTGAAATCTGAAAGTTGTTCCTGACTTGCATAGTTTTGAAAGAAGAAAGAAAATGACCAAAAGAACGACTAAAAATTAGACAAGAGCAATGAACAGAAATATTCAGCAAGTTCTGGTGTACTGCAGAAGTAGGTGAAGAGTTTGCATATGCGTAATGGCTGGTCTTAAAGTACATAAAGGGAAAATAATTACTCAAAATCAGATTTTAAGCCTCCATGGAGTAAATTTCTTGTAACAATACCGACATCATCTGCATTGCAAGTAAGTGTGCTGGGAAAACATTTAGTGTTAATCTAGTGAACATGCTTATAAACCCCACATCTAATGATCTTAAAAGTTCTCTTCAATTCTAATACAACTGACAGACAGTACAATGAGCCAGCATGGCTCATCCTGGAATATCAAGCACCTGCTCCAAGAACTGTATCTATGGAAGAGTGGGAATCATAGCCAGACAGTGTGAACAGTAAAACTATGTGCCCAGTGCAGATACAAAAGCTGTTGAACTATTCAGTGACTTTGCAGCAGAATTTACACACGTATGCAGGTGAAGAGGCTTACAGCTGCTATCTACAAAAACTCATAGCCTTCTGTCATACTACTAGAAACTCATCAGGTGTTTATATTTTGGCTATATAAAGAACAAGCATAATACAGAATTTTATTTAGAACTTTAAAATTTAAAACTGGAACAGAGAAAACCAAAATGATGCAACTATGATGTAATAATAAACTTGGCTATCACCACCATCTGATTGCCACAGTGATAAAGGATTGTAGTGCACACCACATTTAAATTATGAAGCCCCAGCTCCTGATTCTTTGACCAACATCAACTGAATAAAAGTACAACATGTACAGATCTACAGGTTCTGCTCAAACTAATAAAAAAACAACAGAAAAGCACACTTCTTTCATCCTGCCTAGTAGTAAGAACGTATGCCATGGCACTGATATTCCCTTCCTGCCCCCCATTTTTGTTAATGTCAGTTTTTGAAAGTGGATGAGGTAGTAGTTCTGCCCTTTTTAATCAATTAATTTGAAATGTTTCCACAGCCTAAGATCTGTTCAAGGCAACCAGACTTTATCCAATGTGTCAGTGATATGCTGGACAAATGAGAAAAAAAAAAATGAAAAGCGAAAGCATATAGACAAGAAATGTTTATTGAAAAAGAAAATAAAATTAAAAGACAAAAAATGGGTGGGAAGCACAGCACACAGAACTAAGAATTAAAAAAACATCTTACATTCTGCCTTAATGGCAGCACAGTTAATAGGGACAAAGGGGCGTCGCGCTGCCTGCCGCAGGCGCAGGGTGTTTTTGCAGACCTGCCGGGCCAGTTTTGTCCAGCACGTGGTGTGGAGGAAGAACGCCTGCCGCGTTTTCACCGCCGACTTGGGGCTGCCCGTGTTCCGCACCGGCGTGCCCTGCGTGGCCTGCCGCGACAGGTGAGTCCGGACGTGCGGCTCCTGCGGGAGGGAACGCAGACAGCACAGCGGCTGAGTCACTGCACCCAAACACCCCCCAGATGGACCAGCTCGCAGCAACGAGCAAAGAACTACACACATAACAGGCCCATGTAGGAAGCTGTGAGCCACACAGCAAAAAAACTCTACTGAGAGCGGATATATAACACCATTCTAAATGAGATATTGTATAGTGTATTTAACATTTCGGAGATAACACACCATTTGACTGACAAAATTACATTTGTACACCAAAAATGCAGGAAGGACATGCTTGTTTGTACAAGAAGCAGTCAAAGATATGGCAAGGTCTGAGCACTGTACAGTTCTACTTAACACAGAAAATGTAGATACTGGTAAAAGTCAGGGAAAACAGCAGTTTGAGTTTTCCCAAGCTACTCAAAGGAAAACAGAAGCAAAAAAAAATTAATAACAAGGTTTAGCACCTAGTGTTATAGACAGGAAAAGTGCATAAAAAACGTAATATTTTGGTAAAAGCAGGTTTACAAGAAGTGTTGCCTTCCTTAAACCAATAAACTTATTCTATCTTTGGTTCAGTGAAGCAGTCTATAAAAATGTGTCTACTCCTGCAATAAATCGCTTCTTCTGCTCTCTGAATAAAGCCCGTGTTGCTGTGTTTTTTCGACACTCCCTAGCCTTACAGTGACAAGAAAAAGGATTAATAAGCTGAGTTTTGTAATACCAAAGTTGAATACATACATAAAAACATTCCATTAAATAATCAAGTCAGAGCAATCCTGTGATAGCACTATGTTTTGTTTTAGAGAAGTTTGTCTACACAATCCTACCTCTGTAGGTTGGCTGGAAGACAGTTTATCTTCATCTGTCTGTGTGGGCATTTTCAAGCCACCATATTTCTTCCAATAAATCCAGCAAGATGCACACAACCTACATTGCATATTAGGAGGGCCCCAAGAATACCATTGGTGAGACTGCGGAGCTACGGAGGAGAAAGCAGCACAGGTGATACATTCACTACAATCAATCCAAATGCTGTAATAGATGACTACATATGGCCATAACTTATCAGAGCACTGCATGGATAAATATTTCATATATTTGACATGGGAAGTAAGAACTTAGACTGTTTGTTGCTTTATTTTTTTACAAAAGCACCATAGAAGGCAGCTCCAAATGGAAATTTTGGAAATGCTTTTATAATAAATTTCAATCCAGAGACTTTTTATTGCTGAGATTTTCTTCCAGAGGACTACCAGAAAAAAAAAAAAAATCCACTATTTCTGATCTCAGCCTGGAAGTCTTATTAAGTTGGACTTTCTATCTGCTCTCATATAACCTCTGTTAAGGGCTGCTATTTCAAGAAGTCCAACAAAAATTATCAGAAATGCACAAAATACTTGAAACAAACAACAGTCCTCCCCACGTTTCCCAACGACAAAAGGGGGAAAAACCACCCCAAAACCATTCAGAGAAAAAACAACAGCACAAAAACCTTGCAGCCTTAAAGGAAACCCAAAAATAAATTTGAATCTAGCTTTATGAAGGTAAAGGAACAATAGATCAATGCCATCATATTATACTACTTAAACTTTCTGTGCTTTATGAATTGTTAAAAAATAAATCATCAAGCAATTTGAATACTTTAATTAATATATTAAAGGCAGCTCTAACTTTAAAGTTATTTCTTCCCTAAGAGTAATTGCAAATTATCCTCTGTCACATGCTAACGAAAGTACATACCATTTTTCTCTTTTAACAGCACATATTAAGATTCACCCAAACTCCTGAGACATTAAAAAATATATTTACTTACTATAGCAGCTTTCACAAGCCCGACCTATTACTGTGGCTTGTGCCTGGTAAGAGGCTCCCATTGCTCCGTTGACTGCAGCAGGCTTCCCATTGTTGCTGGATATTTGATTGGGATTTGGTTTATTGCTTTAAATAATTTTTTTTTAAAGTTGGAAAAAAAAAAAGGTGGTTTTATTAACTGGTTAGTCAACATGAAGACAAACAATCTAATTCTGAAATTCTGATGTGTGCTAACAACATCTATAGAATCTTCTCTAAACAACAAGACTAATTTTTGTACTCTTCTATTATTTCCAGCATTGTCAGACACTTGCTATGTTAAGAGCTGCTCTGATACTCCAATTTACAGCTCTTTAGTGTGCTCACATGGTCTAAGCTACTTGGCAAGCACATAAAAGACCAAGTCTCAGGGTCAAAGCATTAACAGAAGTCTGACACAGCACAGAATGTAAGAAGGTGGTTCTAGTCAACTGATAAGGCTTTACAAGTTGAGGACGGACTCTGTGTGAAGTATAACAAGAGTAGCAACAGTGCCTGTAATACTACATCTACATCTCATACTACATACTACTGGGTTGTTCATCCCAGGAAAGGGTCAAACAGCCTCTCGTCTGAAAAAGAAATACAGACAGTAATACAAATGCCTTATAACCATGGCAAAACTCACCCATATATCAGGTTGTTCTGTCTCAGTTCTCTTCTAAACTACTTCCTCTCTGAGAAGGGTAACTAACTGTTTTTGGATATTTCTGTTTGGCTTTTTTAATATTATTATACTATATAATTCTTGTAATTATTGTAACTTCTAATACTTAGAGAAGTAGGACTTAACAGGTTAATTAATTCAGAGAGCAGTAATATACTCCTCACTAGATTAAGTGCAATATTTCCAGAGTTTCAACTTTGTGAATCTTAATTACCCTCAATACAATGCAACACTGGATACATTGATTCCTGAGATAATTATTTGTCACTTTAGGTAGCATAAAGTATATTCAAGAAAATTTTAAATGACAATTGAAGTAACCTTGGCTGTTTCAAGTCTCTATTTCAAATGCCAACAAGTCTGTCCCCCACCTTCTCCTTTTTCACTATATCAGCAAGAGACAATTTTACAATTTCCACACATTCTTTATCCTGGGCTCAAGGTACAGGAGAAGAGATTGAAAGACAATTAAGTCTTCCACATTACGATTTGTTGCTTAGTTACCTTTCAGAAAAGCCATGAATTGAAAGGGACTCTCTGGTATTAAGGACAGAACCTTGCATTTACAAGAAAAACCTAATGATCAAGTTCAAAAAGGTACTCAGCTCCGAGAATCAATTCTACTCAGATTTCAAATGCAATGAATTAGTCTTGAAGCAGAGCATTTAGCAATCCCATGACCACCACAGACATCAAAGACTTGAGAAGTCCTACCATCCTCCTACTGTTGACTAGGGATTTAGTCTTGAAATGGAGGCAGTAAGATAAAAGCACAAAAATCCCACATTTTGAAACACATTTTGTCATCCAATACAGCTGGTCCCTACTGTGAACATATTGAAAAATCCATAATTGTCCACATGAACCAAAGAAATTAAATTGAAAAAGCATTATGTAAAGACTGAGTACCTTATGGTTTTCCTAAAGCAGCCACTCATCTAAGAAGGTTAGGGAACACTCATACTAGCAATTTCAGCTTTTTTTAAAGTGTGACTTATTAGAGATGTGAGCTTCAAAACTCACAAAATTTGTTCTAAGATTAAAATAATTAATTGAACAGTCTACTGCCTTTATTGTTACAGCTTTTTAAGAGAGAAAAGCCAGTACGAAATATGGGAATGAAACTCTATTGTATGTAATTTTTACAAGCCATCAAAAATCTTTGCAAAGAACTTCCTTTGGTATTACATTCTTCTGTTATACAAACACAACAACGGGAAGTTCATATGTAAGTAACTGAATATACCCATAGACAGCTTAGAAAAAAGTGATTTGTAATCCTTTCTCTTGTCATAATATTGAGGAAATTTTGAATATGAAGGAGGGATTTTATCTTTTTTTCTGCAAACCACATGTTAACAGAAGCAGATATAGCATCCAGCTTAAATCTAAAAGAAGTATAGGTCAAAAACCCCTCAGAAGAAAACAAGATTGTATTAATGATCATAGATAGAAGGTCTGGGGCTGTGTGCTACCTTTAATTTAGAACCAGAACAACTCTTGTCTCTATATGAAGAAGGGATTTTATCAGCCAGATAAACTGTAATAGGAAATTATCTGATCTTATTTTATGTAACTATTTCTATTTTGAAATATTGCATTTACACAAATATGAAGTGTTGTGCTACAGGGATTTGGAAGAGATTATTTTGGAAAAACTGCTTTTTAAATTAATAGGCTCTTCTTGCATGTGAACAGTCCACAGACAGCACTTGATCAGCCTTTGTAAAACTTCTTATTCCAGACAAAAAGATTGCAGGTCAAAAACAAAGAGATCAGTAACCTAAGAAGGTTTCACTTAAGACAAGAGTTTCTATCATTTTCTGATTATATCTCTGCATATAACAAATCCTGTGAAAGTAACCATTAAAGAGATGACTAGGAAAATACCCTGCATGTTACTGTTTCAATTTTACCTGTATATTACTCAAAAAAATGATTTTGTTGTTATACTCACTAGGTGGGGATGTATACTTGTTTCAATTTACTTTCTGCTTCAGCTGCTTTCAGACGTTTCTAGTCGAAAAATTAACACATTAAAATATTTTATTATATGAAGGTATGACATTTCATAAAACTATACACAATACATCTTTAAATTATTTCTATTTCGTGATTTCACAAGAGCTTCCAAAACAAGTATAGAAATCTACACAATGAAAATCATGAAAAACAAGTTCTCAATTTATATTATTAGTTTGAAATCACAATATGCTGCCCTTCCCAATAAAACTCACAGGCATCACACATGACAACAAAACTGCCAAAAATGACAGTTACAGTTTATATAAATTACATCTATATGAACATGTACAACATTGTGGTTACCCCTCATTGCAGAATTATTTGGAAACTAAATGAATGAAATTGTGTTCCTCATCAGTCACGTAACAAAACTTCTGCTTCTGCTGTGCCCAGGCTGAGGCTGAGCTTTTATAACACAGGACAAGTAACACTAAAGTCCACTGACTCTTAGAAATAACTAAACACTACCATTAAATGCCATCAAAACTGTGGCTCAGGAATATCACAGTAACAGAACAGCTATACTATTGTCAAGATAGTCTGTGAATTTACTAAATCATTACTTTCTTCATACTTGCAACAAACTCAAACCATTTTGCATTTCTATAATGTTGAGAAGTTTTAGTTATTGACATATATTATACAAGTAACTAAGACAACAGTTTTTTCAGCAGTGGTAAAGAAATACAGAGTTCAGATGTCTACAGGCTATCTAAAACATCTGTATGTAAAAGATGAAGAAAAGGCATTATTTCCCTGCACTTTCTGTACTCAAGACATTACTTTTGTTCACTTAAGAGAAAAAAAAAGAAAAAGACAAGACAGAAAAGGATTTGAAACATGGTCAATTTCATTACAGAGGATAAAAAAAAGGAGGGGATGCATTTATATCCAGCAATAATAAATCAGTACTACCTGTCTTTATCAGGTGATTAAAATTCTTTCCTTCATTTCACCTACAATAGCCACTTCTCCTCTCTGCTGTACTCCTATTTTTTGATATCCAACTTTTGCAAGGTTTATAATCCAGGAAAATATTTCCCATCTTGAGAAAACTATCATTAGATGACTCTGCTCTGAGAGTCCCTTGCCTGAGCCGTAAGGTGAGTTACAGGGTTATTCAGCTTTACTGGCCCAGCAGTCTGACTAAACCTCCTGGTGTAAACTGCTGTTCTTTTCCACTTCATTAAGCTGCCTCTGTGTTGTCCATTTATAAAACTCTCACTTATAAAAATTGCATCTTTAAGGAGTAATGTGTAACAAATAGACTTCTAATCAGTCCATGCCACCATTAATTAATTCCCATGCAATATGAGAGCTCTTTTCCATTTATCTCCAGAACAGGTTTTTTTCCTTACAGCTTTTTGCTGTTCACAGATGCCCAGTTGTTTGGAGCTACAGATGACAAGGCTGGTACAAGTTGCAACCCTTCCCCAGTGCCAGGCTTGGCTCTACCTTCAGTGGGCCCATAGAAAAATGCAAACATGGTCTGCTCTGCCTGCTTGGGTCAGTTTTTACAAGAGGAAGGAGAAAGAGCAGCAGCACAGTGCTCCAAGTCTCATAAACTGGTAGTTTTTAATCTGAGAACATTTCACAGCCCCAGCAGAGGAGCTCTCAAGGGTGAGCTCCCTCTGCTTAACAGCAGGGTACAGGTTTTCCACAACTGCCTCTCGTTGGTTTTCATATTACACCCAACAATATAGAATCTTTTTTTTTAGCCTGAAAGAAGCATGTCAAACTGCCAGGCAAGGGGTGAGCACACATTCCTCAGAGCTTCCTAACAAACTGGCTCCGTTCTACAAAAACAATCAGTAAATCTCACTGCACACCTACCATGAGCAAAAGAGAAAATACAATCAGGGGCAAGAAAGGAGGAAAGTAGCCCTGAAGCATTGTCAGAATGTAAAGGCATGTGTAGGAAGCTGTAATAAGCCCTGATGGCAGTGTCAATGAGAAGTGACTATATACACATTTAATTAAATCTTAGTATACTTTTAGTACTGGCATGGGGGTTGTAAGGAATGCCATTTAACAATTGCTTTTCTCCCTTATTTACTGAAGTGAATGATATACTGCCTTCTGAAAAAAAACATCAATGGCATTTCAGTATAAGCTATACTTTTATACATTAAAATTATGGCTAACATTGGTCTCTAAAAGCAACAGAACATGTCACAGCTTGAATTCTCACTGACATACCAAATTCTAAGTACTGAGAGAGAGGAAAGGATGCAGAAAGAAAACTACCAAGAGCTGCAGTTTCTGAGATGAAACCTCTGTCTGTTGAAATCTAGAGACAGAACTGATAAAAGCTGGAATTTGAAACTGAAAATATTTAGACAAGAAACAAAGCACCAGTTTGTAACAAATCCCCTGGAGCAGTGTAATAAATTAGTGGAGCAATGTAAGAGAGTTGATGCTTTACCTGGAAAAAAACCAGTATCTTTAACAGTATTTCAAACAGGTGCTATAGACTGCATTGCAGAGGAGGTCAAACTACACTAACCCAGTTTTTCACCTGGGGGTCTACTGCTTTTAATGAACTAGCATTGAAAATGAATATTTGTGGGTCTTAAGAATTTTTGTTACGAATATCAACTTAAAAATATTCCAAGAAATGACCACTTCCCTAAATTCATACTGTTTTCAACAGCAGAAATAAACAAAGGAGAGGGAAATATAATATATTGTTGCAGTAGACCAATTTAGCTACCAGTTAATACATTCAGTCTTTTCCTCTTACAAAGTCTCAATAAAGCCTTTTCCCATTGAATTGGACTTTCAAGGAGAACATCACAAATAAGTTTTCATTCAGTAGAATGAATCAATCAAAATCTGGCCTTCCTCAAACACTATACATCATGTAGTGGTCATGAGAAATGCCCTATCATCAGGAATGATTACCCAAGGCTGAATTAGTTTCGGTAGAAAGTTCAGAGAACTTTAACATATCTTCCACTTGCTTTGACTGAAGGGAAGATGTTCTCAAAGCAAGGTGGTAGCAGTACCTCCATTGCCATTAAATCACCACACCTATAACTTAGCAAGAATAACATTTAGTAGCAATTACGATAAAGAAACCTTTCTTATGCCTGACACAACACATCCAATTCACACAAAGAAATAAAGATAGTTAAAAGCAATTTTTCATATTAAATCACACCAATCTAGAACTCAGAGATTGTATTTTAAGATTCAAGTATGTGCACTGACCTTTTTCATCTTCCTATTCCCACCAAGCATGAGATTTAGAGAAGAATGACTCTGAAATTTCCACTTTATTACTGAATACGTTTTCTCCCTGAACTACATTCGATTATCACTGCTTGTTCTTTTTTGGGGGAAAAAAAAAAACCTTTAGATATTGTTTTTACTGAACAGTACTAATTTTTACCATTCCACAAAAAAACTAAACAAGGGCATTATGAAGTTCTGATCCCTTCTTAGGAAGGAATGTTAACCAGGATAAAAATTAGGCATTTAGCCTACACTGGTTTTATTATTGACGATCACATATGTGACCCTGAAAGATCATGAGATCATGCCTAAAGTATTCCATCCTGAGTGTATTGCCAGAGTCTGAGTAAAATGTTGGAAGTTTATTTAGTTACAACTAAGACATAAGCATTTATAAGAGCATTCGTGTTGTAGATAACCATAAAGCCTATGTGATTTTCCTGTAAAAACCCCAATCCTGTGAAAGGATATGCACTCTTAACACACACACACCTTGATCACTGCAGCAACACAATCATAAGAAAGCTCTAGAGAACTACAAAAGGATTCTTAGTCTTTCACCAGCGACTCCAGAGCAAATATTTTAGAAAAAAGTCACATTTTTATCTTAAAGATAATCTGTTGCCCAACCATTAAGACCTGACAAGATGCATAGCAAATCTGTTGACAACACCTTTGTAGGATAAAAATTAACAGTGAAAAAAGGGGGTTAAAAGTGAAATGAATGGTGACAAATCTAGAAAAACATGCCTTTATATGGAACATATGATATTCTATTTGTATTATGCAGAGAACTAAAATGTCCTAGTGATACTCCAAGACTTTAACATGAGGTAAAACACCTTTCCTTTACCTTCCATGCCCTAACAAGATGATGTAGAAACAATTTCAAACCAGAACAACCTGAAGTAATCATCCCTGATGCACTTAATCTGAAACAAGTCCAAAGATCCATCTAACACTACAGCTGTAGTTACTACAACATAAAAAATATTTTCAATACACTGTCCATAACATCACCATTAATTATGCAGCAAATATAGGAGCTACATCTTAAACACTAAATAAGAAATTAAAATGGAGTCTTTTAAAGTATTTTATGTCTAAACCAAGGAGTAAATATATAAAGAGTACAATATATAAAAAGCACCATCACTGACATTTTGCCTAAACCTGCTAATCCTAACATGTTTTTGCTCCAGAGCAACTCAAACAGTTGAACATTCAATCAGAAGGGAATACATCCACTGTGTGCAGAATGGTCCTAATTCTGAAGTGCTGGTAACGCCAAAGTAATGTTTTGTCCAAAAGTACCAATAAAAGGTTCATAACACCAGCAGCCACTAACACAATGTATTTTTCTACCTCCTTCAGTCCCATGGCAGAGCTTTACAGCCTAAACCATTTGCTCTGCACCCTATTTGGTCTGATCCCCTACTGCAGGAGGAACCAGGAATCCCATTGCTTCAAACCAGCATACAAATAGGTTAAAAAGCTCTTCACAGCTATGGGATGTACAGCAGGCATCAGAGGATTTGACAACGCAGCCTGTAACAGCACAGAACCATTGGTCTATACCTCAAAATGTTACCTTAGGCCTCCCATCAAATATCTTTTCAAGAACACAGACAGATTTTTATGCTTTAACAAGATTACTTTTTTAAAGAATGTCTCAGACTGGTTCATTCCAAAATAGTCATTAAATTACCTGCTGCACATATCTGTCAGTGGTTTTCCACATGTAGTAATACTCAATGATGCTAGTCAGTGACTTCCAAGGGAGCTGAAAAACATTTGTTTGTTACAAGTTAAAGTGGTTCCAAGAAATTGTAACGTCCACTTCTTGTTAAACACATGTTAAAATCAACTATAGTTGAGACAAATACTAAAACCTGAATGTATTAAATAAGTGCATTAGAATCCATATGCAAACAAACACATATTGCAATCAATAATACACAACCTTTCCTTGTAGAAAGAAGTAAGTAGAATTTCAGTATCACACATCCAAATCTAAATATAATTTGTTCATAATAAATTTATGCCATATAGTTAAACAAAATGATCAAAACAATGCAGTTTTCCATCAGGAAACAGGGTTGTAGGTAATATCTCTATTATAAAATGTCAGATGGAGAATAACATTAGAACTAAAAGAAATCATCTTGACAAGACTGTGCTCGAGTCTCATGATAATTTTACCCTTAAAAAATACAAAGGATACCATACTTAGTTCACAGATTTTTCATGACCCATGACAACTCAGCTGCTCATACATTACCACTAGTTTTGCATAAACTCCCACATGCTCTCAACTCTTAACAAGAAACAAAAGAATGCGAGGGACAAATGTTACCCTGAGCAACAAGAGTGATACTGACAATAAATATTTCACAAAAATCTCTGTACAAACAAGGTACCTTTGATAATGAAAATTATTTTGGATGCCCATATTCATCAGTAAAATAAAAAATGTGTTAACCTAAGTGTAGGGCAGAAAATTAGGCAATCATTTTTAATTATCTCCAAATAACATATTTAACTCCACGAGGTCTCTTGATAATTTAAATTAGGATGTCTCATCCAAAATTCATGCAATTTTTCCTCATAACTTGGAAACGTTACTATAGGCATGCATTAAGGCAAATATTATCTGCTTTCTAGATATGAGGATGATGTTTAGGAGGTTCCAGAAAATACAGGTGTAGAAACTGATCTTTCCAACCTTACTGACCCCACTAGGCAGCTTTCTGCATTTCTTAAGCCAAAAGAATAACTTCCTGCACCTTTAGTTAAATTCCTTAAACACCAGAGGAGCACCTTCTCCAGCTGCCTCTCCCTGCATGCAGGAGCTCACTAGTTTGTCAAGCTGCTTAATTCAGGTTCAGTCAGAAGTGTGCCACAGGGTGTGAATCCCTGAACATTTGCATTTGATCCAAAAGTAGCAGTGTATGAAATGCATATGCTGATGTCCCAGTAAGTAGCAGCACAATTCAGGTTCCTAAATTCCTCTTGCTTTCTTGGGTAAATTATGCCTTGAGAGAAATCATCCCTCAAAAAGGTCAGTGACAAGAGGATGTATTTGGTGTGAGGTGACAGAATGATCCTCCAGCTCCATGTTCCTCCTGGCATCCAGGTGAAATGCCATCACCCCAACCACCTGCCATTGTCAATTAGTGCATTTTAGCATATCCATATTTATTTTCCTTCCTGAATATTTATTAGCATGTTCACACTACAAATGTTTACCACTTCTCTAGAAGACACTTTAATCTGTTTTAACTATGGCCATGACACCAGTATGTTCATTCACTCAGCAGGCATCTACAATTAAAGGAAGGCAAATAAGATGCTTGGACCAAATAACAGTAATCCTTTTACACTTTGATTCAAAACTTGGAAAAGCTGTTTGATAGACTGAGTATGGATAACCTGTATTCCATTTACCTATGCATTTAATGCTCTGAACTGCCAGTGAAGCTGTGAACAGCCATAGAACAATACACTGTCATTACCAAATTCTGTTCCTGAAAGTAGTAAATATGCTCATCCGCATAACATTTTTGCAGGAGAAAATTAGCAAAAGCTACCACCTCTATAAAAACAGAGAAAGGGGAATTTTAAGTTTCTTTAATTTCTCCAGGCTAAAAATAGACCAATCAGATCAGCAAGAAAAATTTAGGATTATAAAGCATCCTAAAATGAACATGGTAATTTTAAGGCAAGTTTCCACAATCTTCTAAAGCTGAAAAACAATTGCTCCTGCTTTCTAAAAACAGTTCCTATTCTGGATTACCAAGGCCTTTCCTGCCGTACCTGAGATGTAATAGTTATAAATTTGTGAAAACTCTTGATAATGATAAACTAAGAATTAACATGTATAACATCTTTGACCTACTGTTAGGAAAATAGTAACATTTGGAGAACATAAAATATCTATTCTTCCATGCTACTACTCTGGGATGTGAAATAATTCAAGCACATCAAGTAAATTGAATTTGCTTATAAAGTTTAGCTTGATTAGGATTCACACAGAGTCTTCAAGATAGAAGAACCTCTCCTACAAGAGCCAATGAGTCAACAGCTGATGAAAATTATTATTCAAAAGCTAAATTGGTAACTTGATTACAAATGAGCATCTCCTAGCTATGAAAAAAAGGTAAAGACCTTTACACCATTTAATTTATAACAATCTTGTTTACTAATATTTAGTGTTTGTAGCTTAATACTTGAGCTGCACATTGAACATCAAACAGTGGCAGTTCACAGTAACTGCTGGAAAAGTAAATGAATCTGCCCTTTACAGAACTGTCATGTAAGGGCTGCAATTGCAGCTGCTGTGCCTTGCAAATCTGGGACAACTCAGAAAAGGCAACTCCTCTGGGATGTAATGACTCAGGCAGGTACTACATCACCCTTCTGCTTCAGGAGACTGCTACCAACCCCTTTCTGCCATGCAAAGACTGACTTTCTTGCCTGTCCTGTGGCACCACTGCAATGTCTGCTGAGGTTGGAGTTTAATCTCAGGCACTGCAGACCTTAATTTTATCATTAGATCCTACATGGAGATCTGAACAAGTTCACACATACACTATCAGTTCATTATCTTCTTTGCCCTTGCTCTTACAACATATCTAAGCATACTTAGATGCTTAGCAATAAGTAAATTTGTCAATAGCTCACTACTGAAGAGAGGGATGATAACAGATAAAAGTATTACCATGGAAAATTACTGCTTACATGCTACATATTTATACCTACCTCAC
The DNA here is from genome assembly GCA_013397075.1 of Rhabdornis inornatus. NCBI lineage: Eukaryota > Metazoa > Chordata > Aves > Passeriformes > Rhabdornithidae > Rhabdornis > Rhabdornis inornatus. The sequence goes on from VWZS01004865.1 coordinate 1,893,365, forward strand.
CTTGCAGAAACTTTTCACATATCCGTGATCTAAATCTCTAAGGACTATTTTTGATGATTACTTAAAAAGCAAATGTGTGTTATCAAATCCCTGCACTTTTAGAATGCTACTCAGGAAGTAAAAACATATATATTTTACACTAGAGAAATGAAGATATCCCAAGACTACACAATGACTAACATAACTGAAAGATTTCAGATTACACAGAATTAAATAAAGACTGTGTACCGTTCTAAGTACCACATAAATTGAGATATAAAATACATGCTCTTCTAAGGATGTTTTTTAAATTACACTTTTCCAAAGAAATAAAAAAAAAGGCAACTAAGAATAGATAATATCCCTATTCTAACTAAATGAAGCTATAATTAATTAGTGCCTCACATCCATTTGTGCTGCACTCTGACTCGTGGTTAAGGTGCCCTCAGCAGCTATGCAATGCTATCATAAGATCTGTGATTGTCTCCTGCTTTGGGAGAGATCAGGGGAAAATAGCCGCACTTTGGGAAGGAAGATTTAGTGAAAGAAGGGGGATATCAGGACAAGATTTTATCAGGGTATCCAAGACAAAATTTGAACTTTGTAAACAGCTTCTAATAAAGTCATTCAAATATGTAGCATTTGAATATTACAAATGCAGACGCAATTCTCATTACACATTACTACACTGCATTACTTTAATGTAGTAGTAGGTAACACAGAAATCATACAGAAAGTAAAGATACTTCATAAATACCAGAGACAAGCCTTCTGCATGCTTGCTCACAAATTGTGTTAGGACACAACTTGTAAAAAGCCAATAAAACATGTTATATGCTCACAGCATTTTCAAAAGCCAAATATTAAATATGTATTAATTAGAATGCATAGCTCCTGAACTCTTGCACAGCTACAAATGAGAACCATTTGTCAGTATAATAAATAACAAGGAATTAAGATTTATGTTCTAAAAAAACTATAAATATTATTTTTCAATAATATTTTCTTGAACTTAGAAGAGCTGTTTCAGCCGTGATGCAACTTTCAACCTTATGAATGCAGTGAACATTTTCTCCCTCAGGAATCTCAAAATTAAGCATGCAGATATAATACACCTATTAAAACGTCAGTTCTTTAGAAAAACAATAGCCTTCCCTTCCCACCTTCATCCAATTACCTGTTCCATTCCAAATCTGTGAAAATGAAGGAAAGACAGCTCAGCTCATTGCCAAGCCTCCTCCCACTGTCCTGCACTCTATCTGGAAGGACTTCTACATTTACCATACAGTACTTTTTCCCCCCCTCATAAAGATTATTAATTAACTTCTGCAAAGAGAATAAAAAAACATCTGAGCTCTCAGAGTCAAGCAGAATGAGATTAATGTGAAAATGTTTCAATCAACTTCAGTCTTAAACAATGGAATTCCTTTGGTTCAAATCTTAACTTTTTCATGAAGCCCAACTTGAATATGGTACAGCAGAGGAAGTATTTTTCCTTGGAAGAAAAAGGCTCTCCATAAAATGTGAAAAAAATTTGCAGCAAATTACTAGCAATTCCAGCAATCAGTGTTAGAATCCATTTAATTTCATTACTCTGCATTAGAATTAGCAAATTAAAGGTTTACTGCCCTATAGTCTGATACTTCACTACCAAAATGACTGTAGTTGGAGTATATTGGAAAACATTTCTTTTACTTTTCAGAACTGCCAAAATATCTAATATGTCAAAACAACTCCCTGTAGTACATTTTAAAATCTATCTGAATACTAATTTCTCTCTGCTAACCATAGTAGGAAACCCCAGCTTTCCAAAAACACCCAGGGGAGTCAGCCATGTAGCTGCTAATGAATTTCACTGGAAATTCTGGAAACGCTCTGCAAAGTTCCTGGACCTTTTTCAGATGCTTGTAAGATCCTTGTAAAAATCCTCATTGGAACGTCTCAGCATGAGATATACCTGATATTAAACCACTAAACAGACTAACTTCTGTCACCATCTTTCCAAACAACAGCACTGAACAAGAAAGCATATTGACTTTAAACCAGATAAAATGTACAGATATGTTAATCCCACATATCAGCTACACAGATTTCTCCCCTAGCCTTCCAAACCTTCAGAAAGCAGCTATGCTCAAGCATGGCAAAACACAGCTACAGGAAAGAGCACTACTTTCATACTCACAAAGTCTTGTCGAATGTCATTGAAGTCCTTGCCATACTTTTCCAAAGCCTCTTCAAATAAACTAGCTTCTGATGCTGACCACTCTTCCATTTCATCTCTGCACAAGACAGGCCCTCCCAGGGGCACTAGAACACTGATGGCACTGCTCAGATCATAGTTGTGTTTGTGCAGTGTGTCCATTGCGTGAAACTGCCAGGGACAAGGAGACAATAAAGACGTGTTTAAATAGACAGTAGTCCATATGTAATGCAAATTCAATTTGTTATTCTCTATAAACCAAGCAAGGAGCCTCAATTAATGCTAAATGTGGAATCTATCTTGATATCATAGTTTTCTGCTGCAGAATATGAGGAAAATAAATGGTTTATTACTTGATCTGGGAAAGGAAATACCTTGATAAAATGTTTACCAAAAATGACATTAGTTTATTAGTTCCTGCAAATTACTAGCAAACATTTCTAAAGAATCTCTTGTTGATAGAAATTGGTTCCAAGAAACCCAATAAAGACAGTGTCATATATTGACTGTGGGGCCATTTTCAATTAACAGAAGCTCTAAATAATAACTAAACAGCTGCTCAGACATCTATGAGCTCAATATTCTCATTGCTGGTGAAGGAAGACGTTGTTTTCATTATCATCATACTGAAAGAGCAGCAAGATTTTCGTCCCTTGCTAAACACTGCTGTCACAGACCGGTAAATAAGGTTTCTTGGTTTGATTCCCTTTCTGTTATAAAAGAGAAAAACAGAAAGCAAACAAATTAAAACAATCTTCCCACTGTAGATAACACTGAATGCTCCCATTGCTACCCAATGATGGGGAATATAAAAAGTAAACAAATCCACCATTGGGAAAATGAGTAGCACACAAGAAGCATTTCTGACTCAGTGTCCCAAAAGACCCCATCAGCACAATCCAACTGGCTGTGCTGAAGGAGCTATGAGAGTTATAAGTGCAATAATGTTTGTGGCTCTGTATCAACCTCCTTCCAATGTGTCCCACCACAGTGCTGAGTTCCAAGGAGCACGTGCGAACTTGCACATGGCCACGAACCCAGCTATGGGAAAACCTTCCAAGAAAGGAACACTCCTGCACTATGTGTCAGTACAGCAATTCCAGCTGAGCTTCTGCATACAAATCTACTGCAAATAATGGATTTTTCTGATCTTTTGCTATCTTCTATGAATGACTATTGTCTTACTCCAGTGTTTACTGTAAGTCTTTGAGTGCTATCAAGCACAAGATTCTGAAACTATTTTGTCTGCAAGAAGCAATGTCACTATTATCCTGCAACATATCATTTTACTTATGGTTCAATCAAATTCACCAGCCTGGAGAAAAGCCATTATTAAAATCAAGGATTCTAATATGAAAATATGTAACATAATGCCTAAAATCCATCAGCTTCATATTAGAGAACGTACATTGAAATCACTGGTTTATTGTTTGCCATTCAGGCAATGAGTAAATGAGGTCTAAAGATTGAGCCCTTACAGTAGATGTATTATTGAGGTTTAAATCTTTGTTTAGATTGCAGCCCTCATAGAAAAGCAGTACACACAGAGCATCTTCCAAGCAGCTGCTGAATCCAGATCTATTCACTGATACCAACTTTCATAAAAATGACAACAGAAGTGAATAAATCGAAATCTTGCCCTTGGCTTTATGTTCATTTTTCCTCTATAATAAAATATGAATCCATAATGCTTTTTTGATATTTCTAAAGAAAAGATTCATACTGAACTCGGTGGATAAGTGCTGTCTTCACTGAGCTGTCCTGTGACAGAAGACCACTGACAAGCTCATTGATAACTCTGCCTTCTACAGGTCTGTCAGCCCTGACCTGCATCAAATTTCCACACTGCAGTGCAAACTGTGGTAGCAAAAGCAAGAGAAGCCTGAAGGAATACATAGAGACTGAGAGAAAAAGCCCTGGAGTATCTTCTTTTTATCTGCTTTACCCTAAGAAGCAGGAGGCTGGGAGACCTGGCATTGCCTCTCCCAAACAGGAGCCTGAAGGATAGAAAAAGAACCACCCTTCCCTAAGAACCCTTGCCCAGAGCATGCAGTCCAGCACAGACACAGGACTGAGGAAAAGTGTTAGTCATGCAGCTAAGAGGCAACTTCAAGTCCAAATATGAGGAGGCAGATGAAGAAACCTCCCACCAAAAGCTAAGGAACAGCTGCATGGAGCTGGAAGAAAGGGCATGAGAGGGGCATCCTGCAGCCAGTCACGCAACACAGCTCCCAAACCAGCTGCAATTTCAGACTGAACTGCCTCCAACAAAGCACTCAAACTGGAAACTGAGTGTGGATTCTCCAACTCAATCATATTTTAAGTGTTTTTACCTTAGGAGCCACATATATAGAAGTCTAATGAAAATCATTAAAAAGACATAATCCAAAATGCAAAGAAAAAGACTGCTTATACTTTTCATTTTGAAGATACATCTAATATCAGATTTAGATTCCTACAGTAAGGTCACATAAGCTCTTCTAAACAAACCCACCACAAAGAGCAAGTGATGCTATTAGCCTGCTTTGCTTTAAATGGCTCTCATGGTCAGTATATGCACTATGAAACATTTAGGAATCTGAAACAAAGTCCTCCCAGTCTCTTTCCCTTCTTAAGACATCAATTATCATCATAAAATAAAACACTGCCTTTGAGAAGGCCAGAAATGCAAGTTTTAGTTGGTTGTCTCACAAGTCTTAACCACTGTAAGAGAAGCACATTATCATCTAAGAAGGTAAACACACATTGTTTCATGTCTTCAGAAGGGTTTTCTAAAAGCAGGGGGTTTCCTATCTTGTCTCATTACCTTCCCTATGTTTCCAAAATAAAGGAGCCTGAAAGCAGCCTCTCAGTTGTTATCCATCTGCAAGAAATGTGTACATCAGCCCTGAATTTATCTATGTTCATAATCTAGGCGTTTTTTTTTTTTTAATATCAGTCTGTTTACAGTTATCTCTGATTAAAACTAATTAGGATTAAAACTTAATTAGGAATACTGGAAAGCCACAGGTGTGGTGTACAGAAATCCCATTAATAGCACCTCAGGTACAAGGGTTATCTGCCTTGCATTAACAAGATAGATGGTATAATTTTCTTAGTGTTATGCACCTATATACAAAGTATAAATGAGATACACCACAAGTTCTGCAAATGTCTCTACTAACTTTAACTGCTGCTGAAAATATGCTCCCAATTAACATGGAAATGTCTGAAAAAGTAACTATTATAATGACAAATATGTCTTTTCTTAACTTAGAAGGAAGTACGTTGCCAAAAAGAAAAAAAGTAGGGTTTTAAAAAGCTGAGGGGGTAGGAAAATGAGAAGAGACAGACACAATAATTAAGCCTAGGGTGGTTCCTCTGATGCCTCATTATAAGATATGCCTTTCATTAAGTGTAATGGAACTTAATGGATCATTTGCGATGGAGAAACATTAACATGGCACTCAAACAAAGTATCCCTTTATTAGCAGCATTGCACACTTACTTTCAAATGAGAAATTGCCATAAGGATAAATCCACTCTATTAATCACTGAATACAGGATGCAAATAAAGAAGGGATATGCAATGTGTGAAATGTATTAGAAATTCTTACTCCACCGAAATATTAATAAAATGAAAAATGTTAAAGAACTATTTTGATGAACAAAATTAAGTATTTAATGTGAACAGAACTATGTTTGTAAAAGTCGTATTAGCAAATGTGAAACAGAAAATTCATTTTGGGTATTAGTGGAAGCATTACACTTTGCCCCTGCCTTTACGGTACTATCATAGTCCAGACTAAATCAGTTTCCTCTTAAATATCCTTTGACTACACTGCAAAAGGTAATAACTTACATATTTTTATCATCATAATAAAAAATTTATTTTATCTGGAATACAAGAATTGTCCCACTGAATCAGACCAATCACCCACCTAACTAAGCATTGTGTTTCTTACAGTAGCACCAAGGAATATTAGTTAAAATGTTCAGGTAAGTCTAAGTCACAGTCTGAGGTCAATTCCCATTTCATTGACCAGCACTTACAAATCTTCAGAATGAAGACACAAGTTATACCTTTCCCTATTCTCCTCAGTACTAATTTATAGCCTATATGGCTACATCATTTTTCTAACCTTTTTTTAAACCTGCTGGTACTGTCCACTCCCACAAAATTTTGTGCAACTGAATTCTTGGGGCTCTCTATTCACCTTCTAAGGCAGTGCCTTAACTATTTTAAATTAATCTGTCAGCTTTTTTGAGTTTCCTCTAATTCTAATACTCCAGTATCTGGTAAATATCAGGTCTTCTTTAGCCTAAACTGTATGATAGTGTTTGGGTACAAAAATACCTAAAGTAATATAACAAGAGTTGATCTTTGGAAATCTAAGTCAAACTTGATTCTCTGAAAAAGTAATATTTTTGGTCTCACATAGTGTTCCTGGCATACTTTATTTACTGTAGCACACCTTCTCAGCTAGTATGATTATACAGAAACAAACCTGTAATCACTATATTTCCCCCTTTCTCTAAAAGATGCACATGCTTACATTAACAGTGAACAGCATACTACGGAAACATAGTAGGAACATGCTAATTAATATGTTCTTAAAAATATGCTTACAAAGTCAGATTGCTTATCCTTTAGAAAATATGATGACATATACATTCAGTAAGTGCAAAGTATTATCCACACAATTTTCAATCAGCTTTATTACCACATACTTTAAGCGACACTGCCCCGAATGAATTGAATACAATGTGTATTATCCATTCTGCTGTCGGTGTCTACAGCTGCGGGTGATCCACAGCTAAAGCCAAATGTTGCACAGTGTGATTACAAGAGCAGCACTGAGAAGCTTAGAGAAAACACACAGGATTTTCTAACACACACACACACACAGACCTGGCATGCAGGTATCTAAAGGACAACAGGTGGAAAATGGGGACTTGGGAGTACCAGCTAGTGTTGAATTCATGGCTATAGAAGTTGTAGGATGTTTAAGAAGCCACCTACCAGTGTGATGTCTCGGGAAGCAGCAGCTGCACTCATGTGTAAACTGGGTTGCCTGACAGAACTACTGCAGTCCAAGGCTCGAGCAAACGTGCCAACCGCACTGCAACAGACGAACAGGAGCAACAGTAAATATACAGAAAGATGTCATCTCTTATACCAGACTGTGTCACATCTACAAAAGTGTCCTTTTACACATGGGAGTCACATACTGTTAAGATTTCAGACCTTTGCTAACAAAGAACAACATGATAAAGACAAATCACCAAACACTGCAGCAAAAACTCTGACCTTCTGCCCCCAAAAGTAACAGTAAGTACATATAAGAATGACAGCTCAGAAACAAAAGGTACTCCGAGAATTCTCATGTACCAACTTCTTAATATATCGATTTTTCAATTAATTTTGAAGTCAAAGGCTCTCCACAGTTTGGGGTTTACAATCAGGACTATTAGTTCTAAAATGACAATGCTATAATAGTGCTTAAAAATTATAATTCAAATTAAAAAGGGGGTTCACCATGTCCCTGTGAGGAAATTAAAAACATTTTATTCACTTCAGTAGTTCATGTCTACTACTTCCATTAGTGCGGCAAAAAAAGCATATCAGCTTAGTCTAAAGTACCCCCAAAATCCTGGTGTTGTCACAGGTTTTAAGCAATAATGAAATAAATGGATCTCTCAACCTACTTAATTTAAGCATTCCATTATTGAAATTGACATATTATTTCCTAAACTTTACTTTCTTTTCCACTTTTGTTGATGAATTGTACATGGCATCTATTATACTTAGACTGTTCTAAACTGTAAACATTTCTTGGAGAGCAGCAAGCATTTCTTGGAAGTATATGTATGTATCATGCACAGTGAAGGAAAAGATGCATAGAGGATTTGACCCGGCCCAGCATATCATACAGGAAAGGAGCAAAGATGCAGTGACACAAAAGATTATCAACGAGCAGATCAGAAGTTCCTCCAGTACCTGGACTTGTACAATGACTCTTGAGGTGCATTCTGTCACATTGCTATCAGAAAAACCCATTTGTTGCAGTTATGACACAAGCTCTCCTAAATTCAAAGACCCAGTTAAGTAACAGATGTAACAGTGCAGTCCTCTGGCATAGGGACTCAAGACTCACTCAGCAATTACAGTCCATGCAAATTACAAGTACAGAATTATACCAATGGTGGATGTCACTGACAGATAAGCACAGATTGCTGTGTCCTGTAAATCTGATATTCAACAGTAAAATAATGTGCACCAAGACTTAAACTCACTGAAGTTATAAATGAATGCGGAGAAACTGATAATAAAGTATGTTTCCACAATTTTATCTTGAATCTCAAAAAAAGTTATTACTGAATGCACATTTCAGTACTTGCTGCCATAGTCTTACAAGTTAAGATGCAACAGCAGTGATTCAGACTGCTGGTATTAACTGCTTTTTCAAAGGCTGTGGAAGAAATAAGTGATATTCAAATGCTTCTCCACAACCTTTGCTCCCTCTGTGTGGAGACAGCAAATATGAGACGAGAACACACACACATTCTATTTTCTTTTTTTTTTTTCTTTAAGCTTGGCAGTACATAAAACAATATTTGTCCACAAATCACTCCCAAGAATAAGGCTCTATTATGAACACATTTCCTGATAGTCTGTCAACCCCTTTCAACACGTTGGCATTGAAAAGGGTTGTAGCTAAGCAGTCTTTCCTGTGATCCTTCTGTCCCTACTGCTTAAACCAGTGAATGTGGCATGACTGCATTTCCCTTCTGCTGCTACCTGCTAGCTTCTTATCTTCCTTTTGCATAATTAAAATTATTGTCTCTTGACCACATTTCTAAAATAAAGTCCAAGTATGCATGAACACTACAAAGAATGTTCTCACAGTCACTCTCTGGCAGATCAAACTTTTGAGGCTGACTTCAGAGCCCAAGAGTATTTTGTGGCCAAGAAAGTAAAGCCAAAATTAAGAGCCAATATAAAGCTAGGTTTCTTCTGAATAAGTGAAAAAGAGGTAAGAACTGATACACCAGTGGACATTGTTTCCAGTGCTGTACTGAGTAGAAGAAGATTGCAACCATCAGAAGAGTGCTGCGTGGGATTTTGGAGTATATGAGCGCAAACCAAATTAATAACAAATAAAACACATAAAGACAAAATAAAATAATAAAAACAATAGAATAAAAAATAACAATAAAAACAGCATCAAACATAATAGAGCAAATATGATAATAACAATAATAACAAAACAAATAATAAATAATAAAATGCAGGCAGTGTACCATTTGGGGTGTCAATGGTGACAGGGCAGGGGGTGGGGATGGTACAGGACACAAACTGGGGGGTCTGGAGGTGTGAGGTGTGTGCATGTCTGTGGCTCTCTTGAAATCAAACTAACTTCCAGTTCTCCTTTCCATAGAAACTTGTGAAAAACAGTGAATTTCCAATAAGTGTAGAAATTCTAGGGCATTTGGCTGTCAAACAGTAACTAGGTTCAAAACTAAATAGTGCTATACCGTGTTTAGTATAATCTAGCTATGCAATTCACATCCAAATTCAATATTCATTTTAGAAATCACTAAAATACCTCAATTTTGATGTTTTTCAATTAAAAATACAGACACGAGGTACATATTGATGCAAAGGTCAAAATGTGCCTTTGTCATTTTTTCTCGCATTATTTTTTTCTAATTCTACCATTCAAGAATTGTTTTAGAAAAGGAACAAAATAAATAACTAACCAATGCCATTTCCAGAAGACACAGTATTGTCTTCACCTACCTAAAATAAAACTCAGTATTAAACCAACACAGGCTAAACAGCCACACCCTAACCACTCATTCTTCTTAACAAACTTTCAATATTAATGTCTTGTTAAGCTTGTAGAATTCAAAGAACAATTGTACATAGTTAACTGAAATTATATTTAATTCAACAGAAACAATAATAAACTGACAACCCAAAAATCTGTGCTCAGCAAGCTGCTTAGGAATTATTCAACATGTAATTAAAATACTTAGACTTCAAATAGAAACCAACACTCCCCACATTTTCCAAAATAAGCTAAAGCCAAAAGTCACACAGACAGCGAATCACACAGGTGGCAGAGAGATGGACAAGACAAACAATTGGCATTATCAGCAGGGAGATTACTCTCTGCACAGCCTGCATCAGCAAGCAGCTATAAGAGCTTTAAGGGTTAGAGCAAATGATCCAGTGTTACCTTAATTAGGTTTTCCTTGGTTAAATTATCTTAAAGAGCAGAACCAAGAAGGTTTATTAACAGATTGCAGCTGACAACCATACAAACAAAACAAATGGATATAGTCCAGTGCCAGGATCTAAGATTATGGAATAAATAAATGTTCAGCAAAACTCAACAGGCTCTATGTTCCAAAAAACTTAAGAGATCATTGCAGTTGCTATGCCTGTGTGCCCTGCATTTAGGCAAAATTTCAGATTAGATTTTGAACACAGAAAATATATCGCTCCAAATTTCTTATAGCTCAAGTCTAAGATATTAAAGGAAATAATTGTTCAAATTTTTTGCTTAAGATTAATGTTAGTAGTAGCCAAAGAAATGAAGAAGCAGCAAAAGAGACTGTCCTAACAAGCTTCCAAAGATTTGGTGGCTCATCAGTTCTAGTTCTGAAAAGGGCTGTTATTTACCAAAGAAAATCTGGAACCACTGCAATTATACATCAGAATAAAAATAGCCTCTGCTTCCCCCAGTAGCAACAGTGGTTTGGCATCAAATCAGATCAAGAAAGTTCTGGATGCAGCCAAGTAACTCCCAATTTTCTTTTACCTTGTATTCTTGAAAATCCAGCTGAAACATACATCCTTCTCAACCTGAGGATGTTTATTTCAAAACTGTTCACTTTTTTTTTTTTTTACACTGCTTGTCTGTGTCAGTGATGCCAGACAAGTAGTGGGTATACTCTGGACAAAGGTGTTGGAAGAGAATCACATCTGTGCATACATGAATCTGCAAATCCACAATTCTCTGCAGATACTTGCAAACCAATGAGTGAGACTTATGCCTCACCTCCTGAGCTAATAATTTTGAGGAAAACAATTAAGTGGTCTTTGGTGGTTTTCTACATACATCAGGAAAGGAAACCTTTTGTTTTCCTTCTCTTTACTCCAATGCTCCTCTCCACACTAAATTGGAAACAGTCCTAAAAGATGACCTCTTAGACTGCTCTGAACTTAACAACCAACAAATTAATATCTGATTGGTCTTTAAGAAAATACCCCGATACTTAAAATACTGGAAAGAAGAAAAAAACAACCCATCTTCAGTGAAGACACATGCAAGCAACAAAACATTAATTTGAATCTGAAAATACACATGAGATTTTGACTACTCAATTTTGCAAAATCTGACCTGCAGAGTATATTCAAATAACATGATGCTGTTACAAAAGACGTTTTCTTTCCACTTCTAAGCAACTGTCTGTACAGTGCTATGCTTCATTATTATAATTTCAGGTATTTACAGCACAAAGGGAGATGGCATGATAAACATGAAAAGTCACCTGCCACTATTCTTCTGCTGAAAGATTCTCAGAGGAAGGTTGGCATGATATAAAAATGTATGATACGACCAACCTTCACTTTCATAGCTATATGAATAGAAATAAAACATATGTGAAATCTTTCTTATTCAACAGAAATAAAATCCCAATAGACAAAAGTAGTTTAATTCACAGGATGTTATTTAAGGCATCATCTGCACGTCATCCTGCAATTCCGCAGTCACAGAGGAGATGTACAGCCCCCTAAAATCAGGTCCATGAAAACTCTGCTAAGGAAATTTATTCTTTGTACAGCAATAGATCAAAGTTCATTAAAAAGATACAAAAAGAAATTCAGCTCCAAGTCTGAATTAGTTCTTTTCAAATGAATTGCGTCAAGAATTACAGTAATACAACATGCACAATGGAATAAACTTATACTAGCCAGGCATGACAGACAGGCAGAAACATAGAATTTTTGATATGCCTGGTAAACTTGATGTGAACATATTTTTCCTTTTTACTGCCAAACCATCTGCCTACCATTAGATGCTGTAATTCACCTTCCTAGCAAACATTCAGTTTCGTGAGTGCAGCATTGGCATCGAGATTTTTTCACCATTTTTGCTGTATAATTTTATGTTGCAATTCTGCCATTAAATTTAATTACCGCTTTAATGAACTTCAATTCCTTTTACTTCTCAGCACCTCCAGAGAATCCAGAATCATTGTAATACTGAAGACTGCAAACCAATGTCTTTTATGTATTTATTTTCATTCACGAGCTTTGGGAATCTGGTCTACTGCCACTGACTACAATTAATTATTTCACAAGAACAGAGCACTACTTTTTGATCACATCTGTAAATGTTTTTGCTTATGGTTCTCAGTTAATGAGTGCATTATTTTCCTCTCTATAGTGAAAGACACCTTGCCAGTTGAAGCTGCATTGTGTTCCCTCCCCCACTGTAAGATAAATTAATGTAACAATCATAGAACATCTCCAAATACACCAACATATTGCGAGCACTTATAACTAACCAACAGAAAATAAATATAATCACTGTCCTAGAGAAAATTAAAAAGTGGGAACAACACAGGAAGGATCAAGCTCTAATTTAACATGACTAACAAGTCATTTTCCATTCCTCTACGATTTTATATTAAAGAAAATAAGCAGGCATTCAAATGAAGAGAAATATGTCAGATAGAGGTATATAATGCCATTTTAATGTTATAGAAATCAAAGTACAAAATTTTAGGGTAGACATGCAATGCTTCAAGGTTATTTTAATTACATTTCAAAACTCTGGTTCAGTTGGAAATAAGCTGGGACCACATATGTCTGTAAAATAGCTTCATTTAGAAATATATTCCTTCCAGAAGACTATGTTGGTAATGTAGTCAGATGAAGCAGAATAAAAGAACTATGTTCTTAATGGTTTCACTGAATCATAAAGCACATAAAAGGAACTAGAATGTACCAAAAATGTATCATACAATGAATTCTAGACCAAATTAGCAGATAGAAATTTAGGGGGGAAAAAAAAATGGTCATTTCTTCAGCTCTCAGCATCTGTCCAGACAACAGCCTACCTCCTATTGCATTTGAGACTGGGCAGGATATTTTTTGACTCCGAAAAACCAAAACAAGTCAGGACTATTATGTTATACAGACAATAGGAATGCTTTATTTCCTAACACTGTGCAACTTGGGACAGTGTTAGAAAAAGAACATAAGATCTGGTAAAGAAATGAAGCACTCCTTGCATATTAGAAACGATAAGAGACTGATGACTGGAGAAAACAGTGAGTATCAATATCAGCTCAAATTAGGAACCGAGTTTCAAAGCCCCTGTCCCCAGTGTTTTTATCTACTGCATTAAAACCAGCAACATCTCATAGCATACCAACTGGGTTCCTGTTAGAAGTAGTTCCACACGCTCATAGACATTTAGTCCACAGGGCTAATTAACTGATTAGTTATGACTAAAAATAAATCTGCCCAAAATGTGCAGTGTGGACACTAGGCCCTCAGCACCAAATGTTTCAATTCTACAAATCCATTTCTACTATACTGAACTATTTGCTAATGAGGATAGATCTAGATGGCTGCTGTAGCTTCTCAAACTGTCCTTTGAATCTGGCAGACACAGAAGAAACATGGCCAATGTATAGGACAAAAGGAAAATTGGTTGATGCAGTTGAATCTTATTTGAATTCAGCAGAAAATGCTGTTGGACTTTCCACTGCCACAGCACAAACATTACCCAAAAGACAACCCAAACCCAGAATACATTAGTCTGATGCCTCAAGCTTCTCCCAACAGATGCTTTTGCTAGTTCAAGCAAGAGTTCTTACCCAAATTATGCTTCAGTAGCAGCAATAAGGTACTTTAAAGATTTGTGTGTCGGGCAAGACTACATGGGAAGGCCCAGTTCATTGATCCTTCCATATTTTTCCAAATCTCCACCATTTTTTTTGGCACTGTTAACTCTAATTTCTGCACAGGATAGGCATATTCTTCTACCTTTCTACCCCGGAAATTATTGAATAGTGGGGCTTAGTGAGAGGCCCAGATTGACCAGGCATATAAACCTAGGGAAAAGGCTTCTCATTCCTGAGACAGTAAACAAACCTTGTAAGACTGGGAAAGCTACGTGTCCAAGGTAAAAATATACCTGTAAATGGGCAACGCAAACAAAAAGAGCATTTAAACACATAAAAAACATGTTGTTTCTAAAAAAAACAAAGCTGCCTGTGTGACTGAAAAAGCTAAAGTATTTAAGAACAAAAGCAACTCTTCTTTCAACTAGATCAGACTGGAAAAAAAAATGAGAAGATATACTCAATTACTTCAACACAGCATCTAAGAAGGATCACTTGAAAATGCTTTTAAAATGTCTAACAAAATAGCATACACATACTTAACGAAAATCACACCTGGGAAAGCATTTAGGAAAAATTTCTTCTCGTCATATTTTCAAATTTGCAGAACTAAACATAACCAGAGAAAGATCATTCCAACTGGAAATCCAGCAGTCACAGCCAATGCTTAATGAACCACAGTTAGGCCACGGCAGAGCTGTCTGTAAGTACTGCTCACCACATCATAATACCAGCTCTCCATTGCTACTCAAGCAGCTTTTAATGGTCCTGAATAATGGCCCAATATAAATCCTGTAACCACAAAATACACTGAATTGAAAGCCACCACCAAATCATCACAGAACTATTTTTCCAGAAATTCATACAAATCTGTCTCAGAAGCCACTTAATGCATCCTGTGAATACAAAAATAGTTTCTGTCACTTGAAAAGCACATTCCAAAGATGAATGGAGTTCTGTGCAAGAACATCCACAAAGCTGCACCTGAGTAATACCTGATTACAGATGGTCATCCAAGTACCACAGGATCTTGGATAGTTACAATTAATCAGCCATGATCCACTGTAACAGAAACCATCTTTACAGAAATTTATCAACTTAGGAAAAAATGCAGCCTTGGCCAGGGCACAGCATTGCAAAGGATGTTTTAAATAACAGGAAGAGAGAACTACATTCTTCTTTATGTATTTAATTATTCTCTGTTACTTCCCAGCAGGCTGTTTACTGCTACACTCCTCTGGGAAAATTTTTGGCCCCACAGAATAATACTTGAGCTCCCCAGAGTGGCTGAGAAATAACGAGTAGAGGAATCTTAAAGCAATGAATGAACTCTTCCAAATTCAGAGTCTTTATGCAGATGTGTCTGTAGGGCACACCACAATAATCTGACCATACATCTCCAGATATTATACTGCTGGTGAAAAAGCAGTTCAGATTCCTGGTTTCTATGGAACATCTACCAGACCCTGTGACTCTCTGAACCTCTTTTAATACCTTTACCGCTCCATCTTGCTTGAAAATTCAACAAGGGCAGGTTAAAAAAAAATGTTTTAGTACTTTATAGAAAGGATATGACATTCCAAGTAGGAGAGTAAGGAAAAAACCAAGTGGATCAGCAGCTGAACTGTAAATGAGCAAATCGGCATCCCATATCACCATACACATAAGCAGGAAAATACAGAGCAACTTTTTTCTTTTTTCCTTCCTGAAATGTTTTGTTCAAAAGGGAGAAAGAAAAAAATCCCCAAAACTAGAAACCATGTAAAAGGATTATTTGCCTAAGAAGATTTGAGATTACACTATGCAAGCAGGTTATAGAAAGTACAGGAGATGGGTTTATTCAGGATAAAATCCATATGTGAACCATGTTTTCTGTTATCATTAGAACAGTATCTTTGTAAGTATGAATTAGCAGAAAGGCAAAACCTGCTGTATCTATGAATGCAGAATTGTTCTTCAGTAGGAAACCTACAAATTTTTTAAGTTTTTTTTTTAAAGTAAAGAAATCATTTCTAAAGGTATTTATTAATTCAAAGCACTTTGATGTTGTCTTCATAAATCTGCATAATCATGTTAATTTATAAAATTGAACTGACTTATTTTTTTCATTAATTAAATACATGACTTCAAAACTTCATTTCAATATTCATCCAAAATAATTGCACTGTATATTATTCAGCTTACAGGCATATGTGGCGAGTTCTGCACCCATTTCATTTATTAACATTTCCTTTATTTCTACTCTTAACTTCTATTTTACACCATGAAATTCCAAGTACTGTAAAACACAAGACTGAATTATTATTAGCACTGAAATCATTTACTCTAAGGGGAAAGCAAACCAACATCTACATTCCAAGTATCAAATTCTACTATAACCTGAAATACAGGGAGTTTAGCATTATTCCAAAACTCACTTTCTTTTTCACTCTCCTGCATTGGTAGCTTCCATAAATATACAAAGGGTCATGGTCTGATTTTCTTTTTTAGCTAATTGTGAGAAAGAGAAAGGCTCACAAAATTGCAAACAGGATGAGTAACACAATATAGGGGAATAAATAGTCAGTAGAAAAAAGAAAAGGATTTTTTTATGAGAGGATTTTAATCTTACCGTGCTACAACTAAAAACTGGTCAATCTGACGGTCAGTAAGGGGGCTATCTGGATCCCATACTTTTACTTCCAGCTTTGCCTGTTCTCTGTCATCTAATTCTCCTGTCAAAAGGTAGATGGGACAAAACACTTATTACTCACAATGTTTTCCTTTGTGTAGTTCTTGCACTATGTTTAAAAGAGACATTGTATGTTTTTAAACATATACACATAGACACACACACAGAGTACTTAACAATCATCAGCAGTTATCCAGTTAAATTCCACAATGCAGCATCACCAAAATAAATACCTTCCCTTAACACCAGCATTTCAATTTAAGGAGACATTCTTAGGAGGTGTAATATCAATGAACTTTAATAAAATGTTATTATAAAGTTGAAGCCACAACCTAAGTAACCAGTGGCTTCTTTATATTACTTGTCTAAATATCAAAGTTACTGTTTCACTTAAGCCATATTAAAATTAATTTTACACTTAACCAGCCTCAGCAATTAAATTCTATCCAATTTGCATTCTATGCCCCGAAAAAATAAATCATTATGCAAAAATGCTATCTACTATATTTAAGCATCTTTTACCTCTTCAGCCACTACATTATCTGTATTGTTAATATAAATCATACTATTAAAATTGCTGTATACACTGACTAGTTCTGTCCTCTAATATACTAATATATAAGTCTGCACCACAAGAAAGTTACTATATACTACATCATCATTTCCCAATTTCATTTCTGTGAACAGAAAAATTTGTGTACATGAACACGGCTGAAACAATGGGGGTGGCTTCCAAAGTTCATTTTGCCCTATATTCATTGTTACAAGAGTACAGCATTTGTACTGAATGGAAGAACAGTGAAGTGTGAGTTTGATACAAGGATTCACATTCGTAAGAAAGACTTGATCTTGTCTTGCCTACTGCAACAATAACTTCTCCTATAAAATAAGAAACATTTCAGAGGCTGACAGAGGCAGCACCACATATGCTACCAGTACGAGGAGATTTACCTGTGGGATGTAGTCAGCACATTTGTGGCCAGGAGATATGACAACAGTAAAATCAGAATCACTGTCTTTCCCTGCTGTTTTAGAATAGGAGCCTGTTCTTCCCTCAGCAAACACGTGAAAACCACTAATGTTTAACTGGTTGCCAATACGTGTGTGACTTTTACAAGGTACTACAAGAATGAAAACCTGTTGTCAGATACAGCAGTTCCAGTCCCTTTGAAAATTTAGGCTGTGTAGGTACCTCTCTGATCACACAGAAGATCAATTTAGTCTGTGCTATTTCTTATGACTTAATGAAAACAGTCAGTCTAAACACACAGAGTATCACCACAACATGAAATAACCTGTACACTTAAGAGTCTGGAAGCAGACTGCAAACCAAGCACTGGCTCTTCTGAAATCACATCATATATGGTGAGTTCTCTAGCACATTGATTCTGGAAAGAAATTAAGATGTAGTATATATTTATCCCTAGCAAACACACAAGTTAGAACCGCACCAGGCTGTCTGGCTAATGTTGCAGGAACAAATTTCACTGTCACATTCTCAGAAAAACACAGTAAATTTCTTCCAACACACAGGCAATAAAGCATTGGCTGCCTAATGGGACTTCAGCTTCTGTTCAAGCTAATTCACATCCAGTACTGAAGACAAATTGTTAATTTCTAGCATCTTGGAAAGGATTTTAGGTCTATAAAGTTATTCTATCGATTGCACACCTGTCAATACATTCATTTGTTCCATCTGTGACAGACACATTCTGGGTGTTGTTCTACATTTTATAAATATTCTCTGAGCACTTCATTTCAATCTGTTAATATACAGTTTTTAAATGCCTTTAATGTTAGTTAACCATTTCAGGACATCACAGTCTAGAGATCAAACCTTACTCAGGTAGATTATAGTTCTCACAAAGAGAAAACATCATACAAACACAGCACCAGTATTCAATCAAAACATGTCACTCTTCTGAATCAAGTTTGCAAAAAGAATAAAACAACTGCAATACTACAGTTCTTACTTCAGTTAGAGGAAATTAAACAATTGCTACTATAAAGTGTTGTAACTCTTTATAAAGGTGAATCTGAAATATTGTCAAGTAGTATTCTGTAATGGCAGTGGACATAAATAGGATACGAGCAATGAACTATCTATACCAAAATAATCTAAACACATATAATAATTGCAATATTAAATATAATTTCAACAATGGTAGACAGAGGTTTCCAGAAAATAGGTGGAGTCTGCCAAGCTGCACTTCAAATAGCTACTTAATTCCTGATTTTCCACTTACATGGCAGGATATTATCACTTAAAGAGGGAAAGTAATCTAAACAGACCAAACCATGGAGGCAGTCAAGCAGTGCTGTAGAAACCTTAGAGAAGTTCATTTCAGGAATAAGTATTTTGTAACTTTCTTTTGCCTATGCTGAAAGCATCAGTATGGGAGGATCACATAAGCAACAGGTCTTCCAAAATAATGATTATCAACCCTCTGTGTTTTACTTGAGTTGTTGATCCTTAGCTGATCATGCCTGTACCACATCCAATAGGATTTTTAACACAGCAAACCACTTTAGGACTCAATTTCTCTGTTAGCACATCAATTTATCTTCTATATTGTTGAATTTGACACCGAAGTATAAGACATTCAAAGAGAGCAGATGATAAAGTTGTCATAGTATTAATTTGTTATATTGCAAAATCCAGCTCACAAAGGAATGGGGGAGTTTTACTTTCAACCATTTTCAGTGCATCTGAGAAGTTCAGCTTTAAAAGTGTCACCTTCCCTTACCACCAGCAGCATAACAATTACAGTTTATGAGAAGTTCTAGGCAATTTTTTTTATTAACTGATACAACAGACCAATATATCCAACTTATTCTAACCACTGCTTATAATTTTATTATAGCCAGTCTAATCCTGATGAGTAATTTTATTGGAAAACATTAGTAGATGGTCAGAAATACATCTGGTTTACTCTTCATCAATCATTCAATTCCTTATTTCTCATAGCTGTCTTCTAGTAAAAAGCAGGAACTTCCTTTCAAAAAAAGTTTAGAAGTTTTGTATTACAGTTAGCAATTTTAGACAAATGAAAGCATGATGTGCCCCTCTAAAAAATGGAAGAAAAAATTTAGAAAAGTAAACCAGATGTATTTAAGATGAGGTACAAGAAATTAAAGATTTACTTAGTCTTTTAGATTTCACTCCCTGAAGATAAATATCCCAAAGATAACTAGTACATCAGATTCAGCGTGATCCTATGTTCCTCTTGTATCCAACTAAAAGAAAATAACTTTCAATATAAACTATAAATAGCTTCTTAAAATGAAATTATTTGAATTTAATAAATATATAACAATACTGCAATATAATATACTATTAAGAAACTGAAATATGAATCTATAAGTTAGGTTTCATTTCGAAAATGGTTGTCAATTAAATAATACAAATTCAACTTTTCATGACAAACAGTTGATGAGGTAACTGATTTTAAAGACGCTTCTGATGCAAAGTCTTATTTTTGTATTTTGCATGGATTTGCACTATTTTTCAAGAAACCTTTTTATTCTCCTTCTCAAAAAGTAATTCAGCTGTCAATTGAATACAAACATGCAAACCAAACACCTGCAGTGTTCAGTTTTCTGAATGAATCCAGCTTTCAGGATATGCAAAACAGAGGTGCCAGCTGCTGGATCCTTAATTCCATGGGACAGAAAATCTGTAGCTGTGGGGTTTTAGTCATAGTAAGGCAGAACTGGACACCAGACCAAGAGTTTCAACCACAGAGTTCCTCCTAGTAAGCAAATTCACTTATTCATACAACCTCCTGAAATCAGCCAGTTGTGATGCGTGTGTCAATTCCTCAGACTCACCAGACGTCTAAGCAGATAAAGGTGAAGGCATTTGTAAAGGCTCATATTCTAAATGCTTAGCACATTTATAAGAAGTCAATCCAGTGTCTTCAATTCTGTGTTTTAGTTTGTACTTGTGGAACAGGAATATCTCTTAGCTAACATTGCAAGGATGTGGAACAGAGGAACTTGTTGGTTCTTATCTTCCCTTAGATGAGTTCAGCATGCAACACAATGAAATTTCTTTCAGTGAAATATGGATTTAGCAGACAAAGCATTTAGCAGGTTATTGCCAGAACTCTTTGGGAGCATACTACCTGCAGGTAATCCTAAATGGTTTTCTGAACGTAGTTTCATGTGCTTTTTGTGTGCCATCACTGTAAAAATAGGCAACTAACCAGTGAAAATGAAGTTTCAGTTCACAAACCACATTCTCACACTGCTATTTAGACAGTCTGCAAACATTTTCTCTAATTTACAGAGGGGGAAAACAAAATCATGTTGAATTTTCTTGTACTGTATATGAACAAAGTTCCAGACACTAAGCCTTTCTGCCTAATGTAAAATCTGAGCTTTCCCCTTGGATTAAAAGCACATTAGTTCCTCACTAAAACAGTCAGCATATTCATCCTGCATAAAATTCTTATTACTCATTTTTATTTTTTTTCATCATTTGCAATTCTTACAAGTACAGATATTTTTAAAAAATCAGAAGAAAAGTTCAAAAGTTTACACTTAAGTCTTCAAAAGATATAATGGGGTTATGTGCAAATAACTTATCTGATCAAAATAACATGAGAAAGCTTAGATGAAAAGTATAGGCAAAAAAATTGTTTACCTTTCAATTTCAAGACAATCTCCCCTCTTCCTTAGCTTGCCTGACAGAGGTATATTTATATAAGGAGTTATAAGTTTACACAAGTCTAATAGTAAAAATTTATGAATGTAAGGACTAGAAATGAAAATTAGGCTATGTATAGAGACTATAAATGAAAGATATCATGTGATAAAGGCCTGTTACTTGTCTAGAAGCATTTAAACTGCTATTGGGCATTTTTAAAGCAAATAAAACAAGCATAGTCCAATCGCCACTTGTCTTCTAGAGCTTGAATTTATAAAAAACATTTAATCACTCTTGAAAAATCCCTTTTGAAATAGAACTGCCTTCTATGACCTGAACGTTCTCTCAGTGCTCAGCTTTAAGGTACTTATAATTTAATCACTGATCATCAAAAGACAAGTGCTCACAAAATGTTCAGAGCTGTAATTCATCATGTTCTAAATTCCTAGAAATTAACAGAAAGAATCACACTTTAGCTCAGAAAAAACTGAACTGCAACCACACATTCATGACCAGCTTCTACATAATGCTACATCGAGGATGGCAGGCTTATGGAAATGCCCAGTGCTGGAAGGAAGGAACAAATGAGGCTGCCTCTTTCCCAAAACCCTGCAGAACTCTTTTCAGTTTTGCTGAAATTCCTGAAATAACAACACATGAAGTAATAGAGTTTTCAGGAAAGCATGGTGAAAAAGATTCTGAGTGTAAATAAAATAACAGTACAGTACGACCTATGAATATTATTAGGATTAAAAGTATTTACTTTGGAAAAAGGGATACTACAATGCAGAGACATTGTATTCTCAAAAAAACAAATAAACACATAAACCAAACAAAGAAAGGAAAAACACACCAAAACCAAACCATGACTAAATTAAAATTAAATCTGTGGTCCTGCAGTTTTGGGTTGTATTGGTTTTTTTAAAAAAACCTAATGTTAAAAATATGCAAATTCCACTACTTAAGCATTTTAAAGAGAAATAAGACTTTTTGTGTGGATAATGTAAACAAAACCATTTAGAGAAGAACTTTTTGTTTAGGATGAAATCTATTTTGACTTACTCAAATGTAAAAAACCACATTTCATCTGCATCTGCTATTTGTTTTTCATCTTCTACAGAATAAACTTAAAAGAAAAATCAGACTTGCAGTAAAACAGCAAAGTAACAAAAAAACTGAACTTACAATAAGTCCTTTTAGGTGAAGTTACTGAGGCAGAAAATACCAGCAAAGTCAATTAAACACTAAGACGTTGCTGCTTGAAAAGCAACTGGAGCGCTCACGGGGATAATAAGCACATACACAACACACAATAAATAACTGTACCCTTCCTAAGGCTGCATACCTGACAGAATTCATTTAGTATTTGAACAATCTCAGCCAAGGCTCTACAGCTATTATTAGCAACAAAATCTTTCTGACAGCAATCATGCACAACCTGCCACACTGACTACGCAGCGCAGGCCATTCATGCTGCACTGCAATCAGAGGGCCACTTCAACCATTTCCCTCAAGTTGTAGAAAAATTAGAGATTCATAACAAACAGAACACATTACTTCTGTTAATAACAGAAGCCTAAGTCTCCTCAAGGAGCTAAAGACAGCAAGGTATCGTCGCTCTTTCTTTACAAAGACTGAAAATTCGACCAACCTCAAGCATAATTCAAACTCAAGAAAGGCAGACATGCTTTCACAATTCGGGGCAGCCAATGAACAAGAAACCAAACAATAACAGCAAAAACCCACCGCAACTATCTCAAAGCAGGACTCACCTGAGAATTAAGCAGAACTTACATAACTCTGTTGAACAGCTGTTGAACAGCTTTTATAAAAACTAATTGACAAACAGCACAAGTTCCAACTCTACCTATCTTATCCTCCACTGTTAACATAGAAGTTGTGAATGATCTGAGAACTGAAGCTCAGAAATTTCCATAACCACATTTGGGCTGTCTGATCAAAATTATGCATGCACTTAATACCTCAACAAATTGGACCAGAAGGCAACAAGTATCTTTAAATAAGATCACTGAAAACACTTCATAAAACACTATGGTTTATAATGCAAAGCTTCAAATACCTAATTGAGCTTCTGTAGTACATGTGGCCACAGCCCTAGACTACAGATTTTCCTTGCAAATGCATGATTAGGCAGAAGCAAAGTCTTTCCTGAAAAAAGGCATCAAGATACCATTTACAGGTGTTTGGTTTAATTTCCAGTAAAACTGATAAAATTCTATAAACATGCTTTTAATTGCCCAGCACATAAATCGATAATTCAGCTCCCTAGAAACGAGATTGGCAAAAGTGATGCAAAGCATATTATAATCTTATTAAAATTTGATATTAACAACATTGTAAAGTGCATTTTACTGTTTGTGATAATCAAGCATTTGACAGTTAATTATGCAAAATTTACTGTATAAGTTTAATAACAAAGTCTTCAAATCTGACAAGGGACTACAATGTTTAAATTGGCTAACCCTCAAGAAACAGCTCCTACTTTTAGAAGGTATTATAAAAAAAATTCATGCTAACTCAAAGTCAAAAGTGCAACCAACAGAAATCCCATTTGAACAAAATATATTTGAACATATATTACCAGGAATTTTATTATTTGTTGAGATTTATCTAAATATCTGATCTATTTTAGATATCCATTTTCAGCTGAGATGAATTGAATCTCAGCAACATCTTTCTATTCTGACCATAAAGGTGAGTCTTACTGGGTTAGCACCATCACACCTGTTATATCTGGTGTTCTCTTCAGCTTCCACAAATAGAACAAGCAGATTTAGGAGTTCCTATCTTTTGTTCCATGCATTCCTTCTGAGAAATGCATTGAAATAAAAAGCCATCATCTTATCGTTGAACCAAGATTCTAATCAATATTTTGAAGTTATCATTTATTTTGCTGCTGATTCACCAGATTTTCTGTCAGATATAAAAATTCAATTCAGCATTTCACACTGAACTTGATGAAATCAATTTCTACAAGGTTCCAAGGCATCTAAAAGTAAACCTAAGTCAGGCATAACCATCTCCTTTTGTACTTGCCCCTAAAGATACTTTTTATTTCAGACTTTGAGCTTTGCTTTCTGCTCTCTGGCTCCCATAAAATCATTTTGGTTATTAAAAAAAATATAAAATATATAACATTAGGTTTGCAAACTTGTAACACCTTCCATTTGGAAATTTGCATACTTTACAGAACACAGATTTGGTACATAAATCACTTTGAATTGAGAAGAAACCTGGCTTCAGACACCGACTGTGAACTCTCAAAATGCTGTATGTAGAACAAGGGAGGTATGCAAGCGAGTAGATGCACTAGTCTTCAACCCCATCCAAAAATAACTTTAGGGTTGACAGCTTTTTCCACAAAAACCTTTCCCTCACGTACTGCTGATGGAAGAGCCTAAAGGTGCTGCTGTTGTCACCTTCTGTGGGTGCACAAGAAAAGCAACTCTTTCTTTGATCATACCTAAGCAACTCTTAGGTTTACTCTAATTCCACTTATTTCTTCTTGTTATGGCATTTTGTTTCACTCACAAAGGAAACACTAACATGGCCTCAAAATTATCACACTTCATGATCTTTTAAAGCCAGCTAAATGCAAAAGGTTAGACAGATAATATTTGTGAAACACTGAACTCAGGAAAAAAGGCAATATTTTATGACTTTTATTTTCTAAGAACTACTTACTGCATTAATGTGTCCAATTAATACCCAGCAATTGTCAAAAAAGTGATCACTTAGCACAAACCACAGACCATATTTTCTGGAAATCAATAGAAGACAAAGATACAACATTTGTTTATCCTGTCAGATATTTCTCACAGACACACATTATCCTCAAAGTATCTGGCTGTCCAATTTTTAACTGAAATATTTGAATACAGAACCTTCTAAAAATATTTCATATCAACGGTTTTCAAAAAGGACTGATTATTATCTTCTCACAACAGAATTAAATCATTGCAACTACATCAACACTAACAGAAATAATCCAGCACACAGACTGCTGGATCAGATGCATCATTCAAATTACTGCTGCAGGTCTCTGGCTATATGAGTGACTCTCAAAATTAGCAGTGGTTCACATAATCAACGGGAGAATTATGTACCACGAAGTAACAGAACAGATCCCTCCTCATGAGATTACAGTTGAGTTTCACTATTCTAAGGTATATTTTTCATCAATTAAATAAAAAATGAAAGATTTAGTTATATGAGAAGCATTTATAGAATCAGAAAATACAATCCACCAAGTCTAAGCAATCCTGAACTTTCATAATATTAAAAATCCAAACAGATTGTAAATGAGTTTCTCATCTGACTCCTGTAATCATGCTTAAACTTAAAATTCTGAAATTCTAATATTCCTAAACATTAAAAGGCTTGAACTCTGAGTTTAATTAGTTTCCATTTGGTATGTCTGGTCTATTAAAAACAAGACACTCTTACAATGGAGTTGCAGTAAAAAGCACAAAAACAGTGAAGACTTTAGAAACCACCCTTAAAGGAATTAATTTATTCTTTTTCAAAACAGAAAAATTTTAGAAACTTTGAATAGTTTCTCTGTCATCTATAATTTGTAGCTTAAATTTTCCAACTGCTCCCCTTCTTCCTATTAAGTCCTCAATTAATTGAACTGCATTTATTCTAAAATGCCTTGGCTTCAAAAATGAAATCAGCTGCACAGCAAGTGCTATTTCTAGGCACTCACTGGGTATTTTCAGGTGTGCAAGAGGGACTCCAGCTTTTAGTTTACAATTTTATTTACTAGAAGAAAAAAAAAAGCTTTGAACAGAACGTCTTTCCTACAGGCTGCTTCTTCCTCCATTTCAGACACTAATTCCTCTTCTCTATGTCTTAGCAGGGGGTACTCTTCTTCCTTGCCTACTCCTCACTCTTTGTATTTCTTAAAACGGCCAGAGAGAATCAAATGTGTCAGATCCCTGCTCCATAAGGAATTCCCTAAGGTCTCCTTTCAAACCCGGATGTAAGAGATAAGCAGCACGGGGCTGGGAGCAGGACTGCAGCTGGGAGGGGACCATTAGCATGTGAGTGTAAGATCATCCCTCCAGGCTACTAAAACAGCACCTAGCAGACATCTGGCATTGGGCACTCTATTAGGACTCCAGATAAACCTTTAAACCGAATCATTCCACACCACACTGACAATGCCTTGCTGCTTGTCCCCTTCCACTCTGAAACTGAAAACTAATTTCCCAAATCAATGCTAACCTTTGCAGCATCCATCATCCCATGTCCCTCTCTGCCATGCCTCCAGTCAAGCGTGGCTCTACCTGACTTGCCTTGCACTCAGAGTCCTCAGAGCAGGCAGGAAGAGCAGAGCCCATGAGCCCCAAGGAGCTTGGGCACCATTCCTACAGACACTTCCCCTGCTCAGACATCACCACGTGCACAGTGCTGCTGGGCACTGCTGCCGCGGGGATGCTGCCAGGGTGACACAAGAACACACTGCTGGCCAACATCCAGATCTTGGATCCACCCCCCCGCAGGGCCCTTCCCACAAAGCTGCTCCTCTCAGCCCCCTCATTCCCAAATAAATTTCATGTATTTAAGAAAGATACGAGCAAGGGTAGAAAAAAAATTAGGGACAGAAAACTGTCATTGTCATTGAGGCACATTACTAGATGTGGGGTTAATTTTTTTTCTTGCCACTTTTCTTTTATCTGCCTATTTCCTACAACATTGTCCAAATTTCAGAGGGCATTTAAATGACTAAAGGTCTTCTCAGACCATCAATAGAGTTCAAAAGGTCTACATACTACCAAAGAGCCCAAGACCTTGAAATGTGATCTATTTAAAAATGAAGCAAATACAAGAAATTCAAATTAATTGTTGGAAGAGAAATCAAATTAATTCTCTGCATTTGGGATGACTGGACAGAAGTGGAGAGGTTCACATGCATGAGAGACCTAAAAGATACGCCTTAAAATGATGTATCTAAAGCAGAGTTTAGAGAACAATTATACACTATGAACAGTAACAGCTACTTGAGTATGGACAAGAATCCTCTCCAGATTTCTACAGGATCTCAGGAATAGAAGAGCTACTAATCGAGATACATGAGCTCAAACCAAGTTGTGTTATACCTAGGGTGTGAAGGAGGGAATGTGAGCTAAAGAAAAAATGTGGGCAATTAGCATAGTCACAGCCCACAGCTATGCTAGCCAAACTAATCAAAATTGCAAACAAGACACAGTGGTCAACAGGCATTTAATAAATAAAAAATCCTCAAGTGCTGAAAAAGGATCATAGAGGTTCATAAGGAAGATTAAGGTGACAGCCTATTGGATTTCTAATAGGTTTTAAACAAATTTTAAGAAAACTAAGAAACCCCAAGTGACAAGATCTACTGCAGAGATAAACAGCTGATGGTCTGATTCAGCATGGTCCTTCTTACACTGCTGGGCTGCTTTTTTGAAAATGCTGATTTCAACACTTAAACATCTTACACTGCCTAGCACCACACTGTTCTACCAGATCTTGGTACATAAAATCAAATGCAACATCAGAAAATTAATTTTGATAAAGTACTTTAAAAAGAAACATCGGAAATTGTTATTCCAAATTATATTAATTTTCTCGAATATACAATTGTTTGGTTGGGATATTTTTTGCCAGAGAATTACTGCAGACAGTTTCACTAGACTTATATAGCATGCCCAGAATGTAGTAACGATAAATTTCTTTGTTAGATATGTTTAGAAAACATCCTTTGCTTCAGAAGTTTTAATAGAGCTTTGACAGAAGAACCATTATTGACCTTTTCTGACTTGGTTACAGCCTTTCCACTTGATTCACAACAGGATGAATGAATGGAAGTAAGCATTACTTAAGAAATTACTGATTTAGCAAATGAGACTACTGTAAACAATTGGCTTCCCTATTTGCAACATGACTTCAATTGCATTTGTTTAGCTAAGCTGTCATGAATTCTTTTTATTTGCAAATGTATTTAAATTGCGTGACAGCTGCAGTTAGGTCTAGGATGGCATGCATGAGGCAGAAAGAGCAGTGCAGGCATGTGACAGGGGAAACAATGTATTAGATGAACTCCTGCAGAGCAAAAAATTTCCAGTTTCTCCCACTCTTAAGCATTATCCTACTTCATCAACTATATCCCTAATGCCATGCTAGCACTTTTCTCTCTCATTCTCTGCCTTTTTAGCCAACCATGTAAAACAGCCTGCCATTGCATCAGTTGTTCCACTGCATAAGACATGCTGATTGAAATGCCAGAATTTAAAAACATTTGGATTTTAAAGCTGTGAGACAAGTAAGAATCAATGTTATATAAAAGTCTACCAAGAATCTAAACTAGTTTGCCTGGGTGCAATCTTCCTGTACACAAAACATGACTAAATAAAATCTGTTAGTTAAAGGTGACAATTTGATCACATTCAGAACAATTTATAAAAGTATGCCTTGTTACCAAGTAACAATAATAATGACTTGCCTAAACCAACATTTTATAGGGTTTTGTTCTTGCTTGTTTAGGGTTTTAGCTTTGTTTATTGAAGTTACTAGTCACAGATTTTAAAAGCTGTTGATCTAATACTGTAGAAGAATGCACCACACAGCAGCTTCTGGCCATGACATGCAGAGAACCAGATTCCTTGCTCCTGTACTGTGGAATAGGGATGTTCCATAGAAACAAGATACTCCTTGCCCAAATTCATGCTCTTGATTCTCAGAGATAAACCTTTTTATTCTTGCTTTGCAGAGAAGAATGTTACCCCATGCTGGAAACAGATGTGAAAACAAGCTGCTACATCCACAGAATAAGCCACTGGAGAATGTGTTGTTAAAACAAAGAAAGGACATCCTTCAGTATCCTGCTAGCCAGAATTTCAGTCAATGCTGTAGAACAGTCTCCCCTCTTTCAGCATATCTTAAGTAACTAAAAAGACTCTATAAATCTTTGAACTAGATTGTAGACAGACTGTAACACTTGGCACAGGGGGGACGAAAGACTTCACACAAACACAAGATCATTCAAATCTGACAACTTTTACTCCCAAGTTTTACTCCCAATAATGGTGACAAGTCAGAAGAGACTGCGGAAAGAAATCTGCTCTGGTCTTTCTCCAAAGTTACAGTCTTCACTAAATGTGTGATCTAAGCGATTTAGCTACACCATTACAAACAAAAGTGGCGTGGATTTACAAGGCTTACGCATTTTCAACCAAATTTAAACTTTGTTTACATTTGTTTACTGCGATTGTGTAAAGG
Organism: Rhabdornis inornatus; assembly: GCA_013397075.1. Classification (NCBI taxonomy): domain Eukaryota; kingdom Metazoa; phylum Chordata; class Aves; order Passeriformes; family Rhabdornithidae; genus Rhabdornis; species Rhabdornis inornatus. The sequence continues at coordinate 1,923,044 of VWZS01004865.1, forward strand.
ATTTATGATTCAATGTATCCTAAAGTGGAAACACAAAAGAGTTCAATCTGGAAAACTTTATCATGCATCTTGATTTTAATAAACCTTTCAGTCTTTTGAAAGTAGATGTTCCTTTTGTTTCAAAAATTAAAGAGCAATATAAATTTATCCAATACACCCCTGAGGCACAGAGAAGCAGGTATGCTGCATTATCCAAAGTTTGACCTAATCACCTGGGTCTGCAGTACCTTTTACTCAAGGATGCAAAAATGGCAACACCAAAGCAAGGAAAAAAAAATTATTCCCATAAAAAACACACATAGTTGTCCAATAAACACAAAACAAACCAAGACAAAAACACCATAATCTATTCAGATAGAACATAAGTTATCACAGTATAGAGAAACTCCAAGCAATTTGAACATTTAATCTACTAGAATTCATCAGTACATTTACAACAAATCAATTTCATGCTTGTAGAACATCTTTTTACTTTTCAGCCATGTTGTGACTGGCCTTCTGAGAGCTAATCTAAACTGTCTTTAGTAATTTGAATTGGATTTATACGCCAATAATTTTGAAAATAAAACAACTGATGGTGTGTGAACCTTTGATTTGTCTATTTATTTTTTTTGTTTTGTTTTGGGGATTTTCTGCAAATATAAAATTTGCCTACCAACCACCTCCAGAAAGGTATTCTTCCTTCAGATTACAGAACAAGTCCTATGTGTGAATAAATTCAGGAATGCTTTTTATTTTATTTTCATTTTATATCATCTAGTAATACTATTATTAGATTATATAAAATCTGATTTTTCCAAACTGACAAGGTGTTGCCTAAATTTTCTCTTTTCATTTCAGGTGACGGCTCTACGCTTTTAAAGAGTTATACATTATAGCATAATAATTTGGCAATACAGATCACTAGCCCCTTTTAACATTACAGGCTGAAAAACGTACATAAAGACAAAAAATCTTCACAGAATCCCACAGTTTCCAAATACAGCTTTTCTAATCTATTAATTTTAAACATTGTTTAGATTTGTTTTCATGAAAGAAAGGGCTTGACATTGAATGGATTAACTTCCAGGCTGTCAGCTTACATAAAGACACAAAAGCAACAGCTGAATCATCTTTTGTTTTTCCTTAGAGGTCAGAGGGCTATGGGAACATTTAGGAAAAAATCAGTCCAAACTCCCATAATTCAGATATTTTTATCCTCCCAAAACTAAACTATTTTTTCCACTAGCCACTTGAAATAAGTGCAGATTAGTCCAACTGTACTGCTCAAGTGCTTCATGTACCAACAGATCCTTGGTTTGTGGGCAGCTTCGTGCTTCTCAGCTCTGATGAATTATTATTTCCTACTAAAGGCAGCAAGAAGACTGCAACACTTATTGCATTTTGGGGGTTAGTGGGGTGTGAGAAAAAGAAGACAGCAACACACAGTGAAATCCTATCTTCATGATGTACGAGAGGGATTACCTACTCATTTTAACTAAATCAAGGATTTCATCAAAATGCTAAGCTCCAGAAGAACTTTCTAACTTTAGTTTAAATGAATATCGATTCTAACTTTAGAAAAAAATCAAATAAGTAAAATTTGGACAGGAAAAAAAATTCCTTTATATGGAACACTCACTTTTTCATAATTAGCCTCTGTCTTTAGTAATTTAAGTTAAAAGAATTCAGTAGGAAAAGACTTCCTGCCTGGCAGATGACCCTAACTTAACCTAAAAACCCTACAGTTCAACTAGGTACTTGGGAATCAGATCAGTACTTCCCAGTTGCCTCTAACACACATTGAGACAGCCATTTTCACATTAGCCCTCTGACAAGCTTTCCTCCTGAGCATATGAACATCTACAGGACTATTTTCTCCCTATGGCAGGTAGATTTTACAGCAAGAACAGCAGTGGGTCATAATCTATTCATAAACCTGTACTGAAACAAGCCTGTGTACTTGATAAACAAAGCTGAAGTGACTTCCTATAGTCTATTTCTGGCCATTAAAAGTCAGAATAATAATGCAGGTGATCTATTAAATAGCATTCATTGTAAAATAATCTGCCACTTTCCAGAAATCAAATTATTCTTGTTTTATACATTTATTAAATAAGCTCTGTAGAAATTAGAAATAATAGGGAGATTTGTGCAAAAGAAAAAGTATAGCAGCTAAAAAACAGTGCATCATGCTGAATAAAAAAACACAACCTTTAAGATTACAAATATATATATTTGGGGCATCCAAAACTCCTTGAACTTACTGCAAGTGCTGTTCTCACATAATCCTTTCTCTTTCAAGAATAAATACCATGACTCTTGAAAATAGTATCTACATCTAGATACTCCCAAATAAACTTTTTCCTTTTTAAAAAATTTAATTAGCAAATAAAATTGTAAACATAACAAGACACAGTTACTCATGCTTCTTAAATATGATCCAAACATTAAATAAATATTTTACTTGAAATTTTGTTTAAAAGAATAGTTCTATGTAGCAAAAGACTAAGGCATAGGTAATTGTGCTAGCTTATAAATAAAATAAAAATTTTAAAATATCAGTGATTTTAAAGCTATGCCAATGGTAGAAATAGTTGTTTCAATCCTGCTACAAAACAGACAAGATGCTTTAAAGAAAGACAGTATTTTGAAATAAGAAGTCACAAAGACCTGAATTATCTATGCATTGTTTGCTTTAAAAGGGAAAGAAGAAATATCTTTTTCACTTGTTGTACTACAGTGTTATTATTTCACAAATGACTTGGTCCTTAATATCTTCTCTCAATGCAGCCTACATTAAATAACGAATCAGACCATGTACTTAAATAAACAAATATCAAATGCCTATGCACAGACTGAAAATGGACATACGTTCAACAGTTATTCAAGTATCCTTTCTTTTTCCATAATATCTACTGGTGTTCATAAATTTTCTCAGACCTACCTTCTTACTTTGTCTGCCTCTATGTATTCACTTCATTCAGAAAGTCAGCATGAGCAACAATGCAATATGAGGACTTTTATTTTTTTTCACTAATCAAAGATCAAGTATTTACCTTCCACAAGCATGTCTGGCACATCTGCTTGATATCTAGGCCCCACTCTGATTTCTCCCTTGTCTGCTAAAAGCGTTTTCAATGATGGATCATACACCAATGAATAAAAAAAAGCATCCTAAAAAATAAGACATATTTGCAACAACACAATTTTTAAAATTAGGTTTGCAAACTTGTAACACCTTCCATTTGGAAATTTGCATACTTTACAGAACACAGATTTGGTACATAAATCTTTATTTTACATAATACAGATGAGTATTTCATGAGTGCTTTTAAAAGGCTAATTAAACTTCCTCATTGTTAGGACTTACTTCAGAACAGAGCAATAATGAAAATATTTGTATACAAAACTATATCAGTGGATTTGAAGAGAATTAATGTTAACTGCTTTATGAATTTAACATGTTTGCACTCATTAGTATCTCTACCATACTGACTTTCCATTAAAAATTAATCCCCAAAAAAATAAAACACTGTCTGTGCAAACTCTTCTCAGGCACTAAAACAGTATTGGCAGATGTGGTATAGTCACATAAGTATAGGATAAATCCTGCTTTCAAAAATATTTTTACTGATTATCAGTGGTTTGGTGTAGAAATTTAAAAATAAAGACATGTTAACTTCAGTTAGAAAACACTGCCTTCCTGATGCTATATTAAGACATTCCAAAGAAAAATATGTTTATTTTAAAGGCATTTTGCAACCTTTTAAATTCTTGGGGAATTTTCTTCCTCTCTGGTAAAGCTAAGCATCTTAAGTATCTTTCAGAGGAAGGTGAGGAGATACTTTCCATACAATAAAAGAAAAAAAAGGAAAAAAATAAGGAGGAAAAAAAAAAGCACCATGTGAATTCTCCCTTCAGTATCCGCCACTGGAAAAAAATCTCTATATTTGTCTGTAAGAAACCGTATTAATTACTTCAAATTAATTATTTTCTAAATTCAAACAGATTCATAATAAACCTCTCATATAAATGTGTAAATTACATTTTTATCCAATAATACTGTTTAAATCCGTTTTTAGAACAACATAATTTTCTAACCTATCATCTGAAATATGATTTTCAAAGTACTGTATGCCCATTTGTTAAAAATACAGAGAGAAAAATAAACTTATCCCAATATTTACTTCAGTAGAAAACACAATTACCTCTTTCTCCAGGTATGACAGCACAGATTCTGTCTCATTCAGAAGTGCAACGCTGCATTTTCCCCTATACAAACAATAAGCAAGAATAGTTACTTTGTAAAAAGTTCAATTTTCAAGTAAAGAGTTACTTACAAGAAAACAATCTAGATATACTTTAAACTTCTACACTAAAAGTATAAAAACATCAAAATATATGAAAATGAACACTGCCATACTTAAATAACAGCAAAAGTAACATAAAAGCAACAAAACAAACAGCTGTGCTGATCTGATCATTCAAACACATTGGAATTCCACCAAACTGGGAAATAGTTTCAGTAATGGAGAAACAAAAAAAAAAATAATAATAAGAGGTAGAGTGGCAAACAATAAATACACACGCAATTAATAAAAAGGCCGGAATTAAAGAAATCACCTCCAAGTGACTTATCTCCAGTAAGTTCAGTGAATAATTTGAAAACAACACAAACTAGAAAGAACATAATGCTTTATTTTTAAGGCTGTAAAAACAAAGCACTTTTCTCTTTTGAATGACCTGCCCATGTGTAACATAAGTAGTCAATGCAATGGGAGTTGCTCACCCCCCTCTCATCACCACCTCCCCCAGGACTGCCTTGCTTCAAATTCTCTGTTTCCAGCTTCTCTGCAAATAACCTGCAGAATTATTTTTAGCAAATGGCATTTTTTAAAGAAACAATCGTGGATGTGGATGAAAAATGTAAAGTGTGCTGAATCACTTTGCTAGCAACTCACATTTTTATGTTATAATTTACAACTGAACTACCATTACAGATATACATACGAAGATATATTTATTACCCCTTACATACAGCACCTTGCATTCCATACACCAAAGTTTTATTCAGTTTAGCTGGTATTTGCCAGGAGTTTCCTGTGGCCTTATACATCCAGCTACAGGAACTATGCCCAGAACACCCACCTCCCATCTTTCCTCATGGAACAGATCAGAATACAAATAGAAAAAGAGCAATTGCTTGCAGAGACCTTCCTGATTTTAAGATAACACCAAAATGGGTATTGTAAAAACCTGTAATTCTGTCAGGGAGTGCTGACTCTAAGCTCAACCAGAGGCATTAGATGCCAATTGCTAATGGCTAATCATTAAGTGAACATACCCAGCTAATGTCTTATTCATTGCCACTGCACATCCTGGGAAAGGGAGGTAAACCACACATTACTGTCCTGAATTTCTCTTCACTGTCATACTCATCAGGAGAACTACACCACCAAAGAAAAATGGTGGGAAGAGGGGGAAGAAAAGCCTGACCACAATACACAACAGCTGAGGAAAATCCTCATGCAGCAGAGAAGTAGGAAACCTTCTAGATACCCCATCACATCTTTCTTGGAAGGTTTTCTTGAAGCTTTTGGCCTTGATAATTCCGAGCATTCGCTTCTAAAAATTAATTGAACTGCAGCATGAAGTCAATTTTTCAACTTTATTTTAATATTTTACTGGAGGTTTTTTAGTGTAAAAGGCTAACCAGGAGTTTACCTTTCCAGTCTATTCCATGCAGCTCAAGTATGCTCTCTCCCTCCACTACAGCCTGCCCTTATTTAACTCCAATTACCACAGAGGCGTTCCATTGCTCCACTGCCATCATGACTGCAAAAGTATTCTACCGACCAACCTTGTCTTTTATTTCTGGTCTGTTAAAAAATGCATTTTATTTCATTAAGACGCAAGATTAGTCCCTGCAGCACATCTTCTAAGCGAGTGAATTTCTATTTGATGCCACATGTCTATGTACAGCACTTTAACCATCTAACAGTTGGAGTCATACAGAGGTAACATTTTGTATGCATATATGACCTCTCACATGCATGGAAGACAGTACTAGACTTACAGTAGACACTAAAATAAAAGTAAAATGACAACAACAACAAAACTCACATTTGAAAACAGGTAAATTACAGAAGGCTTTGCACTTTTGATTCTCTATACTACGGTTACCCGTTTCTGTACTCTAGAAATCTGCAATACTTAATATAAGTGATTTAGAATCTTTATCAAATTCATAAGAGCCTACTGTTTATATAACTCCTCCCCTCTTTCTTTCCCATCAGAGGAAAAGCTTCTCTGTCTAGTTACAAATGCTCTGCTGGATTGAATCAAGCATCTAGTTCATTGTATTGTGTCCGGCACCCTGCAATCATGGATGCTAAGGAAATAAGTTAAGTGACTATCGACTTGCAGTAATATACCCCTTAATATTCTCCAACCACCACTGCACTTTTCACCCCTTCTTCAATACTAATAATCAAATGCCCTGGAGAAAAAGTCAATGTCATTTAAATCACATTATAACGCGACTTGGGAGTTAGCTCTTTAAGGGATGTATCAGAAAACCCATAGCTTATCTGGATTTAGAAATAATATTTTCCTCCTTACAGTGTTCTGGAGTTTTATTCTTTAATGTTTTTTAATTATTTCAGATAATTGGGACAGATAGAGCTATATCAAATAAATAACCAATATAACAGCATAAAATCTGACTGTTCGAAACAAGACAGAGAAAAGAAAGGGGGAGCTAGCTACCTACAAAAACTGATGAAAGCAGCGTATGCTGCATTTAGCAGATTATAAAATCAGTTACTTATAAAATCAGTTACACACCAAAATGAAATTATCCTCTCTTCTTTCAGAAATCCTACTGTCTTTACATTTTGAGTATTATTTAGATTAGTGGCATACAATGCCATAGGTTCATTGTTCTGTTGGAGTCTCCTGACAGAAATTTGTCACTAAACTCAACTCAGGAAAAATTGCAAAGAACTGCCCAGTTTTTAAAAAATTATATATATAAATAAATAAAGAGTTGTCTACTAAACCTTCTTCCTCTTATGTAACTGATTCTCTGATTTAAGCTATGTTCCTCTAACAAGCAGCATTCTTGACTTAACTAATAATTCACCTTGATTATACCAGTTAACAGAATCAGGTCTCAATGTTAAGATGACATGTCTGAAAGGTCTGATTCTGACCTTTTCCTCAAATTAAAAATATTCAGAAAATTTTTTTTTACTTCCTACAGAATTAGGCAAAATTTATCTTGTAGGAATGTTGATGGAAAGTTTAAGCAACCTCAGCAATGCATGAATAACAGTAAACAGAAAAGTAAGTTAGCTTTTATGCTTTCATTACCACTTAATTTTGATGAGATCAAGTCGTGCCTTCAGAATCCTTTCTGCTCTTAGATGTACTTCATATTTAAACTGGTCACAAATAGAGTTGTTCCTTTGAGCTGACAACAATGCCAACAAAACTTATTATATAATTAAATCAGCCAGCAACAAAAAGTAATTTAGAGGTCTCGCAGTACAAGGATACAATAAAACTTGCCTATAAATATATCCTCATGGTATTGCCAGCTTCTATCACACAGACCACTTAGGATTCAATTTCTTCTTCTGTCCTAGTAACCAGAGCCACATCTCATAACTTTTTTCTTTAAAGCATTAATCATGTGAAAAGCCTTTTCACATGCTACACCTTCCTTCACTCTCATTTGTCAGGAGCTTTTATTTGCTTGTAAATATTTTTGTATGTTCCAAGTGACTTCACCAGTGAGTTGACAATTCCTGATCATTTACATCCATCAGCTAAGGGATGCCTGACAAGCTATTTTTCTATGCCTACAGGCTACTTCCCATACCTCAGGGAAACCTTTCTTCTACAATACAGAAACGAGACTGACACTCTCTCCAGAAAAAAAAAAAATCAACTAAAACTTTAGAATTAAAGTGCCTTAATGATTTTGTAGGAAAGGATTTCTTCAACAGCCCTAGCAGAAATGCAGGACCATACAGTCCCAAAAACAAAACTTTAACCATCTACAGCCAAAACCTCAAAGCACAGAGACACTAATAAGGATTAAAAGGAAATTATAAGAAATACTAGTTATCGTGGTAGATAGAAGTGTCATTGCAGGGAACATAAGGATTTGTTCCCCCTCTCCCCCACCTTTGCTTTACGGAACTATTTTTCCTGGGATAGGTGGAAGACAGTTTCCTGTGGAACAAAGAAAAGGGGAATTCGAAAAAATAAATGACAGTTTTGTGAGACACTCATTGGTCAGACTGTCTTGGACAATGCAATATGGAACTCATGAAAATCAACACCCTACATGAGATGCCTGTTACCATGCCAGTCCAGGCATGATCTCTCCAGGAGAGATTTCACAGAGCATATGCTGAGCTAAGACCTAAGAGATCTTGAAAATAAAGATAAAAATTTGCCATGTTTCAGTGAGACCAAACAGAGGAATGAAAACATGTAGACACTTACTTCAGACAAGAATGTGACAACAATCAATATTTAGATGAGAGAAGGACAAGACTGCCCTTACTAATCTGTTAAAATGAAGGCAAAAGATGATGATAACCAGCTCAAGAATTTAAGTAGCATGAAAAAAGGATGTACCAAGGTTATTATACCAGACAATGCTATGAAAAAATTTCACTATAGTCTGGTTAAACAACCTAGAGAAAAACACCAAATTGCCCAGAAGATACACTGAAATGCCTTCTTGTTTGCACTGTCCAGTTAATTGTTCTTTAACGAGCTTTTTCTTAAAAGTAATCAAAAATATAGATTAAAATTTTCATCAAAATTTTAAAAAGCTGACACAAACACTTATATTTTAAAACTATCAAAATTAATCAAAATCAACAGCCTCATCTTTTAGAGTGCCTCTTCATTTCAGCCCTAACTTTTAAACCAGTGGAAGCCTCTACAATTCCTGTTGTGCTGTTCTGGCAGGCTATTTCTTCATGTTTTCATCAGATGAGTAAGACAGCCAATGAGATAAATGTTTTTTTAAAACAAAGATTTCTTGGAAAAGGAAGTATGCAAAAAAAAAAATTACAGAAAGAAACTACAAGAAACAAAATACCTGCTGCCTGCTAACCAGTATGAATGATAGGAGTGGAAAAGGCAACTTAATGGTTCAGTACCACAACAACAAAATCTCCTACTGGAATGCGGATGTAGTCTGGGTGACGATGCAGTACAAGAACTCTCAGAACTCATTGCTCTGGGTTCCCACCAAGTCAATGAAATTTTATATGCATTACTAATTCAGATACAAGCTGAAGAAAGAAAAAAACACATGCCGGCATGACCCCAGAGACTTGGAAATAACAATTATTAACTGCCCTCCTGAAAACAACAGAATTATGTTGGATAATTTTGTACAGATATATACCAATTGTATCTTGATGATCTGCATCAAGAAATGTTAGTGTCTCAGCAGACATTTGGAACACAGAGCATGAGTCACTAGCTAGACAGTCTGAGAATAAAATAACAGGAAAGAATATTAGGAAATATTATGCTTGTGAGAAAAATCTGATTTGATTTTAATATATGCTGTTACTTCAATGACAATCAGATATTAAACTCAAATGAAGGTGCATAATGAAGAGGGGTAGAAAGGAGCAGGTGCAGGAGTAGAACTCCACGGTAATCTTTTGCACATCAGCATAAAGGGAGAAAAAGAGGGGAAAAAGGTACAGATGTTTAATAAAGGCGGAGAGCTACCTGAAAAACAACACTTTTTTCCTGAACTGTCTTAAATGAGAAAGTGTTTTGAAGATCCCCAATCAAACATCCACTTTGAGCCAAGTCTTGATCCCTTACAAGCAGCCTACACTGCAATGATGATCACCAAACCACAGAGTGGGGACTGTGGAGTCCAAAGAGCTTCTAGTAATTATATGAAATTGATTCCCCAGTCACAGCAAGCCAATACTAAGAGTACTTGTGTATTTCACTTTGAAGCACAGTTTAAAGAGCACAGAATGATACTGACAGACACATACCAATGTCTTCATAGCAAATTTCAAGTTCTCAAGACTGCAAAGAGATTAACTGGGGAGCAAGCTATTGCATAACACTAAACACAAAAAAATTAAAACATCATCATAGTGATTTAAATCTGTTATAGATCTCTAACTACAATTTGACTATTAAAATACTCATTCAATATCTAGAATTGACAAAAAAAATCTGCGTTGTATTTATTCATAATTAATTGGCTCAACTTGGTCTCTGTTCATTTACAGAGCCATCTCAAATACGAGGAAGAAAACACAAACAACAGACAAAAAATATGTGATAGGTGACTACTGCTGGAATCTGTGCCTCTGACAAAAAAATACCAATCTTCTAACGAGTACCATATTGTGTATCTGTGGCCAAAAGATAAATCAACAAACTTGGTATTATCTGATTAACACACACTCGATCAAACAAAATTAAAAACAAAATGCACAGCAAATTGATTTGTGCACATCTAAATGAACTAGTAAATGCCTGGCATCTAAACAGGTGCATAGATCATATGGATGGCCCAGGATTTTGATACTGCATGTGGCTTTTAGTCAAAAAATTCAGAGTTTTAATTTTAATTAGAGCCAGAGTGCTAATTTTGTGCGCCCCAAATTGGTAAGATTTACAGACAGTCTCCTAAAGCAATTGTGCCCAACTGACATGGATTTAAAAGTAATTAAAAGGTAAATATTTTCTCAATGTGGCCACAATAAAACTATATATTTTGATATCTCAAACCAAGCATAACTGTAGATGTACTTTCTGTAACCTGGAAACTGCATTGTTGCAAATTCAAGTCATTGATATTTTTTCTCTAGGGATTAATTCATGCCAAAAGGTGAAAGAATTGTTGCCTTTTAGCACAGCAGCAGTGATGCACATGAACTGAACAAAACCACAGGAGGCTGGTTAGGAATGATTTTCCATACAATCATGAAACCATTTAGGTTGGAGAACACCTTTAAGATCATCAAGGCCATTACAAGCTGCCCAGCTCAGAAGCAACACACATCGCTCCCTGCAACTGAAAGGAAAAGTTTAGCACCCTATGAAAGGCTCCTACCTTGTAATTATGTCACTACAGGGAAATATGTACTGATTTTCAGATATTTAAGTGACAATTTTCTACTGATAAATACACTTTTTCTTATACTGTTACTAGTACTGGCTATTGACCACATATGAAAGCAGGATTCTGTCCTGAACTGAATTTTCATTTTAATTCCAGTAAGAATAATTTTAATTCTATTGGAAAAGAAAAAAAAGAAGAAAATAGTCAAACATGCTTCAAAAGTCGCTTTGCTCCAAATAAACTCAATCCAGAAGGGAAGAATACCTTGGTTAACAAACCAAATGACTAGGTAAGCACATGCTTATGTAAAACAAATTCACTTCTTATCCAGTCTGATTTTTGCCAGAAAAAAATCAGGCTTATAAAGTTAACAGCAAGCTTTTAAAAAGCTAAAATTTGTATCTATACTCACACACTCTGCACGCAGAAACTTCTAGTTTGCCAGGAGTGCCAAAACTAGAAATCCCGAGGCAATACCACTAAATTCTGAAGTGCCCTGTCTTGAAAAGCAACACTATAAAATGACCTGCTATATCTGTCTTGAGCTTCAGACCATTTGTTGTGTTTTGAGTGAAGGAATCCCACAATCAGAAAAAAAAAATTTCTCTAGACCTTAGTTTTATCACACAACTAACTTTCTTGCTGTTCTTTCTTCACAATCTCATCAGGACTCACTAATATTGATGCTTCAAACAGCTGAGTCATTTATAACACATCTAAAGAGCACCACACAGTTATAGTTTGTAAGCATGACATGTTCTTACAAACTGCACATACTTAAGCTACTTTTTCTGCTATGCCTACAAAGTGGTACCAATCAAAGTTTCTTTAGTCTACCCAAGAGCAAGGGTACCATTTAACAACAAAAAAACCCACCAAAATAACAAAAAACCACCATAATCAAACAAACAATTAAAGCAAACAAAACACCAAATTGAAAAAAAATTAACACTGTGTTCTGAATTCTATTAATGATCAGAATAATGTCAAGAGGGAAACCAAGATCCCTGTAGACCGTTAATTTAGAAGTTTATTTTTTTTGTATGTTTACGTGTAAAAATATGCAGAGGGTACAAATTTCTTAATAAAAATTGAAGGACTCTTCTCATTATCTGACTATTTGGATCGTCTTTAACGTCACATATGCTTAAGCATTCTGCAAAAACACTCACAAGTCTCCCCAGTCATATTAATCAGCTTTTAATAAAACTATGTTATGCTATCACAATTTTTAAAAGGCTCATGAAGTCCTTTCTGTGTTGGATCAGAAGTAATAAACCAAGCCAAGACTATCTTAAGAGAGTGTTGAGGGTTCTTTTCCTGGTTTTGTCTTTTGTCAGTTTTTAAAATAAAGGATATGTGTAAGAATATTTCAGAATCAATGCTCAGAAAATTTTTCTTTCACAGGTGCATAGAAAACTTGGGTTTGCTGTTTATTCCAAGCAACAAATAGAATCCTCTAAAAAACTCTGTAAGAAACACTTAGTTTATCCAACTGCAGATTGAAGAAACACTCCCCATTAAAGATTAAGGTGCAAATTTACTACAGTTATTTGAAGAAACCACATAATGACAAACATCTACATAATGCACAGATATCCTACACATGTAAAGTGAAATGCAAGAAAAAGAATTTTTTTTTCCTGAAGGGGGTGGAGATTTTTATTGCAGTATAAAGCAGTCCAAAAGATTCACAACTGCTTTTATTATGACATCTGAGAATGCCTGGTTTATGTATGCTTTCCAAACACTTAAAATATCATCATCATCTTACATAAAAACACCACAACCCCAAGACTGGAACACCAAATAAGCAAAAAAGCAAAGATACTGAAATGGTAAGATGGACCTTGATGTATAAATAAATTCTTCTACACAATTTTTACGAAATATTTAACTTTAGAGCAATTACAAATGAACTTAGATGCTAATACATCTTTTACAACAATCTAAACATGTTTAATACCTATTAACTCTTGAGAGCTTCAGAATGAAAAATAAATTTAAAGCCCAAATCACTATGCATCTCCAACAAGATAACCATTTGCTGATTTTTGTAGAGGAACCCACTTTTACCACACACTGAGTTTTATGGTGAATTTTGCAACACTGGCAGATAATTTCAGCTGTCTGACAATTTCCACTATTCTCCCCCTCGTAACTTTTCATGCCTTTCTAAAATGCTGTATTTGGTAATGCTCAAACCTCTGAAACCCCTGTCTGGGATTGCACAACCTGCACCAATCCTGGGTGCATTCACTGCATGACATTAACAAAAGAATGTGGCTCAGGGAGTCCAGCTGGCAGGACAACTGCAACAAGGACATATGGGATTACAGAGCCTGGCAAAATTGCATCTGCAACATTGCAGGGATTAGGAAGGAAGGAGATAATCCACTGGAGAGGTGTTACTGACTGCACACATCTGAGCAGAGAGGGGAGGCAATAATTTCACTTGTAACTTGACAAGGATGCAGGAAGGTAACAATCTGGCTCTTTGGGATTTTTTTAATCCCAAAACTTATGCTGCTCCTTAAAGCTACTGAAATGGCACTGAGACACCTAATTTAAAGGGAAGACAAGATGATGTCTTAAAAAAATCCAGCATTTCTAACAAAACAAATTACATATGAAAACAGTCACATATAATGTACATAGAACAAAATAAAAATATCAGAATGAGGGATGAAACTGTATTTCACTAATATAAGAGTAAACAAATTACATCAGAATTATTCAAAACCAGAGTTGCAGATCAGAAAGCTCCAGGATGAGATATGCACATTGAAGAAATCTATCCCACTAAAATAACTGCAAGATAAAGCAACTATGAAGTAACAGCAGCAGGTATATAAATGAGACATCACTGTATCTGGAATTATGAACCAGAACAAAAGCAACCTTAGTGATAGGGTTTTTATGGACAGGAAGAGATGTAATTTCCTCTTTTTACTTATTAGTAAAAACTAAATACGAACACACTAGGTAAAATTCTTTCACTCCTTCAATTACAACAAAAAAGTCAATTCGTCTCAGATACTTTTCTTGGCTGAAGATGTTGGGAAAAGGTCAAGATGTGTAGCTGTCAAAAACCTTCTCCATTCTCTTCAAATCTATTTGAACTCTTTCCTCTTCCTTCCAGAGGTGTTGAGTTTCTGTGTTCTTACTCTTGAGAGAACTGATCTCCAACCTCCAATCTCCACTTTATACCATTGTACCATTTACTCCTGTAAATCAGTTTTTCCCAAGGGCTAAAACTGCAGGTGCTTAGCGCAAAGGTCCACATCATGGAGCTACCCTGGCTTTTACTGCACAAATATTCCCTAGCTTTCTATATGGAGGCAACTGGCTTGGTAGACTAGTGACAGCAGAGAATGTCATTCTGAATCTGACTTCAGCAAGGCCTGCAGTGTTCCAGTGTCCTGCAAGCAGATCGACAAGGACAAGTAGACAATAATCTTGGAAAAAACCACCAGACTGGAAAGGCTGTGGTGTGTGACACAAAGTCCAGCTGGCAGCCAGTTACTGGGGGTATTCCCCAATTGCTGACCCTGGGACAAACAGTTTAAAACCTTTATTAACCCAAATACACTTTCAACATGCCTGCAGATAATATTAAACCAGATTTGTTGACTCTTGAGGTATGACAACTAGAGGGAGAAATTCTACTGCTTTGTTCAATTAGGTAATGAAAAGATAGATAACTAAGATGGCTCCAGGCTCCTTTCAGAGAAGCATGGTGATAGGACACAAGGTAGTAGACAAAGTTTCAATAAGTAAAATCCCAAATAGATGACAGAGGGAAAAAGTCACCACAACAAACACCAAAACAGACACCCAGTGAAGCTGTGATATCTTCATCCTTGAGTGTTCTGGAATACTGACAGAAGAAAGATAGAGGAGTCCCACCTTCTAAATACTTCTATCCTCTTTAAAGGATAAGGTAATTTATAGAAGTTAAGAAAACCACTGAGAATCACAGAATGTGAACATTAGTAAGTTAAAGAGCTAAGTAAGGAATACTTTATAGTGTATTTGCCTCCTTGTTTCTTTTTAAAACAGAGCTTTAAAACATTGTTGAAACATCAAGCTTGTTCCAGAATTCTTCTGGTAAAGGTCTTAGTAACACGTGACAGCACAGTGCTACAACATTGATCTGTTCTGAAAAGTAGATGCAAGTCATCACTCTGCTTTTGCCTGCTGTGCGGCATGTACTACAAATTCACGTGTTTTTCTGCCTTCTTTGTGAACTGTGTACTGGAAAACCTCTATTGTACTTGTTCCCTGAGTTGTGAGGTGAGAAGACATTTACAATACTTCTTCTATGTAATCTTCCCTCTGCAAGGAGAATACCTTATTTCAATATCTAAATGTCAAAGTAAGTAAAAAGAAACAGCACAGGATTATTATCTCCATGCTATAGTTGGAGCAGCAGAAAATTGACAGTTAAATGACTTTCTCAAAGTCAGAACAAGTAGCTGAATAAAGCACAAGAAATTAATACAAAAATTTCCAACTTCCAGGTTTTGTGTTGTCAGCAAGAGAGAGAAGTAACATCTAATCTCTGTAATGCCCAGCAACAGGACCCAAAGGAGTGGCCTGAGTTGTGTCAAGGGAGGTTTAGGTTGGATGATACAAAAAGTTTGGATGTTACCCAGAGGGTGTTTGGGCACTGGAACAGGCTCCCCAGGGAAGTGGTCACAGCACAAAGCCTGAGAGAGCTCAAGAAGTCTGGAAAATGCTCTCAGGCACATGGTGTGATTCTTGGAGATGGTGCTGCGCAGGGCCAGGAGCTGGATTCAGTGATGCTTGTGGGTCCATTCCAACTCAGAATATTCTGTGATTATGTGATTTGCCATTAAGAGAGAAAATAAATATGCACATACAACGTGCTTCTCCTGTTGGACAATATCTACCTTTTTTTTTTGGTAGCTTCTAGACATTTATGGTCTGAAATAACTGGGGGCAGCTGGATGTAATGAGAAAATGAAAACAAAACTTCCTTTAGAAGGTAAGAATGCATTGTTTCACCTTCCTGTCACTGTGCTATTTCTTTTCCATTTCTAGATTCATCATCCCCTCATCCCAACACAAAAACTTTTCCTGACTGCTAAATAGAAGATGACATGAGCACCTTCGTCACTTACTGAAAGAAGTCAACAAACACTTTTTGAGCTTTAGCAAGCCTCTTCCTACATTAGCATTAAAGGCAATTTAAAACAACACTTGAAATGTTTCTGCAACATTTAGACAAACTCAGTCATGACTTCTTCACATTTACTGTAGTTGGGGTCATTTTAATTTTACATGCATGTAGCCCTAAACTGCAGATCTGACCAATGAGTCACTCCCTCCTTTCCAAACCCATCTTCTGTTTTCCAGGCCAGACAAAATGGCCAAGGGTCCTTTGGCCAGCAGAATAACTAAAAAAAATATCAGCTCTCCCAAAGCAGTAACAGACTGACTTTCCCTCAAATTATCAATTGATGTTATCAACTGTCGAGCTAGAGCTCTGAGACTCTCATGCTTTCTAAGCCTCAAACATCAAGTCACAAAAGAAAAAACCAAGGTGCTTCCAAAGCAGTTCCTGGGACAACCTGGCCCAACTCAGCTAAGATCAATGACACTCTTTTGCAAGGCTGACACGGTCCAGCAGACGGGCTGCTGGCAGGCAATCCACCCAGCAGAACACACGGATAAATTCTATTTACTACTTCTTACCTGATATGCGTTGCTGGTAGGGACTCATACTGGCGAGAAAGGAAAAGCTCTCTGTGCTTCAACTGATGTTTCTGTTTATCAGTCAAATCAACCTCAATTGTAGTTTCAGACTCTTCTTCAACTTCTTCTGCAGAGAAGCAGAGCGTAGGTCGAAATTAACTCTGTTGCATAACATCATTGCAACCATTTCATTTGACATCCCCCCCCACCCCTTAGCAACCTCCTTTAGTATTTCAAAGAAAATACGAGTTTAACAAGACTACAGTTTATGTAACTTGACAGAATGTTAAGTATTTTGAATTATACACTTCTACTTCAACCCTTTAAAAATTATGCTCCTCTCTTCTGTACTACGCATTGATGTCTTTCACACAGTTTAAGAACAATCCTGTCAACATTACTCATTCCTTTTTCATCTTCTTTCCTCTGTTTTTTTTCTCTTGCTTGCTGACCATTTCTGGGTTTGACTTTCTCTTGCCAATATTATTACTACTTAAACTTTTACAGAAGTCCAGGAGAAAAGTACACTTTCTATGAACTGAAATTTACTAAATGTAATTGCAGTCTAAGACTGCAAAATCAGTCTAAGAAATCTGAAAAAGCCTAGTGTCTTTCATTATGTTAACCTTCCTAGATACTGGCAACAAATGCAGTGTATTTGCATATTTAAATAAAATTTTAAATTGTTTCTATTTTAAGCAAGACAGGAAGAAATAAAAGCAGACACTAGAAAGAGTCACATATGGAATTGAAGGGCAATATTCCAAATGCTTGATAACACATCACACAATGGCAGGCTCTCCAAAAGAGCTACCCTGGGATCTTGATGGCTGAAATCTGCCTTCCTAGTGGATTTCTGGAACATGAGGAACTTGAATCTCTACTTTCTCTAGCTTCCCAAAAAGGGCAAAAAGTCTTTCTGAGTAATGGATGAAAAAATACAGACCGTTTAAAAACTTCTCTAAGATTTGACAACTTTCTACCTGGTAAATTATCCATCATTTGCAAAATCAGGTGTAGTTTACAAAATATTTCTCAGAAACTCAACAACAGTTCTTCAGCATGAGATAGTATTTCATGTAACTACCTACAACAGAGGACCTCACCCGCTCTACTAATAATAACCATTTTTACAACCAACCTACAACCACTATTTCAAAATGAAGCCTGCCTGCATCCTCATAGCAACCACAGTTCTCTCCATATGCAACACTACTACTTTTTAAAATCATTTTTTAGTGCCTGTGTGTAGTTCTTTCCACTTCTAATAGTTCTTTTCACTAAAGTGATATAACAACATACCCTGATATAACCGACTTCAAACCCAATTCCACTCTAAGTCTATCTTGCTGTAGACACCCCCACCCCCTTCCCTGTTTTGGCATGTTTTGGAGAAAGAGAGCAAGAAAACAAAAATGAAAACAAGAATTTCACCCATTTCACCTGACAACCCACAGCCTCACCTGACATATGTAAAGGTTCAAGTCAGACTATAACCCAACTCGGAATTATTTTTACATCTATAATACTGACAATGAATAAATCTTAAATCTGTGCCAAGGCAAAGCATTTTTTAATTAGGCAAGTAATTAATTCAAAAATAGAAACTCATGTTAAAAGGTTTATGTTTGTGCTGATTTTGGCTGGGACAGAGCCATGTTTCGGACATGTTTCGGACTTGTGCTGGGAGCTGTGTTGATAACACAGGGATGGTTTTGTTATTGCTGAGCAGAGCTTGCCCAGAGCCCAGGCCTTTTCTGCTCCTCATAACATCCCATCAAGGAGGAGGCTGGGGAGGCAAGAGGAGCTGGGAGGGGACACAACCAGGACAGCTGACCCCAGTGACCAAAGGGATAGCACAGGGCATCATGATCA
The DNA here is from genome assembly GCA_013397075.1 of Rhabdornis inornatus. Classification (NCBI taxonomy): domain Eukaryota; kingdom Metazoa; phylum Chordata; class Aves; order Passeriformes; family Rhabdornithidae; genus Rhabdornis; species Rhabdornis inornatus. The sequence goes on from VWZS01004865.1 coordinate 1,941,756, forward strand.
GCATATAAAGCTGGGGGACAGACAGAACAGGGACATTGGGAGTGATGATATTTTTTCTTCCCAAGTCACTGCTGTATGTAACAGACCCCGGCTGTCCTGGGCATGGATGAACACCTGCCTGCCCACAAGAAGAAGTGAATTAATTTATTGTTTTGCTTGGTTTGTTAATTCCAATTCTCCCCCCCATCCCACCTGGGGTAGTGAGCCAACAGCTGCATGGTGTTTTGTTGCTAGTTGGGCTTACACCACACCAGTGTTTCCAGCAGTTAGTTTCTACAACTGTTTATTACAGTAAGTCACCATCACAAACTACATTTTAATTGTCAAGTTCAAGCATGAATATTTCTTCTAGGTACCTTGGGTTTGGGGCTTTTTTCCAAAGTAATTTAGGCATCCAAACTCAAGTTTGGTTAACATATCAAAAACATCTGACTACATATAAGGCACAAAACACAGGGTAATATGGGCCATTTAAAAGTTGTTGTATGAAGCCAGAGATTATAATCTAGAGTTTAAAATGGCTTTAGACACCTATGCTCACCTCAATATCTTCCTCAAGTAAGAATTTTAATTAAAAAATTAAAAAGAAAACCCACCACCTTTAAACAAATTTATTTCACTAATCTTACATAAGACATGAAAATATTGACCCAAGAGCGTGAAGCTGAAACCAAATGTCTCTTAGACCCACCTCTTAAAACACTCTGAATCTAAACATGAAACAATGTAACTTTTTCTGTTGCATTTTTAGAAATAAAACAGATGTTTTACATGGGATGGTCTGACAAGCTCAGTAATAAGTAGAACAAACCATGGCCAGGCACAGAACAGTTTCATCCACTCAACACAATTTACCATAGGGAAAATATTATAATTTCCTGCTTTAGCACTAAAATATAGAACCAATGTTAACAGTAGGATTTTGTAAAACAAGTAATAATTTGTCCCAGCAATCATACAAACCTGTACCAGGAAAGGAAACTGGACAGCACAAAGAAGGGAGGAAACCAAGCTTGCCTGATGGCAACACAAAGAATTCTTCATCTGAAGAAACCTCCAGAGAGCTGCATTTGAAGCAGGTTTTTGCAATGATCAGGCCTTAATACCCATTAGAAGGAAAGTCGTAACATCCTTGCAGAACATTTAGAGATCTCTTCACAACTTTGACTTGATTTACAGCACATGTGAATTTCATTTGCCATGCAAGGAGAGATTATTTCTATCAAAAGGAGTGAAATAGAAGGTACCTACAGGAAATCAAAGTAGGACCAAGCTAAGCACATTTCAGCACTCAGGAAGGGAAGAAAAGCAGTAGCTCAGAGTGATCAAATATTTTAATGCAGCAATATGATGATGACATACACAGACCTCATTGTTCCATGATTAGACAAAAAAAAAAATCAATTTAAAATTGCTCAGCTAAATATAATTTTGAAACTCTTAGGTATAACTCCAAAGATGAATACTTCATACATACATACAATCACGTTTTGAAAATTACACAATTCCCTTTAGGCCTTGGGCAAAATTTAAGATAATGCTGTTTTGTAGCACCTTTCTTGGTTCACAAGAAATATTTCATTATTTAAAAGAAAAATCCTAGTGAGCAAAAGCAGGCATCTCCAGTGAGCTTTTAAAACTTGTGGTCTATTTGTTATCCAATCATCAGTGGTAAATAATTGTTGTGATCCTGACAACCAGAGTGATCTGGTGATACTTACAGGGACAGCTCTGCAACTTTCCATTTCCCATCTGATGTAAAATAAATGAGACTTAACTGACTCAGGCAATGGACACCAGAAAGAAACTGTAACCCTCACTCGTTTTACATATGCATCACCACTTTCAAACATGATGAACACTCTTTTTTTCCTCTTCCATTTAATTTGTGGGATTTGCTGTTAGAAAATGGTGGTGTTGGTGAGCCTGAGAAAAAGAGAAAACTGCCGATGCCACCTAAACTTCATATACAGTATCTTTGTTTATAGTTATGTGATGAGTCAAGCTTGCTATGAGGAAGAATTGCTTGTTTCTGCAACTAAAATGAAAACAAACTGAGGGCAAGTCTCTAGAAATACAATACTCCCATTTAATATAAGAATTCTTTTTAAATAACTTTTTTAAAGTCCTGAAAGACATTTAAAGGTTTAAATGCAGCTCCAACAACTGTATAGTTAACCATCAGCTAGCAAAAAAAGGTCAATTCCTCACACATACTACTCTTCCCTAACTAAATCAAAATAATCCCCCATGTGCTCCCCTTGTGTACTGAAACAGAGTAAAAGAGATTAGCTTAAACTTTGAAAAATACCTTCAGGGAGGAAGAGTAATCTTCAGTGTTAAAAGAAAGGAGAAAGTTCTCCCTCTACTGCCACCAAAATGCTGACAGCATTCTCTCCAGCTAGAGCTGGAATCTGGAAATTCAATCAAAAGTCATGGAAACACAGTAACTAAGGCTGGAAGGGGCCTCAGGAGTTCCCTTGCAGAAACTAGACTCCAAAATAGGCTCAGCTGTGAGGTCAGTCCCCGGTACTCAGTAATTAAAAATCTCTGAAGACAAAATACGACATAACCTCTCCATTACCCAGTAACAGAGAAAAACTTCTACATGTATCTAATCTGAATCACTCCTGTTTCAATTTAGTCACTGCCAAGAGTCCAATTCCACCTTCTGGACTATAACCCCCACAGGCACTGGCAGCCCACCTCTTCTCCAAATTGAGAAAGGCCAATTCCAGCTGACTCTCCTAGAAGGGCAAGTGCCCATCATGATGGTTTTTGCCGAATGCATTCCAATTTATCAGCAACCTTCCTTTATCAGGAACCTAAAACTGGATGCAATGGGTGCTGAATAATCAGGGAGGATAATCTTTTGCCTTGATCTACTGGCTATGTGCCTGGTGATACAGCCCAGGATGGTCTTGGCCAACTCCCTTCCTTGTCAGGAAGTTGTCTGGCAGCAGCCTCAGGGCCTTTCCTGCAGAGCTGCTCCCCAAAGCCCCTCTGTTCTCAGCTTATGCTGCTGCAGGAGCTCTTCCTTCCCAGGTGCAAGACTTGGCATTTGTCCCTACTGAACATCTTCATGTTGACATAGCACTCCTCCTGCTTTCTAGGAATCTCTGCATACCAGCTCTTCCCTCAAGCCATCACCCAGTCACCACCCCATTCTTGTGCCACCTGCAAACATGGTAAAAGTGCATCACATTGCTTGCCCCAGTCACTGCTAAGGACAGGTCCCTATGGAGATTCCCACAGCCTCCACACACAGTGCGGATGCTTCACCACCACCCTCTGACTCAGACCATGCAACTGTTTTTTTATTCACCAAGTTGTCCCTTAATCTAGGTCAATTCCAATTGCTTGGCCTGCTGGACCTACAAAGAAAAAAATAAAGAAGAGAAAAAAGCAGAAATAGGAGACTGGGAAGACAAAATGGGAAAAAAACAAGACTACTCCTTTTCAGCCGGAGCACAGATCAACGCTGGATAAAAACAGCAGAGTACCCAAAGCTACAGTGCATTAACTTCCTACCTTAATTGCTTCTACTCTTGAAGCCATACCTCAGCTTAGCTGCATCCAGTTTATGCAAGCTTAGATGGAGAGATTCAAATCACCACCACCATTCATGTTGTTACAGCCATCTCACTGTTTGTTAAAATACTTTTAAAATTGTATTAGATCAGTATGAGATCAGAATTTCAAGTTCAAAGAAAGCCTCACTTTCAGAAAACTTTACAAACTTTCTTCCTTTCCTCTGTATCTTTTTCTTCAACACTCAGCCTAAAACATATGCACATTCCAGGTATCAACAGCACATTTTCAAACCTACAGATTAAAGCTGAGAATGCTGAACAGCAGCAAGTTTACCACACACATCAAAGCAAAGGTGGCTGTGAGTAAATCTCTTTAAGCTTAGATGGTTGTGGCAAAAACTTCAAATGCACATTTGGCAGTTAGATGCTACAGCAGTAACAATTATAAATAGAGATTTTGGGAGAGAGACAGTAAATCTAATTACTGCCAAATTTCCTACAACAGAAAAACAGTAAGTCTAACCATCTGAACAGCTTTATTCAGACCGTGAATGAATTGAAGAGCTCTCTTAGGTTAGCAGTTGGCCAATTTGCTCATCTGCATGAGGCTTCTTGCCACGTTTCATTGTACTAACTTAGTTGTGATATTTGATTCCCTAAAGCTGTAGTAAGGCCTTTTAATCAACTTTGTGAGCTAGACTATGCATGGTTACATTTTCAATCTGAGTGAGGAAGCATTTCCTAAAGCTGAATTAATTAGCTTTACTTATACCATGTCTGTTGCAATGCCTTAAAATTTCTAACATCAATTTGATATTTGCTGTTACTTTCAAATAGGGTAAGAAATCCAAAGAACAATTTGAATGTATTACAAGTCATGTAAATAGCACATTACTATCCAAAGCATGAAACTGAGCAACTTTTCAGGTAGGAAAAAAGCAAGTGATCACTTGTGTTTGCAGGGAACAGGTCTATTTTTAATTCCTGCTGGATAGCATGGGTATACATGTGGCCTCTAAAGGATTATCCAGTTTTCCTACACAACTATCCAGGTGATCCTCCCACACTACCTCATCATTGTTTTTCTAAAGGAGATCACAAAACAAAGAAATAACCTGTGTAGCCATTATGAACTAATATGCCACACCTACTGTCCAATAATAAAAATTATTTCCAAAATAACGCAAAATGGTTTTTTGGGTACTTCCAAGTAGCATTTTATGATAATAATGATTTCCAGGACAATAGGCAGTCATAAACAATTGGGCAACCATATCATCTTTATCACAGACCTGTAGTAAAAATATTTTATGGAAACCATCACACCTTTCATTAGCAGAAACATTCACCTTCCCAGACTTGATGGATGGGAGTTATTTGATAGCTGGTTCTGGAGATTTCTGAGAGCTAGGAGCTTGTGGGTGGAAAGCAAGGAAGGATTACCTCCATAAGTACTGTGAATCATGATGTGCCACATTAATAAATAGATCCTAATAAATTAAATGTAACATGTATAAATGCAAGAGCAAGCACAATAGCTCTTTAACCATTTTTCAGCACTGTAATCTAGTTTGTAACAACACTATGGAACAGAAGGGTCCCACAGAAGCACAAGAACAATAACATTATGCAGGCAGTGGGGGAAACTAGATTTTCCCCTTTTACCTGATTTTTGTATCACCTATTCAAATGCAAATTCTTCCAAATGAGAAAAATATCCTGTTACAGGGCTCAGGTTGTGTTTGGTCATGTGTACATCTGTATGAACTGCAGGGTGTGAGAAGCAACAGTCCTGGGTGGTGTTTCTTTAAGCAGCTCATTAGTAGCAGCAAGCAGCAGACTCAAAACTGTGCCACAGACACTGCTTTCTGCAACATGATGAACATCCAATTACTGGTTACATCCAGCTCATCAGCTGAATCAGAAGTCAATTAGTGGTTTTTCCAAAGTGTACATATGTTTAGAGTTGTGTGGGAAAGAGAGGAAATTTTAGTTCTACCCTCAAATCCAGGCTGGCAGACCACCATGAGCAAAAGTGTACATGGTTAATCCAACAGTGCCCAAGAAATAATTTTTAAATCCATCATCGGGCTCAAGAAATACAAAGGCTACCACGTAACCTGTATGAATAATTATTACATCTGATTTTAAGAAAAGGGAGATCTGTATATTCCATTTTCCTGAAACAGCTGCTATTAATAATTTTTCCCATCACTTAGATTTTCACCATTTTTCTGTGAAACTCCTGCTCATAGCTTGTTAAAACAAGATTGTCTTTCCTTTAGCATAGGCAACAGGTCTGTTTGATCTAGTTGGTTAACAAGCTGCATGGTTGTCTCTCCTTAAGAAAATGCAGTGCAAATATATAAAAAATAATAAATGTAGCATAAGAAGAACTAAGCACACAAAAAATGCCCTCATGTTTTCTGCAAGAATCCAAAGTCCATGGTTAAGATCTACACTGACATTTTCTTGTACTGTGTGACAATAACCACAGAGTTTCAGAGATCTAAACTGCTTTTCTAACATGCAGTTCACATCCTAAAAAGCCAATAAACAGCTTTTCAAAAATTGTTGGCAGAGATGAAAAGGCACAGATTGTACAAGCACTCTCCTACCCCTACTCAGAATGGCATATGATTCTGCTTATAAAACACAAATTATTTATCTTCTACAGTATCTCCTCACAGAAGGGCTGAATTTTGTTGGATTTTTTTCAGGAATGAAAGAAGAAGTAGGGAGAAAATAAAAAGAAAGAAAAGAGGAAAAAAGAGAAGGAAAATAAAAGGATTTGTATATCCTGTTCTTGGGTAAACTTAATCAAGATACATTAAGGCTCTATGTGTGGGATTAGGAAATGAGAAAAATATTATCCAAGAGAATGCCTGCTTGATGCCAACATGGTAAGAAAGCTTTTTTGTCTATAGACCTGACAAAACAACCAGGAAGAGGAGCTCATTCACTCTGATGGTCTCTGATGGTGTAAGAATTAAAGGATCATTTTTTTTCCATCTTTTTTCCATCAACTATGTTAGAGATTTACCTTCCAGGATACATTATTTCCTTAATACCTCATTAGAGATAATGAGATCATAATTTACAGAACCTATACATATGAACTGAGAAAAGTAAAGAGAAATGAATACATGTATTCTTTTAAATTATTAAAGCCTTTTAATTTATTAATTCTGAAACCAGGAGGAAAAACAAACAAACAAAACAGTATAGGGAAAAAAATCACCTTGTATTAACTATTCAAGTTTTAACACATATGCCATTCCCAAGGAAATCAATTAAATTTTTCTTCTACTCTCAATACTTTGCTTTGTAGACAACATGTTCAAATACCATTTTTGTTGCAGCAAATAAAATATAAAAAATCTGCACTTATTTGTCTCATACATGGTAAATTGCCAGTATTCTGATTCTGGCTTTTTTTCCTCTTATTAAAAACAAAAACTAAAAACTAAAAGTAAGGGGAGAGCATTATGAAGGTAGATGATGCTAGCCCCTATTTGAATGCAAACATAAATATAAAAATATAACTATAACAGCTGTCCATATATCAAAACCTTTTTTCTTCTATAATACTTGGCAACGGAGTTCTTGGCCTCTTGAGGGCCTACTGAGAATAACTGCATTAGGATTTCACTCCTGACAGCAGCATCACTCAAAGGATCTGCCTAAAGGAACTGCCACACAGCAAAGGGCCACAGTACCCTGTAGGGTCTAGGTTACAGGTCACTGACTCTGCCAACACTATTTCTACCCTGGTTTAAGCCAAAACAAGGCTGACTTTTAATACATGAAACTGAAACATTACTTCCTTCAGCACTGCATATCACTGCCACAATCCGTCACAAATACAAGAACAGACAAATTAAAAATAAATTCTATCATTCAGCATATCAAAAATGGGAAGATAACTAATTTAGTTGTGCTGGTTTTGGATAGATGTTTAACCTGTTGTACAAGCAGAAAAGGCAAATGCACTCACACAACTCCTGGATATATGCATATATAGTGCTCTGTGCATAGCCCAGCAACTCTGCACAGAGAAGACATCTTATGTACTGTCATAAATCCTCAAACAGGTTTTGGATTCAGGCAGTAGGTGACAGTCAAAACAAACTACCTAGCTCCCTGAAGCTTTTTAGGAATTTGATAATGTAGAACAGGCTTTTACCGAAAAAAATTGTGGGTTTTACCACTCAAACCTTTTTTGCTCATAGGAGCGATGTATTCTACATCAGTACAAAACAATCTCTGCAAGGATCACAGAATCATTTGTTGCATATCAAAACCAGAAGCAAAGCAGATTCACACTACCAATCTCCACTTGATCAGAGAAGGTTACAAACAGTAGCTGAGATAAAAACCAAAATATGGATCAAACAGACAAACTGCACTGCAAAACACAGCACAGCCATTCTGGCCACCCACTCCACGTGGTTTGGGGCATGACAAACTCAACAGATTTGGTGAATTTGAGTCCTGCTACTTGTGCAGGTTACCTTTAACAGAAGGAGAGTTTACAGACAAACCACACAGCTACTTTTCATATTCATCTTATCTGTGACTTCTACCTAGTCCGTAATACCTCACACCATATATATATACACACACATATATATACACACACCCAGGACTGCATGAATCAGCTTGGGCAGGAAACACTACACTCATTCTCACACAGAGCCTTGCCCAAGCTAAAAAGCTCCACCTCTACCAGCATGAGTATTACCAAGGGCAACTACTTCACACTTCATTCCACTGCAGAATACAGACATTCACGGATTACTGCTCGTAAGCCTTTAAATCATCAGACCTGATTCCCGAATCACCCATTTAACTGCCACTGCATGATGGGAAAGTCTTTCTATATTAATAGTGAGTTTACATCATTCAGATTTATAAATTATATAAACTACTGATTCAATTAGACTACCAGAGAACTCTTTGAAGATGTGAAACACATCTCTAATCGGAGCTTTACAGATAGAGATAACCTAGCAATGGTTTTGTAGTCTAAAATTTATGCCTCAGGTGCTTTGGTACAGTGTGGGTGCACTGGGAAGAAAGTGGGGAAAGTCACTTAAAATTAGGAGCCAAGGGAAAACAAAAATAAGTAGGACCATTTGAGATTACGGAAATCTATTTATCTTCATGAGACAAAAAGCTATGGCCAATAGTATCAATTTAAATACTACAAGTGTTTTAAGGGTACCAAGAAAACAGCGTAGGATCACTTACATGCACAGTTAAGAAACATGAAAGAGGCAGGAAAGCAGCTGAGAGAAAACAGTTACATGTTTTCCAAAAACAAAAGACAAAAGAAACCCTGAACAAGTACAGTAATAATGGCATGCATATTTAAATTTGACCATGAGGAAATGAATCCTAAGGAACACAGGGGAATGCGCAATGCTTTGGCAATTTTCTGTGAATACTCTATCCTTCTAAAAACTCAAATGTGAAGAATTTATTTTGTGAGTAGAGCTCAAAAAAGTGACACCTTTTGTGCCCTACTGAGTTCTTTACAAAGAAAACTTACTAAATAAATACTTCTGGTATTTAAGTAATAAAAATAAAAACTGACCTTCATATATCTACTAAACAGTTTTAAGCATAAACATGAACCAATATTTTACAGCTTTCCACTCTTCACAGCAAATTCACAGAATTAATCCAGATTTTAGGTTTAGTTTGTTTTACATTCAGAGAAATTGGAAGCAATGTATTCAAACCTCTTAAATTCTGTGTTCAGAATACAAGTTGGTTGAATTGGAAAGAAAATTAACCTACACACACTCGCCCAAAATTATAAATTTATACTTGGGTGGTCTAAAGATGAAGCTAGCAGTTACTAGCTAGACAGTCCATGCAAAAATTCAGATGTAGTTATACAAATTGAACAGAGCAGACGATTTATTATGTGCGAAGAAGCCATGCAAGATCCAAATGCATATCATACATACACAGGTGAAAAACAAGTGGTTTTCCATAAGAGCTAAGAACTCCTAAAATTATGAACTTAGTTGTAAATCCATTCATCCATTAAGAGAAGATTATTAACAGCCACAATTTAACAAGCCATTCTGCACAAAAGGAGGAGCCTGAATGGACACAGAAGTTAATAATTCTACAAGATAGTTGGGGCTGACAGTAAACTTTTTAATGAGACAATATAACTACTAATTCCAAATGTCAGTCACAAAAAGAATACTCAGATATTGTCAGAAGCAAAGCACTTCTCATTACTGCTTCTTTATTGCTTTCAGTGTTGAGGAGAGAAAACATTCACAAGTTCTTGAACAAAAATCAAATGAAGAAAACACATAATTTATGACACTTCCCAAAGCACCCTTGAAAAGAATAATTGGGAGCCTTGAGACAAGTTTTTCCTTAGTGACAAAGAAGTAGTTTTCGACAAGGCTTTCTGTATTTCAGCAAGTTCTCAGTTTTCTCCCCCCTCTTCAAATAAATAACAACTGATGGCATTCTCTTGGGTAAATGAAGGAAAACTTGATATTCCCTTGTCTCAGGAGATCAGAGATCATGTCTTCTTCACAAAACCCCCAAGCTCATTTTCAGTGAAAGTCATAGTTAGACTAACATAAGTGCCTTAGCAAATTCTTTAATCAGTGGCAGAGTAGCTTTTATGCTATCTGTATCATCCTTAAAAGGGTCCTCCTAGGGCATGTCTCTCCCACATCACAGACTTCAGGATTCCCAGAAGCAACACAACATACCTGAATTTGTTACTGCTTAGTTTACATGTCTCTATCAGATGACTGTAAATAAGTATTAACATGTAAAATTCCAACAAAAGCAACTTTGGAACCTATACACCTAATTTCCTGGGTTACTATATTTGGGTTTGTCTCTGTTCACCACCTCATCTTCAAAACAAACCTAAGAGTCTTCTGATGAGTTGCTCACAGACAGGCAGTTCTGAAAAACCTGTCTTGTCCTCAAAGAGAAGAGGGCAACTATGTGCGATCAAAACTAATTTTCTCCTAATTCTTAGTGAGTGTGTGTGGACAGAGATGACAGAGCCAGGGACACTGAGCTGCAAACAAACACTAGTTTGTATTTACAGAAGCCCTGAGATTAACAAGGCAGTATCTCACTGAACCAGTTACACGAGTCTGCTCACCCACTCCTCAGGCATATCTAGCAGCCAAGCCTTCTTGCTCATACACAATTCAAGAGCCTCTCCTACCTTTCATTCCCAGCTCTGCCTTTCCAGGCCTTAGCTGCTTTTTCTCCTATCCAACCAGAAAAATGGTGTCTTTCATCACAGAGTGATATCAACAGATCTCTTAACAGCAAGCAAGAGAGGCCTTCTCACCAAGTGCAATTGAAAAAATGAACTGTAACCTAACAGAAAACTTTCCAAAAGCCACAAAATTCCACATAAGTGTTACCTACACTACTGTAAGAGACACGAATCAATTGAGCTCTTGAGCTCTAAAGACTTACTTTGTTTTTTTTTTCATCAACATGAACAGCAAGACCAAAAAAGTATTCACCATGGGGTTGATTTTTATTGTTTTGAACTTTTTTTTAATAAGAAACTATGAATTATTTCAACATTTAAAATTATCACGATAGAAAATGGATTGGATGCAGAAGAAGAGTTAATATTTGTCTCTTAGGTTCATTTCACCAAAGGTGCTTCTAACCGAGCATAGGCTGCAAAGACCACAGGTATCAGGGGAAGTAGTGAAACAAAAAACAAACAAATGAACAAACAAACAAACAAATTTAAAAAAAAAAATAAGATTTCAAATAACCAGTCAAAACATACTTTTTAAGGTAAGACATTATGTGACTTGAATTAGGTAACTGGAAAAGTTATCTTAAAGCGATTTTTCAGAAAAAGGATTGTGGTTAAAGAAACATTGTATCCTTTATGAATAACTTGTGTCTAAACTGATGTTTGATGTCCAAGAACTACCATGACGAAAAAGAGCCACCAAAAAAAAAAAAAAGTCCAGCTACAGTATTTTATAAATGTTTTGAATTATACCAAGTCAAATATGTGACTAAGATAACAGAACACTGAAGAATACAAGGTGTTTTAGACATTTTACTCTGGAGCCCTTTCCTGAACCCCCAGGGTCTCCACACCCACAATTTTTTTCATACAACTTTCTAAATTGTATCTTTCTGATTGTTGAAGAGGGCAGGAAATATTCTTCTGTTTTTCCTGGAGTTCAGTACTAAGAATACCACTATGCAATAGCAACCATATGTTGAAAAACCTGATGACACACAAAAGAAATTCACATTTCAGTTTTGTGTATCTTTGGGAACATCAATGAGCAATCTGCTAAACACTACTGCTCAAGTTAAGCTCATTTACTTAACATCTTCAATGATACCTGCTAGCCTGCTGCTCTACTGAAATAAAATGTTTCTCAAAAATTAGATGGAATATTAACAGCTTCATTCTCTCGGATGCATCTGGAGTGTTGGCAGTCAACATCGACAATATGCAAAATATTCCTCCCCTCAAATACAAAGCACCTTTAAGTGAAGGTAAGAAGGCTCAGCAGCAACTAAACTGCTCTGCAAGATCAAGCCATTTCCAGGAATGCTGGAACATTCTTGATATCATACAGAAAATAAACTACGAGTATTTGTAAGGCACTTTGAGATCTTTTAATGGCAACTACAAAAACATATTGGCATATTAAATATTTTTCACCAATTTTAATAAGAACTTCTAATAAGGAGCACTGCTTTACAGGCGAAAAAGTTGAAGTACAGAGAGAATACTGGATTTGTTTCTCATTGCAACATATCAATGTCATACAAAGGTCAGAACTGAGTACAGACTTCAATATTTGATGATAAAGTTTAGTGGGCATGGCAGTGTTCAGTCAAAGGCTGGATCTTGGAGGTCTTTTCCAACCATAATGATTGTCTACCCAGGAATCACTAGCAGGACTCTTTTCCTAGATATCTATCATATACAAAAATTCTGTAGCAGAAAGGCCATTTTACAAAGCAACATGACACAAAACATGACTGATTAAGAACAAAAGAAAAAAAAGTTTTAAAAATGTGCAACAAGAAGTAAAGCCAGTAAGTGATCTCTAAAAAGAACAACTGAGATCGAACACGATTTTCGTCAGCTTCTGTGATCTAGAAAAATTTCATTTTACTTTTCATCTCAGTCAATTAAACAAATATCTCAGAGTTGTTTTTAATTAAGTACTGTCTCATTCACAAAGAGGATCAGTTGTGTTAATGAGAAAAAAAAAAAAAAAAAACAAAAAAATTCTCCATGGGCTTTATCACAGGCCCAGAAATATTCTTGGCATTTAGTCAGCATCTTAGCACACCTAAATGAAACAAACCCTCTTAATAAATCAGAAGATGAAGGACTCCAACAACAGTAATTTTTTTATATCCTCACCAGATGGCTGACTAGGCAAAAGCTGGCTGAGGAGCTGCAATAAGAGAATGACTTCAGACATAGTATTACATGATAACACATGATCAGATAAAGAACTTTAAGTGCAAAGAACTGCAAAAAATGGCATCATGACTCAGGTCACCCTACTCAGCTTCAAGAAAGTAGTAGTGAATAAACGTCAGATATGGCGTGGCTCTTGGAATAGTCCCTGTGCAAGGCCAGGAGTTGGACCCAATTATCCTCATGAGTCCCTTGTAACACAGGATATTCAGTGATTCTGTGATAAATTTATTGCAAAAGAAGGAAATATAGAACCTGAGCCCTTTGCTGTAACCCAAAACCAGTGCTGGTACAAAGCTGATACAGTCTCCTCTCCTCAGCTATTAAAACCTTGCCTTAAAATACTTACATTAATTCTACTGAAGATAAAGAATCATCTACATTTTATAGATTCAGCTACAGCTGGCAATTTCTCAATCACTCCATTTAGTTAGGAAACATGGCTATGCCACCCCTTTATGTTTGCTTCACCCATTTTAATGAGCTGAGTGTTTCTGTCCCAGGTCTCCAAGTTCACTCGCTTACGCACTCGGGTATCTGTTGCAGTATCTGTCTCCTGTAGTGCCAGCCATCCTCCATTCATCTCTCTGCCTTCTTTTCCCTTTACAGTAAGCCTTACTCTGCTGGTCAATTCTTTCATGCCAAGAAAGGAGCAGCCCCCTCACAGTGACCCTGCAGTGATGACTACAACCTAAATGCTGGTGAGAGTTAACACCCCAAAAGAACTCTCTTACTAAACTCAGGAGGCTGCACAGGATCAAGAAGTTGATCCTGGACCGTATTTTGGTTTGTATTTCAAGCTGACCTTACCATAAACTCTATTTTATAGTAACATAAATCAAAAGTGAAAAAACAGAGTCCTCAAGTGCCCATAAAACATTCCAAGTCCTCGGATTTAAGTGGCTACAGTCAGCTTCTAGAACTATTCCCAGATCTAAAGTGATGTCATACATGAGGCTGGCAGACAAATAAAAATTTCCTTAATTAAATACCTGAAACACTTCTTTTCTTTCCAGGGAAAAATAGAAGGCACTACATTTCCTCACAGATAAGTGACATTCTTTGAAAACAAGGGAACTACTCTGTACCTGAGCATTTTAGAATGGCCTAAGGAAAATTTGTTTCCGCTCCCCCCCCGATTTGAAATATTTTAGAAAACAACTTAAAAGAAAAGCAAACAAACAAAAAAACCACATTTTAAAAATCAACAAAACAAACAAACACAAACACCCAACCCCTCCAAAAAAACAACAACAACAAACATCCTAGGAAGGCAATATACCGACTCCTTACCAGGGATAAAGTCACAGATCAGTTTTATTCCATGTTTCCCAAACGTACTTTAGAATAATTCTAAAACTTTTTCAAGTTATTGAAAAATTCTTTTTAAAGTTCCAAAATATTTTCTTACAAAGTTATTTGCTAATTTTAGTAAATGGGACCATACCTACGTCTCAAAATGTAACTTTCAGAAATTGACGTGTCAGTCAAAAAAACCCCAACCCTCACCTGCCAAAATCTTGAGAAATGCATAACTCAGACTAGTTTTCTCAATCATAAAGAAAAAAAAATGCTAGCAATACAAAATATCATTAGAAAAGATCAAGCAGATCTTATACTTAAGACTTCTCCAAACAGGCACACAGGAGAAATCAATGGCTGAACTAGAGTTTCCATTCCTTACAAAACCTGTATCTTTTAACATCTATTTTATACCAAACCGGGTACAATTGTTGATACGTCAACATGCTTATCTACGTAAAACATTCCAAAATATTCAATTCATAAATATACAAATATTTTGTTTACACACACCATATTTTTAAACAGAACACTGTGTTATTCCAGAATGAAAGCCTTTAAATTGATTTGACATTTAACTACATCCGCTCTGTGAGCTGTAGGAAGCTCTAAGCGAGCAATCCTTCATTATGTACTGCCCCCTGTAACTGTAACAAACATCTCCTAAGAGAACTTGGCACTACAGGTTCCACAGATGTGTCCAGAGAAAATCTTCATAGAGAAACATAACTCATAAGAGTGCTGGGTTAGAAGGCTCATAACCTGGGAGATGCAGGCATTCTGAAGATGTTTGTTGAACCAGCTATAAATCACATTTCCGTTTTCTCACTACAAAACCACAAGAGAATCCCAGTACAGAAAACATGATGGAAGACTCCATGGCACTCCTAGTGACACTAACAAACCCTTAGTATGCTATAGAAGAGCAACAGACCATCAACAAGTCCTTTCTACCAAACTGCTGACAAAACGGCAATCTAAAACTCCCAAAGGAAACAGAAAAATCTTACTCACTTTTCCAGATTGAATGATACCCACAGGACTAACATACCCTTTTCTAAAAAATATGCCAACTAAAAAAATTTACAAGATTCATGTTTTAAAAATCAGATTAAGAAAAAAAAAGTATTTCCAGTAAAGTTGTTATCCTTTTCATACTTTCTTGGCCCCTCCATTAGAGAAAAAAACAAAAAAAAAGTACTAGAAAGTTTAGTGAAGCTCAACTAAAGTTCTATGTTTCTACAAATTTCAGCTGTAAGAAGTCAAAAGACTAATGATTGCAGGGGATGATGACCATAAATAGGTCACAAATAACTATAGGGTGTACCCAACTATGTAAGCAAAACATGAAACATGAAATCATCTTCTTAGTACATAGGCAAGATGTAGCATCTTCATATAAAAACCAAGCTAGTACTTCATACTATGTACTCAAATTACCCCCACATCACTAAGACCAATAAAAGAATAAAACAAAAGCCAAAGGTTGGTTGTTTCTCTTCACTAACCATACCTGGATGAGCAAAACTACCAGAGTTGGTCATTAAACAAATTGCAGGGTATTTTTAAAGCACCTAATTACACCATCATATATCTGCACTAAAAAGTTGGCATTATGTAATGTCTTCCAAGAGACTCATCCTGATAAATTAGAGATTTATAACTCCTACGTAACTTATTCATAGATTAATTTTAAAAGCTCAAGCATAATATATAATCAAAATGGTATTTAATAGCATATGGCAAGAAATTTATGGGATGTTGACATACTTCACAATTCAGTTATTTACAAATATGATTGGAGTATTTTGCAAATTACTGTTTTCGTTGCAGATTTTTAGGTTCTTAATTATATTTTCAGAATTGTATTTTTTTCTCTTCAGAATCATATTTTTCATCAAAAAAATATGGAACAATATGGTATTTCAGTTGTACACCAAACAGCAGATACCAAAAAAGTTAGGTTAATGTTGAAAAATGGGGCTTTTTTCACCTATTATCACTTGTTTATCTGAAAAAAAATGAAAAAACCCCAACCCCCCTATTTTTTGACTAATATCTACATTTACCATAAATGCACATACCAGCTCTTTTACAATCTCCAGTGATTTTCAGTCCCCAAGGATTCATTCAAGCATTTCATTCTTTACATTAAGCAATGCATGTTTACGTCTAACTCAAAAAAGTCACATCAAATAATCACAACTACTCTTAAGCTTAAATTGACTTACAACCAGGAATTGCTTTTGACATAAAAAAAAAGAAACGCAGCTGTATCATCCAGATGAAAAGATACATTATTTTTTTTTCCAGATGAACAGTCTCAATCACTCTCAACCACATGGATATAGCTTAACTTAATTCCCAGAAGCAACTGATAGGAGCAGGAAAATATCAGATAATACTAAGCAACTAACGGGATATTAATAAATGCCTAACATAAATACATATTTCACACGCAAAAAAAACTCTGCAATTTTAAGCAGTTGCAGAAATTGAGCAGGCTGAGTCAGTAAGAAAAAAATGCTCTATACCATCTACTTACTAGCATGCTTATCTGCAAGCATTATAAGGCTGTTAGAAATATCTCTTCGCCTGTAAAAACACACCACTTTAGCTTCCACATTCCCATTGGCAGTCTATAAAAGAGAGAGAAAATCAAGTCAGAATGTATCCCTCCTCAGCTGAGTAATACAGATTAAACACTCTCTGCTTGGAGTGTTCCCTCATATCAGTAGTTCTCACATGATCAGTCAAGCTGAAATCAACAGAATTACTCCAATAAATAAAATCTTCTTGAGAGGCCAGTACCAATTTCAGACCAGACAAGAGAATTAACTACAATTATTGAGTCCTCAGAATTTATATTTTACTCAGGTGTTCAAAGGTGCAATGCCAGCATCATGCTAACACAAGAATCCTTCAGAAATGTTAGAATCTCACGAACATCTCTTTACAACCCAGCTTTAGAGAGAAATGTATATTTCAAAAGTACTCTGGCATTTTTTCAGAATCTCATTTAATATAACATTTATTGAAAAAGTATTTTTGAAAGACTTTTGAAAGGTTTATTTGGAAAAGTCACAACAGCTCATAAAATAAAAGAGCTATTTAGTTCAGTGTTGTTTTCACGACTCATTATGGGCACCGTGATCTGCTATAAAGAATTTACTACTATTTGATGAACTGTATCCTCCTCCTTGAAGGGTACAAAAGTACTTTTTTACCTTGAGTTACTTATTTAATACTAAAAAGTATAACATTTTGATTAAGTTTCTTACAAAAAAAAAAAAATTGTCCCTGGTAGACCAATAATCAAAGCTTCTCATTACATATTTACATAACATCTCCACATTCACTCAATACCTTCAACACATGAAAGCAAACCATTCACATTTAAGATGGCTGGACTACAGCCTCCAACCTCTCTTTAAGAAAAAGAAAAATCAATACATGACTCTGTTTTACCCTGCATGAGCAAGATTAAATTATAGCAATGCAGTTTAAAAATAATAAACATTACATTCAATACGTGATCAGAATCATGTCAATTACCATGAATAAAAGATTGTCTTCCCCAATAAAAGTCAAAAATTATTTGCCATGCACAAGTTCAGTGGATGTTGTGTTGGACAGCACTAACAGTCAATATGGTTGATGTCTGCTATGGCATAGTGTTATGTTTCATTAATAAGAAGAAAACCACTCGCAGGTCACCAATTTTTTAATTTACTTTCTAACCACTGGGAAAAAAATCTTAATTATTACCTACATCATGATTGGCATTTTGACAGTTAACTTTTGATACAGCGAATCAGTAAGCTTTAATACTGCTTGAAGGAAAAGTAAAAAAAAAAATAATACATTTAGAAACTCCACATTATTCTTAGTAGAGTAAGAATTTTTAAAAAAATCATGCTTTCCACAAAATGATAGTCAATAGAGCCTCCGTTTTTTTAGGAAAATACACTCAGGATAAAGACAGAGAACACAGTCTGTACTTTATTCAAAAGCCCATTCTTCATTCACAGCTGCCAATAGGCAGAGCAATAAACAGCCACAGAAGTCACATATTCTGTTATGTGATCACTGCAAAGTCTCCCTGGTGCCTTCCAGCTCTTTAGGCATCTATCTAAAAGCAGACACATTACATGATGGCTGTCATTCCAGATGGATTCACAGTGTCATCATCAGCCAGAGAATCAAATTCATTCATTTCTCCAAGAATCCACAGAATTAGTTAGAAATTTTTTGCAGCAGAGTAATCCTGTTCACCAGGAATGAGCAACTGGGTGTCTGCTTAGGTAACGGGGCAGAATTATAGGATATCACAGAGCAAGTTTTCAGTAACCACCAGAAAACCCCATCACAGCAGAAATCTTAAGGGATGAAAATAATTCTCAGGTTTTAACAAGCACAATGACTGTTGCCAAAGGTTAAGAAAGAATCTTAGACATTTGTACCTTGTTAAGTTCTTCAATTCTCCTAATGAGATATGGATTGCTGGAAGAATTTTCAAAATAAACATAATCTGCAAGGAAAAAAGGGAAAGTCACGAAAATACCAAAAATTATATAAAGATATATCATTATTAGTGAAAAAATTTTCTTTAAAACCCAGAAGTTTTCAAAGGGCTGAGATTTTTTCATAAATGTTGGGACAGTGATGTATTTCTACACTGAGATTTAATATAATTTGTTCCTAAATTCTGGTTATAACTGCACTACACCTACTTTAACAACCAAGCTGGAACAAAGTTAAATGCTTTGCGTTGAAGTTTACACTGTAATCCAGCAATCCACATGTTTTCTAAATCTTGACAGAAAAGCAACAACTTCTCACAATTGATTAGGTTAGATTTGAGAACTGAGTACTTTAGTGAGTTTCTATATTATGGAGACTGACATTTCTCTAAGAGATAGCACCTCATATTTATTATCAGGTGCTGTGGCAGTACAGTTGTCCCGATGAGTAATGTATGTTTTATGATACTGGCTCTTGCTGTTATCTTTGTCCACTAAGATGAAAACTATATTAAGCAGAAATTGTCATGAGATTAGCAAGGGTCTTGCAGGACAAAGTCTCTTCCAGCATAATTAGTATAAAAAAATTGTTATAGAGCATATGGAAGTTTACTCGTATTCTGAAAGCTGCCCCCACGTAACATACCTAGAACTGACACGCAGTGCATTTCCTTCAATAGTTTCCTGAAAACTTCTGGTTTTGTCCAATGAAAAAGTACCCATCAAATGCCAACCACACTTAAAATTTTATATTGGACTTCTGCACCATGTACAAAACTTTATTTTTAAAGCTCAGATGAGAAACTATAACAATGTATAGAAGTCTTCTGCAACACTTTGACGCTACAATACAATTAGAAGACTCTTCAGGTAGCTCCAGTGAAAGAATACAATCTCTGGACAGTGTTCACGATTGCTTATTAAGATTACAACGAAAAGAAAGAGAATTGGTGACCTAAGAGGTAAACCCTACCCACTACCTGCTCAGAGAAGTATTACTTTCATGAGTAAAGGTTGATGGGACTACCACCTAAATGCCCTAATGAGTGAGCATGCAGATGGAAGATCTGTGGCTCTGTCAAGAATATCTAAAAACGTTAGCAGAAAGGGATTCAAACTATCATCACCCCTTATTTCCACATATCTTCTCTCTCAGCTCTGGCTGTTGAGAGAGCAGGATAGTGCGAATTTTGAGCACCCAGTACTGCACACTTAACTTGAGCGGTGCACCTGAGGCACAGCACCGGGCACATTGCCACGATCGTTCCCTCCGTGAGGGAGCGAAAGTTATCCGTGTCATTTTCGATACAGGCTGGGGATAGGAAGACAAACGTGTGCCGTGCTTTTCACCGTCGAAATGCTTTCTCCCTCCCCCCCTCCACCAAGCAGTCACGTATCAGGGCGCTCCTCGGGGGTCACGGCGGCAAGCAAGGGAAGCTGACAGAAATCCCCCGGTTACACAGGCGGATTAATTATTTATCCCCGGCAGACCAAGGAAGGCGCGGAGAAACTCCGCCGCGAGAGCGAGGGCGGGCGCGGGGGCAGGGGAGCCGCACGGAGGGAAGCGGCGCCGGGCTGGGCTGGGGCTGCCCGTGCGCACCGCCCCGCACCGCCCCGCGCCGGCAGGGCCC